>CM059041.1:2730615-3073115 GCA_030279155.1 Forsythia viridissima | reverse complement strand
CTTGAAAGATCAACCTTAAGATAAGTAGTCCAAACCCTTATATATTGATTAATATTTTGATATTTTAACCGATGTAGAATTTATTCCTTAACATAATACGATGAAAGTTGTAAGTTACGTTTGAGGGGAGTTATTGTCTATTGTTAGCTTCTATGGTAGAAAAGTCAGGATGTGAAACAAAGGCAATCTTTGTGTGCTTTATATCAGATTATTTGCAATGCGAATTAAGCATCTATGCTAATCTCTTCGTAGAAGTTCTCATAAAATTTAAATTTATTGTGGAACTAACAAATCGAAAGCAACAACATCAAGAGTTGTTGGGGATTCATAACACTAAGATCCTCTTATATATTAATGTTGAAGATGAAACTCGAGTCTTAATAAGTCTAATGTCGAAATATTTTCATTTGTGGTTTTCCATCACTATTGCCACGTTTTCTAATAGTGGTATAAATGAGGAGTTGGAATAACCGCAGGTGGCGCGACAAAAGGCGGTGGGTCGTAGCAACGCTGTGCACACGGGTGCAACAAGCGCCCGGGGTTTGTTTGGGCATTGAGCAAATGGAAATTTTGTGAATTTGATTCTGATACGAATCTTTTTGCTCTTCTTAACCAAAAACAATAGGTTGGATTCGATAGGGATGAAAACAGGCTTTTGTGGGATCATGATAATGGAGCAAGTTTTGCTCAATTTACCAATGATGTTGTATTGATCATATAACAATGTGAGACACAATGAATCAGTTGATTTTATAACCTTAAGTGGAATATTCCTGTCTAGTGCTGATGATAGTTGATTTTCTCCTCCTCCGAGCACGGCGGCGACAGTGGTGGAGATCTGCAAAAGGTGGCGGGGCTTTTTTCCCCCGTGGCCACTCCGGTGTGATAATCAGTATGTGATTAGAATACTTGTGCTAAATAGCAGTATAGAATGTATTAGAGTTGTGTGTTGTCCTTTTACCTGGGGGGTTGGTCTCCTATTTATAGGAATGACCTGCTGATGTAACCTTCAACGGTTATTAATTGTGGGTGCCTTTTCATCTTCCCTCTTTATGAGGAATTAATTAGGGACGTTTCACCTCTCTCAACTGCTGGTGTTTCATATTCCCAACGGACGATGGTAGCTTCCGTTTTATAGATCACCTGTCTAATTGGTTAGATGGCAGACAGGTTATGGTTGTCTGCTTGCTGGAGGCGGGCATATGAGAATAGCCAGGCGGGCGAACCGATAAGGCAGGCGGACCGACAAGGCGGGCAGGTGCTTCAGGCAGGCGTCCCAAGGGGAGCAGCAGTCATTTAGCAAAGTGTGTTTATATTTATCATCATAAGCCCCTCTACTTCCCATAGACTACTTTTCATAAACTGTTGTCAATGGGAAGTAGAAATATTCTACTGCACCTGCTATTTTCTAACTTTTTCAGATAGAAGCTAATCGCTTTAATTTTTAAACATAGGTTCATCGCTTTGTTTTTTGGACAGGGGCTCATCGCCCTAATTTTTAAACATAGGCTCATCGCCTTGATTTTTAAACATAGGCTCATCGCCAACATGTTTGGATAGGGGCTCGTCGCCTTGATTTTTGGACAGAGGCTCATCACTCTAATTTTTAAACATAGGCTTATCGCCTTGATTTTTAAACATAGGCTCATCGCCAACATGTTTGGATAGGGGCTCGTCGCCTTGATTTTTGAACAGAGGCTCATCGCCCTAATTTTTAAACATAGGCTTATCGCCTTGATTTTTAAACATAGGCTCATCGCCTTGTTTTCTGGACAGGGGCTCATCGCCCTAATTTTTAAACATAGGCTCATCGCCTTGATTTTTAAACATAGGCTCATCGCCAACATGTTTGGATAGGGGCTCATCGCCCTAATTTTTAAACATAGGCTCATCGCCAACATGTTTGGATAGGGGCTCATCGCCTTGATTTTTGGACAGGGGCTCATCGCCCTGTTTCTCTAACATAGGCAACTGAACTTGGCCTTGTTTCTGGCCTTATAAGCCCCTCTACTTTCCATAGACTACTTTTCATAAACCGTTTGTCAATGGGAAGTAGAAATACGTGCTCACCTCAAAAAAAAAAATTTTTTTTTTTTTTTTTTTTTTGGGCGAGGTCACCCCGCCTGGGCGAGGTCGCCGCCCGCCTGGGCAGGTGTGACCTCTCAAAATTTTTTTTTTTTTTTTTTTTTTTTTTTTTTTTTTTTTTTTCAAAAGATGAGAGGAGGTCACCTCTCCTGGGCGAGGTCGCCCGCCCGCCTGGGCGAGGTCGCCTCGCCCGCCTGTGACCTCTCAAAAAAAATTTTTTTTTTTTTTTTTTTTTTTTTTTTTTTTAAAAGATGAGAGGAGGTCACCTCTCCTGGGCGAGGTCGCCCGCCCGCCTGTGACCTCTCAAAATTTTATTTTTTTTTTTTTTTATTTTTTTTTTTTTTTAAAGATGAGAGGAGGTCACATTGTCTTATCTTGGGTGTGCTTGCCTCTATTATCTTGAGGTTTGAACTCACCTGGAATATTTCTTTTGTTAGACTCAGGCTCACTTCGATTTTTCATACCTTTTGTAATGAGATATGCTTCTTCAGCATCCACATACTTTTCTCCTCTCCTGAGTAACTCATGCATAGTACTTGGCGGGTTTTTGGAGAGTGACATCTTAAAATGACGATTTCGAGTTCCACTCATCATGGCAGTGACTACAGTAGACATCTGTAGTTCTTTGATTCCTAGCGCGGCTCTATTGAACCGGGCAATGAAATCTTTCAGCTGTTCATCCTTGCCCTGTGCCAATTGCATCAGACTAATAGCAGTTTTCTTAACACGTTTGCTGCTGGCAAAGTGTGTAGTAAATTTTTTAGAAAACTCGTCAAATGTACGGATTGATTTTGGGGGAAGGGTGGCCACCCAGTCCCTGGCCTCCCGCCTAAGCGTCGGTGAGAAAGCCCTACACATAATTGCATCGGGGGTGGCTTGTAACCTCATCAAGTCAACAAAAGACCTGAGGTGATCGACAGGATCAGAGGACCCGTCGTATTTCTCCATCTTTGGCTGTTTGAAGTCTCGTGGCAAGGGGACTGCCATTATTTCTAGGGAAAAGGGGTCTTCTTCCAACACCATGGATTGTTGCCTATTACTTTTGTTGGACAAAGCCTCAGCTATTTTGCGATCCATCAATTCTTCTAATCTCTGTTCCCAACTTAATACTGGTGTCTCAACCAGCGTAGGTGTGGGCATCCATGATGGTTGCCCCCAGTATAGATTTGGGCCAGATGTCAGTGAATAGAAGTGGGGTGCAGAAGGTGGAGCTAAAGAAACTGGAGCTCGCAGCGGAGCTGCCGTTGGCGGTGTTTCTATTGCTGGAAATTTAGGAATATGGGGAGGAGCCCCTGGCGGTAATGGCCCTATCGGTGGAGGGCTAAGACCCTGGGGCAGAGCCCCTGGTAGTGAAGATCCTACCGGCAGAGGGTTAGGACCCTGTGGTAGATGAGAAACCGCAGCGTTCCGATCTTGGAGCAGAGCCGTTAAGACCGTCACTTGAGCTTGTAGTGCCGCAAGTTGAGCGGCAGAGGCAAACTCTTGTTGTGGGTGATTAGTGGCGGCGTTGGACTCGGTGCCTACATCCCCGACGGGGGCTGGTGGAGCAGTTATATTCCTAGCTCTTCTGGTTCGAGCCATAGCTTCTTGTGCGTTTCCCACAGACGGCGCCAATTGATGATAGTTGATTTTCTCCTCCTCCGAGCACGGCGGCGACAGTGGTGGAGATCTGCAAAAGGTGGCGGGGCTTTTTTCCCCCGTGGCCACTCCGGTGTGATAATCAGTATGTGATTAGAATACTTGTGCTAAATAGCAGTATAGAATGTATTAGAGTTGTGTGTTGTCCTTTTACCTGGGGGGTTGGTCTCCTATTTATAGGAATGACCTGCTGATGTAACCTTCAACGGTTATTAATTGTGGGTGCCTTTTCATCTTCCCTCTTTATGAGGAATTAATTAGGGACGTTTCACCTCTCTCAACTGCTGGTGTTTCATATTCCCAACGGACGATGGTAGCTTCCGTTTTATAGATCACCTGTCTAATTGGTTAGATGGCAGACAGGTTATGGTTGTCTGCTTGCTGGAGGCGGGCATATGAGAATAGCCAGGCGGGCGAACCGATAAGGCAGGCGGACCGACAAGGCGGGCAGGTGCTTCAGGCAGGCGTCCCAAGGGGAGCAGCAGTCATTTAGCAAAGTGTGTTTATATTTATCATCAAGTGCAATACTGTTATTACGAGCAATAGATGAACATACTATTCAAGATTCGAAGGCGACTAGTTTTATTTCAATGTTTTATAATTTCTTTTATTATCGTTTAACTTCATAATATACATCGCAAAGAGAAAAAAATATTTATTAATATAAATTTAGAATTACTTCGAGATCGAAAAAATAATAAACTTATTCAGACATTTAATCTAACATAGTGAACTTGTAGCCGATCCAGCTCTAGAAATTAATCCAACGAGCTTGCCCTAATTCTCCGAGTGGTGTAGAATGCGACTTTCATTCTCTTCTATATATGCCAATATTAGCAAGAAGGTCAACTATCTTATTTGGTACGGTTATTGTAGAGTATTGTGTACTCAACATTGCTAATTTAAAATATTTTTAATATAATGGATTGGATAGTATTAAAGAAATGATGTGTGTGAAATATTGGTCCTCCATTCATGTTTAGTCCAAACATTGAAATAAAAAGAATAACACATAAGATATATAATTAATTATTAGTTAAATAAAATAAATGACCCTCAATTTGTTATTGTTGTAGTTTAAAAATTTGTATATTCAACTAATTGATTAATTATAATTTGCATTAATAAATTCTTTTGTGAATTATAGTTATTAAATATCAAGCATACCATTTTGGTATTTTCAATTCTTTGACTATTTTATTACTTGTTTAAAAGTATTAAAATTATTTCATCTTTTTTTGAAGTATATTATTATTTTTCGAAACAAACAATCAATTGTACATGATATGATAGATGGAAATTTTTACTATATTATGGAATTAATTAAACAAGATAAAGATGATCAAACTGTTTTTCATATTGAAATTGTGCATGTTGATTTTATTTGAGAAAATTGTCTATAAGTCATTTGTAAGTTTCTTGTTTCAAATTATGTCAAAATATTTTTTAAAATTGCTATTAAATCATACTATTTCAGCCATATTTCAATTTATTCCATAATTACTCTTGTAACCTATATTAATTAAAATTAAATTAGATTTAAACTTCAAATCAGCAACGCACGTAGCCACCATCTTCTTTTGTGTCTCCCGCCGGCTATTGCACCTTGCCGCTGGCCACTCAAACATTTTCCACTATTTTCGTGAGTAATAATAGTAGATTCACAGTTACTTTCTGTTTTCTTCTTCCCAATAATGTAAAAGATAAAATTTTAAACTTTAACCGTTTACTATTGTTATCAAATTTGCTATGTCACTTTTCTTTACAAAGCTTCGATTCATATTCATGACAAAAAAAGATACATTCATGTTTGATCATCCACAATAATCCGTGTCACTCCATAATTCAAAACAAATATCAAGTTAAATCTAGAAATCAAATCAACCACTGAGAATATTTTGATTCAAATTTGTTACGTCACGTGTATACATTGATATGTCACTTTTAAGCAAAAAATTGACATAACTCGTCACTTTTTGATTAAAAAGTAACACAACATGTCACTTTTCTTTCCAAAGCCTCGATTTATATTCAAGACAAAAAAAAATGATACATTCATTTTTTATCATCCTCAATAATTCATGTCGCTCCATAATTCACAACAAATATCAAGTTAAATACAGAAATTAAATCAACCACAGAGATGATTTTGATTTAAATTTTTTATGTCACTTGTATACATTGTTATATCACTTTTTAAGCAAAAAAGATATATCATGTCACTTTTTAATCAAAAAGTAACAGAGCATGTCAATTTTCTTTACAAAACCTCGATTCATATTCAAGAAAAAAAAAACTATACATTCATGTTTTATTATCTTCAATAATTCATGTTACTCTATAATTCACAACAATTATCAAGTTAAATCCATAAATTAAATTAAACACAAAAGATATTGATTCAAATTTGTTAAGTCACTTGTATATATTTTTATATCACTTTTTAAGCAAAAATGACAAAGCATATCATTTTTTAAGCAAAAAACTATATTCACATTCAAGACAAAAAAAATGATATATTCATGTTTGATCATCCTTAATAATTTATGTCACTCCATAATTCACAACAAATATCAAGTTAAATCCAGAAATTAAAGCAAAAATAGAAAGATCTTAATTCAAATTTGTTAAGTCACTTGTATACATTGTTATGTCACTTTTTAAGTAAAAAAGTGACAAATCATGTCATTTTTTGATCAAAAAATGGCATCATGTCACATTTCTTTATATAGCATCGATTCATATTCAAGATAAAAAAAAAAAGATACATTCATGTTTGATCATACTCAATAATTCATGTCACTCCGTAATTCACGACAAATATCAAGTTAAATTCAGAAATTAAATCAACCAAAAAGAACATTTTGATTCAAAATTTTAAGTCACTTATACACATTATTATGTCACTTTTTAAGCAAAAAATGACATAACATGTCACTTTTTGATTAAAAAGTGATAGAGCATGTCACTTTTCTTTACAAAGCATCGATTCATATTTAAGACAAAAAAAGGATACATTCATGTGTGATCGTACTCAATAATTCATGTCACTCCATAATTCACAACAAATATCAAGTTAAATCCAGAAATGAAATCAACCACATAGATGATTTTGATTCAAATTTGTTAAGTCACTTGTATACATTGTTATGTCACTTTTTAAGCAAAAAAGCGACACACCATGTTACTTTTCTTTACAAAGCATAGATTCATATTCAAGACCAAAAAAAAAGTAAAAAAAATACATTCATATTTGATTATACTCAATAATTCATGTCACTTCATAATTCATGTCACTCCATAATTCACAACAAATATCAAGTTAAATCCAGATATTAGATCTACCACAGAGAAAATTTTGATTCAAATTTGTTAAGTCACTTTTTAAGGAAAAAGTGACATAGCATGTCACTTTTTGAACAAAAAACTATATTCATATTGACATTTTTATAAACACGTTGTATGCATCCCTGTAATTGATAATTGATATTCACAAACATGTTTAGAAGACTTTATTCAATACTATTAATTTATAATAAAGTGAATGAAGAAGGTTGTGTCTAGATTGAAATCAGAATATGAGATAATTTAACTCAAAATCATTTGTATGTATTTAATAAGCTTGTTATTGAATATCTCCAATCAAAAATCAGAAAATTATAAACTATGAAGAAGAAATGAAATTTAGCATATTACTTGAGTATTTTGGATTTTGAATTCTAATTTTGTGTTGAATTGGAGAAGAAACAATGAGAAATCCGTAACAATAATTTGGAAGAGATTCGTTTTTATTATGAATTTGGGTTTGTAGAGAATTTTTAGAGAATTTCGGTTTTATGGAATTGAATTGGAATTGATTTATTTTTTACCATATTATTTACGGTTGTAATGTTTTATGATGATTTTTCATAAAGCCCTCAATTTATAGGTATTTGTGTAATTTGCCCTATAATGTATATATCACCTATTTTGGGCCCAGAGTTTGAACCATTTTTATTGGGGGCAAATTACACAAATATGACAAAAATAGGAGGTTCAAATGATAAATTTTGTTTTTTGTTAAATATTGCAATATTGTAAAGAAAAATATGTTATATTTAATAAGTTACAATGATTGTTTGTAACGTATACTTTGTCTTAATCTTCACGATTATTATAACTTATACTATGTGTTAAGGTGTTAATTAATAAGTTTATATGCCATATCATTTTCATGTCTACTGTGTTTTAAGATTTGCTTTGCCATTTTGTTATTCCTTGTCATGTATTTTTCATGTCAACTCTATTATATTATTAGGAATTGTGGAGATGATGTTTTCTCAAATAAAATTGGATTGAACGAAGGTTGCAAGTACACTTAAAGTAGAGGGCAATGAAGAAAATGAGGTTACAAGAGTTGTAATTTTTTGGACATGTTACATTTTCAGTTATAGAAAATTTGATTTTTGTTTTTTTTTTTATTGAACTTTGTAATTTTTCTAATCTTCGCGTTGGCAAATAATAAAACTCAATCGCAATTTTGATTTCGGTATTTATGATACGAACTTCAACCCGAAAGCAAAGTTTAATAGACGTGGGACACAAACAAGTAATTGACGTTACAGAATTTGTAACTTAGATGAAGTGCATTAAAAAGGATATGGAAACATTTAAACACATCAGTGACCGGTGTAATTCAAGAGTGGTTTACTTAGGACCAGTCTTAGAAACAAGAAATGGTAGACAAAATTAATCACCATTTAGATGCAAAATCTTGGCTAGATAAAAACTCAGTTCTTGAATTATGTATGCTGGAAATCAGTTGAAGTTTTAAGTGATATAGAACAATGATTCTGAGAGGAGAGAAAAGGGTTTCAAATGGGTTCTAATTTTTTTTTTTTCAATGAAAAACAAGGGTTTTAAGAGGAGGAATAAATTTTCTTTTTTGAGGATAGAGAACAAAATTATCTTCCCTTCCTTTTGTATTTTCGGGCAGCTTCCGGTGAGGTATAAACATTTCGTTCACTAATGCGACGGTTTTGAAGAGACAGAGAAACACACACACACACACACACACACACACACACACACACACACACACACACACACACAGAGAGAGAGAGAGAGAGTGTGTGTGTGTGTGTGTGTGTGTGTCGATTCGATGAGGTGGGATAATATCAAATTTGAGTTTTATGAGAGATTGAATCTGAAAAGTATTCAAGGATATTGACAAGAATTTACTATTAAATTTGTTGAGGGTATTTTGGTCGCATTTTGAATAAAATGACCACTTGGTCACATTTCAAAACTTGGGGTAGAAAAAGGAATTTTGTGCAATTTTATCTTCCTTATCCTTGCTATACTCTAAGTGTGTACGGGGTATTTACTATTCACCCTATCATCCAAAACGAGGCCGTCTCTCGATTGAACCTCCTTTCATTTTCATTTCCTCATCCCGTTTTCTTCTCTCGAACAACCAAACCTATCATTGATTTCCTCCGCCTCCCACAATTGTCAGTACCATCCCTGTCCAAAATTTGTTGTGTGCTGTGAAGGCTAAACTAATCTCTCCTATTCAATTTGTGTGAAATCGTTTTTTACTATTGTTTTTCATTTCTTTCCCTCTCTTTTTTCCCTTACAAATGGTGTTACTTCTGTGTTGTCTTCTTTCAGTTCTAAGCAAAAGGGTTCAATTTGAAGCATGGGTGAATTCTGAAGTATCAACAAAATAGGAGTTCACAATGAGAATTTTTCCCAGATGCCCATTTTTTTAATCCATTTTGTCATTTGAATGTTAATGGATGTCAATAAATGGGTATTTTGTCGATATTATCGACAAAATATATTGTCGATGTATTTTTTGTTATCGAAATTTTGGACTGATAACTTCTCTTAGAAACTATTGTATAACTGTCAATCACTCTTAAATCTTGACCAAACAAAAAAGTGGTCATTTTTACAAAATGACATATTTGAAATTTTACGTCTAAAAAATGATATATTTACAAATATTATCAAAAAAATTGTTATATTTTCAGTCTACTCTTTAATTTTAGGTACATTTCAAAATGCCTCTATCTTATATTGCTCACATATATTTATTAAATTTTAGTCAATACTTTAATTATTTTAAAAATCTATTTCCTAAACTTTGCAACGTTGCTAGTAATTTAGATATAATTACAAAATGTGCAACACACGTGCTTCAACTAGTACAAGTTTTTCACCCGTGCGATGCACGAAATTGTGTTATGTGATAATCATATCGATAAAAAAAATATAAAAATAAATTGGTTATAATCAGATCAAATGCAAAAGCATCATATAAATAACAATATATTACATAATATTATTTTAATAAAAGTTTAAAATTCAACATAACTAATTCAAATTCTGAAAAACTTCTTTGAAGACAACATTTATGGTTAAATTGAATCATACTCCATCTCTATCACAAATTAGAATATTTAATCCTACATGATTTGTAACTCTGGAGACTGCAACATAAAGTTGTCTATGATTAAAAACTGGTCTTTTCAGATAAAGTCCTACATGCGATAGTGATTGACTTTGACTCTTGTTAATAGTCATAGCATATGAGACAATCAAATGATATTGCCTTCTTCGAAATTTAAAAGGTAATCTTGGATATGATAGAGTTAAAGTCATTCTTGGATCTGTATGTTGTTGAAATATCGAATAGTGAGATCGTTGTTGAGATTGAATTATTATAATAGCAATTTATGCTAAAAAAAAACTTTAACCATTTCATCTTTCAAATCATTTGCATTTTTACCAATCAACTGTATGCACTCACGATCCCACATCAACAATGAAGCACTGCTAGTCCCATCAATGACTCTCTTACCTGAATCTTAAATCTATCAATAACAATTTTAGAACAAATTTACCATCAATTATCGATAACTTATATAAATGATGAATAATAATAAAGGGTCCAGTTATATAATGAAAGATTGTTTTACCTATGATTTCCAGCGATGTCAAAACGGTCACACTTTTTACAGTAAAATCTTGTACCTACGGGATTGACTTTTTTCGAACACTTCTTACATGATAGAAACCACCAATCTTGATAAGTTTCGATAGCTATAATAGTAGCAAAAACCTAACAACTACCTATTTAACCAAATAAATAAATAAATAAACAATAGTGTACGACAAAGTCTCCAGCTAACTAAATCAATCACATAATAACTTGATTTTCATGCAGATAACATATTTACATCTAAAAACTGCTCAATAGTCTTCACCTCATTGGCCCACTTGCAAGGTCGTAAAAAATAGAGTAAATAGAAGCAGAAGATATCTGATTTATCCTTTTAGAGATACATTCTTTTCCAGTTAATAGCCTTACAATGAATTTATAAGGAATCATTAGAAAAATATACGAAAAGTATTAATGAAAATGGTGAAAAAAACAAAATAAATAAATATAGATATTAAAAATATATTATTAGTCGTACTTGTCATGAAATTCTTTAACTTCGTTGATTTGAGCATTGACTAAAACTTTCGAAACATAGTATGTATTACATATTTTGACTTCGCCTACAATTCATAAAACTATATATTAACCAATTACATCGAAATAATCAACTATTACATAAAACAAATAACACCTCAAACTAACATCTGAATTTTTTTTCTCGACACATCTGAAGTAACATAATTACTGGTTCTGGATTATCAGATTAAAAAAATATTATTAACTTCATTAAAATAATCACCCCTACAAAGTGCAAGACAATCGATTTTCCATATTCAAATTATGTATGCAAGACAATCGATTTTCCATGTTCAAATTATGCATATAAAAAAATTGAACTGTCACATTTAAAAAAATATATACTAATAAATTACATTTTAATTCCACACATAATAAATATTATAATTAATTTGCAAAGTTATACTCCAAATCCTCGAGCACAAAGTCAATCAGTTTGGTAGTTTCTCCGGACACGTCTTTAGACCAAGCCCCGTCCTTGACAACGACCTCACGAATATATCTGAACAAAAATTGTAACAAAAGAAAATGCAGAAAACATGGACCATAATAATTGTACGTTACCAATTATTCGATAAATAAAAAAAAACATGTAAACACGAAATATTATTCAATTGTTACCAAACAATTCAGTCTCATCAACGTCTAGTAATAACAATAATTCAACGAAAAGCCTGAATACATAAATTTGCGATGGAAAACTATCATCTCCAACTTCTCTAACTTGCGTCTTCAGCATAAAATTGAGCTTATATTTGTGGATTGTAGCCTTGAACTTCATACTGTTGTACCCAATCATAAAATTTCTCATCACATATAGCAGTCCATCGCGGATCAATAGCTTAAATGTCTTAACCAAACTGTGTTTCACACTTGCATGAATTCTTCCACTATAGTAAAGATTTTAAAAATCATTTTGTGTAAGAAATTGTGATTAATACTCTACAAAGAAGTGTTTTTATAATAAATTTAAATGCTAATTACATGATAAAAAAATGTCTACCAATGTAAAACACAAAGTGACGACATATTTTAAATTTTTTATTTTATTTTAAAAGTTGCAGTAATATTGAGCGCACAAAATAAAGGTATTAAGACACGTGATGTACTATTTTACATACACTACATGAATCGAGCAAGTAAATAATGATGCAAATAGTCCTATTTGTACAACTAATGCATGAATCGAGCTCATTTTTTATTTTTATTTTTGCGAAAAATCTAGACGTTTTGTATTTTTTGTTATTTCAATTATCTATTTATATCATAATAACTTCACAGACTTCTTGCCCCCGTTTTTAAACACACAATATTTAGGTAAAATTTATAATCTAGAATTCACACGCACAGGGCTAGAACTACAAATCCTCCCATTCAAATTACATGATGTCCTATTTGTAATCTTAATAGAATATTAATCATTTGGAATGATACGCACAGTATTAAACGATCTTAAAAAATAGGACAAAATACATCACATCAACAAATAACATCTCAAGACTGTACGTCTTTTCATTGTTTCCGTAACTAAGTATCTCTCAAATGCGCATAATCCGAACTTTCACAGCCCATTGTGTTTTCGTTAGATTGATTTATTCGAACAAATTAAAAATTGGCGTCATTCTTTTAGATGAGGTTACTGCCAACATAAATGAAAGAAAAGATTAGAGGCAAAAATTTTAATTTCCTTTGATACACAAATTTGAAACACAAATGGAGACTTATATGAACACAAACATATATGCAAACAAATCACAAATTTTGTTGTAATTTTTTAATACTAAATTTACTGATATATATTCCAAAGAACGATTTTCATTCATGTCAAAGGTAAAAAAAAGTGCAGAACCTATTTACTGATCAGTTTCAAACGTGAACTAATGTATGTTGGAAAACATCATAATTTATTGTGAATATGAATCGTCATTTTATAGAGCGTGATTTTTTGTTAGTAGAATGCATAATTTTCTTACTTTAATGTTAATAAAAAAACGACAGTCACATTCATATAACAAAAAATTTAATTTAATCATATTACTGATACAAATCACTAATATCTTTAATTTTAATTAAGAATTTACTTTAATAATATTACTGATACTAATCACTAATATCTTTTATATACGATCATTATCACTAATATTAATATTTAGATAATCATTTCCTATCATGTTAAAAATATACGTGCATTCAATACAACAATAAATTTTAGACATCTTTTCCTTTCGTTTTTGAGAAACTTAATAAGTTTATTTAATGTAAATTGTTATATTTATAAGATTTTCAAATTTTAATATTTTCAGTTGTCGTATTTATAGGATTTTCAATATTTAATGTTAATATTTTTTCATTTCCATGATCCAAGTTTACCATTGAGATATTACTATTTACAGTTAATTACATGAAAAAACGTAGTGTCACTTTCTAGAATAGTTGTAATTAATAATGATTGAAACTTCAAGCACATTAATTAATTAAATTAAACAATAATATATCAATACACGATTTAAGAAAACATGGAAGTTTAAACTGAAAAATATTGAATCACAAATTTCTATTGTTTTGACTTATGTATATTATTTATTAAATTATCTCACAAATTGAGGCAAGTTTTGGATGGAATTTTAGAGGGAAAAGCGTTACAAATATTTTGGCGGCTATCATTCTTTAATATATTAACTAGTATATCACCTGAGCGATGCACGGTACTTATTTTCATGATAGTGATTTTAAAATATTCTAAAAGTATATTATTTATTTATTACATTAAAATAAAAAAAAGTATCATATAAATAACATTTGATTATTCATTTATATTGAAAAAAAAAATATAGCTAATCCAGGTTTTGAAACACCTCTTTGAAAATCACGTTTATGGTCGAACTGAGGTGGGCTTTGAATTGTATAAATTTATTGAAATTATCATATCTAATTTATTAGTTTAATCGACTTATTATTTTTAATTAATAAATTAGATCATTTGATAATATAACACAATTATATGTTTTTCGTGTATTGATTTTTTTATTTTTTTTGAAATTGCAACCTATTTAAATCTACGGGAAGCAAAAAAAATTTGTGGAGAAAATAAATTCATTTTTGGAAAACTATTGCATTATTGTCAATAGTTCTCGTGTATTAATGTTTTATTTTTTTAAAAAACATAACTTATTTAAATTTCTCAACCGGTATAAATTAAGACCTTGGAACACGTAATCTCATCTTAATATTATTCATTTTAACCGAGTATCATAGAAAATTAAAGCATTGGAAAGTTTGTCCTAATTAAATTGTATTGGAATACTGATTATTTATATTGGAATACTTTTTATTAATTATCTAAAGTCGGGAAATTAATTAATTAAATTTTAATATTATAAAATATTAAAAATTTATCATTTGATTTAATTATATTTTTTTGCTGACTCTGCGTAAATATAAAAAATAATAATAATAATATAAAAAATAATATAAATACTTTAATATTATGTAATATATAATATAAATAATATAATATGAAAACTTGTTGAGTAATTTTCTATTATGATTTAAAAAAATAATTTTCGGGTATGCATAGATAAGTTGTTTTAATAATTGACCCAAATATTATTATATTGATTGATTTTTTAGCTATAATAATAGTTTAAATCTTATCATTTGTTTAAATCAAATGAATGTGTTTTTCTATCTCTATTTAACAATCAGATTTTGTGTGTGTGTGTGTATATATATATATATACATATATTATAAATTGCAACTAATTTTAACTGTTTCTTAGTTAACGTGAAAAAAATAAAACAAACAGAATTTAAGGAAATGCTTGATTATCATTTTCTAATTTTAAAGAAGTGCTTCCGGCTTAATTTTTGGTGCGACTCATTAAATAACTCACAAATTTTTATATTATAATATGAAAATTTATTTTCTAAATTGTAAATATTAATGATATCATATATAATATTAAATGTTACAATTCGTTTTTTGCCCAAAAAAAGATAAAAAATAAATAAATAAACAATCAATGTGTGAAACCAATTAAAGAATCTAAAAAGTTGTTGCATTTATCGTATATAATTTTAAATATTACACTTCGTTTTTTACAAGAAAAAATGAAAAATAAAAATAATTAATTAATTAATGTATGAAACCAATAAAAACACCAAATTCCTATACATCATTTATGGCGGATGGAACCAATTAAAGAAAACAACCTCATATACAGCATTTATGGCGGATGTGTGAAACCAATTAAAGAAAACAAACTCCTATACTAATTTTAATCACATATTTCACGGAATCTACAGTTTTTATTAACTTTTCAATTACACACTTTATCAAAATCTGCTAAAAAAGTCTATCAAACAAGCTCATATACTAATGCATGGATAGAAATTGAAAAATACGAGTAGTTTGTTAAATAATTTAAAACTACCAACAAATATTAATAACTATTCAAAAATACATGACGACGCTTATAAGACTCTTGATTTTATGGAACGTTACCATATTAAAAATACAATCGTTTTATTTGGAAACATCTTATCCCAAAAAAATCTTTTCGATCATTTCGTAACATGTTGCAGTCACCAACAACAGTGTACTAATATAAATTAACAATTTGCAACAACATATGATGTTCACCAAATATATACTGTTACATATGCTTAACAAATTACAATTTCCGATTACACAAAAAATATTGACTTCAAAGTTACCAGACATTAGCTATATCTCAAAATCATACACAAAGAACAAGAAATTGCCAGATACGAAACACAAATAACAATGGCATACAATACCAAGGTGAAATATATGGTACTGATTGTGGATTGATTTTCCTTCGTGAGATACAAGGTGGAATATATGGAACCCTAAATCAAGGTCTTTTTTTGTATAAGAATTTAATTCATTTTCCTTATAAGAATTTGGTACTGGGCCTAATTTACTCATTAAAATATAGTAATACAAGTATGTTGTTAACTAATGGTATTACATAAGGTTTTGAATTAATAATTTGGGCACAACTAAATTTTGTGTATGTTTGGTGGTGTTTAAAAGTAGTTTTTTAGGAAATTTTGAAATAAGTTGGTGATATGTGAGGTTGAAAAGTTAATAAAAGTTGTTGGTCCTACAAAATATATAGTTGAATTTAGAAAAAAAAAAAGTGTTTTAAAAAAACTAAACCAAGCATGCTCGAGCATCGGAACAATTTGATTATTTTTTCGTGAAATGGATTTTTGACAATTATTTTTTCAAAATATAACAATCACTTGTTGACTAACCAAACAACTCCGAACCCTTTTTTGAAAAAAGGATTAAAAAAGAATGCAAAGATTTCACATTGAACATAAATGAGAGCACAAAATACAAATGATTCAATTGAATCAAAATGTAGTGGGTAGTGATGGCAAAACCGGCCTGGTTCGCATATAACTCGAGTTTTGTGTTGAGCTCGCCCTGGCTCAAATAAAATTGGGCCTATATGGCTAGACCCGTAATTTTTTTATTTTTTATTTATTTTTTTATATTTACTCATTGACATTAATCACTCATTTTGTGAATAGTCATAATACATAATTCAAATAATATCAATCTAAAATGGCCTAAACTCAAGTCTCCAATATAAATTGTCTTCTTTTGAAACATTAGTCCAGGAATCCCACGCTCCAACATAAAGTTGTTCAGATTTAATTAAAATTTAGTTTGTAGACGTCAGAATCTGCACTATCCATGTATCAACAGATCTTTAGTCATTCCTCTGCTAGTCTGTATATTACCTGCACACTAGGACGACCGTTAGGTACCAATATCACCGAAGAAAATGATCTGACGATCTTAGGTACACGATCAAGTCAATTACCGGTATATAGAATATACGGGGAGATATTTGGGTGTGAAAAAGACATGCAGACAGAAAATTGAGCAGAGTTTAAAGGTGAAAATATTGCGTACCTTAGAACAACCAATGTTGTATTTATAGTTTCAGAGTCCTAATTGATTTAGGCAAATAATCAATTAAATATTAAACTGGATCCTCTTATCCTATATATAAGGATAATCGGTTGGCAATGCAATCTCCTAAATTTTAGCTCTTATTTGAGTTGATTCTCTATTTCACGTTGTCTAATCTTTAGGAGATTGATATTTGATTTTCTTGTGAAAATTCGCGCGCCAATCAAACACAATCTTTCTTTAAATATATCTTTGGTCATTCTGGAATATCATGCTGCCTGCGAATTATAAGCTCGACGAAGCTCTCTGGGTAGGCCATGAACGTTGAGGCCCTTCATGGGCTTCGCTACACTCTGATTCAGGAGTGCTAATATATTGCCGGACCATCGGGGCCTTCTATGAATTTATGAGGCTCTCGTTGAGCCCACGAGGCCTTCGCAAGGCCTGACTTGGACCTTTACTGGGCCTAGGAGGCCTTACCAAAATTAGGTGGTAACAAATTTAATTCAAGTTTCAATCTAAAATATATTTGGTGTGACAAGTAAATTATTTATTTTAAATTTACTTATAAGCAATTTTTTTAATTTAAGTCAAGTATGCTTATATCTCAAAGCAATAAGACTATCATGCTTTTACTATTTATGTTTCAAAAAAAAATGTGTCAAGAAATAGTTTATAATTAACCAAAAAAAATTATTATTTTGAAAGAAATTTGATGTTTGTCAATTGACTAATACATGAGAGTCCCAATTTTATAAATTAATCTCTTTAAAAATCTCAAAATGTATATTGTCTAAGTTTATCTAAAATTGTATTTAATGCAATGTATTAGATTGTATAAAAATAAATTAAGACCGGGTTGGCCCTGTGGGCTGAGCTGGGCCAGCATATTTCTGGTCCACACAAAAATAGATTGGGCTAGTCCAATCCAGTTTCAAGTTCGGCCCTGCCTGACCTGACCCAACCCATTTGCTAGCTCTATTAATGGGGATTGGGGTTTTCAATTTTAGTTCTCAAAGTCACTTTAAAAACTGTGTTTATTGTAAGTATAACATATTGAGGGTGTGTTTGATTTTGATTAAAATCATATTTTATTTTATTTTTTTGTAAAAGTTGATAAAATGTGTAATTGAAAAGTTGTAAAAAGTTGCGGGTTCACGAAATGAGTGATTAAAATGAATTATTGACTTTGACTTCAACTTTTTAACAAAATTTTAAGTGAAATCAAACAAACTCTGAAAAGTGACATGACAATCTACTAACAAAATAACTGTCTCTAAAAATGTATTCAGGTTTTGAGATGATTACAATACACCTAAAATATGTTTGGTAAAGGTTTTTATAGATTATAAGCAGTAGGTCGTACAGAATGTGTGCATAAAACTTAAAAATAGATAAAAATTTTGAGTTTTATAAAATATGTGGATAAAAATGATGTTTCATCAATTCATAAATACTTATAAATAGTAACAAACATGCATTTATTCAACATGCCCAAGCTCGAGTCGTGACAAGGCATATCCCTTAACATGCGATGGCCCACGTGGACTATGGCTTACCTAGACCTCCATTTACATACCCGTCTACACAATTGGACATCTTTGGAACCTTACATTTATTACCCTCCTCAATTTTACTATTAAATATTTTGAGTGCTTAATATGAAAATTTTAACAATAATATAAATTAAATTAAGAAAAGAAGAAGAAAAGGAGAGAAGAAATAATCAATTTTATTAAGTAAAACGAGATAACCAATCTTATTAAACAAACGAGATTATAAAATAATACATATTTATACTAATGCAAACATTAACCTATATAAGGTAAAATACTCTATTATTAATGCTAATATAACTTTACTATATATAATATACTATTAGTATAATTCTACTATTAGTGTAATTCTAACACTGAATTCACTTAGAATTTAAGGTATTATCTATTACAAATAATTTTCCGAGGTATTACGTCACCTAAGACATTTCTGAACCCTATATTAATTATCCACCACATTTACTTTAAAATGTTTTATGAGAGATGTTTGGTAAAGTTCAAAAGTTCAAAAGATGACTAAGAGATGTTTGATAAAGTTCAAAAGTATTTGTCGAGAGAACAGCTTTTTAAGCTACTTTTTAGAATCTCAAATTGAAATTTTCAGATGACGAAGCTTTTAAATTAACGAAATTATGCTTATGAAATACAAAAATATCAAATATATTCAAATTATCTTACATATTAATATATCGATGAAATATTACGTTAATTTGTATAATTTAAAGATTCTTTTAAAAGATTTATAATATGTTTTTAATTTAATTTTATTATTATTTATTATTTTTAAGTATGAAATATCATGTATATATCATATATTGATGTGTTAAAATATGTTATAGAATAAATTATATAATATGCACTAAAATAATAATGACATGTTAATTAATTTAAAATTAATTTTAATAAGTTTTATATGATGGAAATAAATATTATTTTATGAATAAATTATT
Source organism: Forsythia viridissima (assembly GCA_030279155.1). Taxonomy (NCBI): domain Eukaryota; kingdom Viridiplantae; phylum Streptophyta; class Magnoliopsida; order Lamiales; family Oleaceae; genus Forsythia; species Forsythia viridissima. Next base: position 3,053,426 of record CM059041.1, on the reverse strand, counting down.
AAAATTTAGTTAAATAAATATACAATATTTGTACAAGTAATAAAATAAAAACAATTTTGTAATTATGTTATCAAATAATTAATTTAATATTCACACCACTTTTTAAATTTGGATTGACAATTTAACAAGTTAACAATTTTTTACTAAACATTATTTAAAAAAATATTCTATTGACAAAAACTCTAATCAAAAGTCAAAACAGCCTAGCCAAATAGGCTCGTAGTCAAAGTTAACCGTTACATAATTTTTTGGGATATTTATGTCACGTAAAGGACATCTGTGGAATCCCATATTAATTATCCACCTTATTTTTACTTTTAAATATTTTATGAGTGATGAACTAAGAGCATCGTATTAATTCAATTATTACAGTAATATGTTAGATAGTGGTCAAATTTATATCTCTATTGAACGTGTTAGCGTATTAGCTAAAAACATTTATTATTGTCATATGTTAACTAGTTTGTTAACTTTAATTAGCACTTAACTAGCTGTCATAACATTTAATTACTTTTTTTTTTTTTTATTCCAATCTCATATATATATATATATATATATATATATATATATATATATATATCAAAATATACCCCATTCGGCTCATTTATATATGCTGATTTTATTTTTCACACGGATTAAGAAATTTTAATTAATATTATTAAAAAAGCAAATTTTGCAAAAAAAAAAATTCTAGTTTACCCTTATTTAGGTAGTATCAATTCCCACTACATTTGAAAGAGTACTGATAAGTGCATTTTGGGCACTTATTACTAAGCTTTTATTTTGTTATTTTATTAATTTACTAATAAATTTATTGTATTTTCTTTTCTATTTCAGTTTTGGACTAATTTATAAGCAATTAAAGAAAAATGGACAAAAAGAGCAACAATTTGGTGAAATCGACAAGTAAATGAGAAGAAGTTGAGTTTTTAAAGTGAATATCAAGAGCCAAACATTGAAGGATGGGGAAGAAGATAAAATCAATAAGTTTAAGATGTGTTGAGGTGACAATAAAGAGTTGAAACAAATGATCAAATATTTGAAAGCCAAAGAACTGAATTGAGAAACTACCTACCGAAGCATATGGGGAAATTAGAGTACAAATTTTGGTATTAAAATCTACACAGGACAAATGATATATCATTGGAAAGATAATTGAATTACAAGTCCAACACTACTTATGGATCTCAATTTAGAGTTTCCTACAAAAAGTTATGGCCATTTGAAAAATAGCCGCCTAAAAAAAAAAGCTTAAGCTGGGACGATCGCCCAGAACCTATTTTTGGCAGCAGAGAGTTATTTTTTGGCTTGGGCGATCGCCTAATGTGTTTTCGGCAGAAACGAAATTTTGTTGCCTTTTTGAGTTCGACTCCAATTAGAAAATCTTTTGGGACGCAATTTTAATGATCTTTTGGGAAACAATGAGGATACTATATATATGAGTTCTTAACTCATAATTGAGAGCCAGATTTAAGCTGACTTAGAGACGATTTTTGGGGAAAAAACAAGAAGAGAAACAAGAATAAATATCAAGATTTACTCTTTCAAGAATTCAACGAAGATCATGATCAAGATTTCATCTTTTAAATTTTCTTCTTATCCGGGTGATGGCTTCTATATTATATTTTTCTTTTTATTTTATTCTTCTTATTATGTTAGGCTAGATTCTTTTAGTGCTAGTTACATGATGAAACTTGTATCATGATCCTTTAAATCTTTGCACCCAGTTTTTGATATTTAAGCATGTTTTTTAATTTTTAATAATTGATATTGATTTTTCTTTATCTATAATTATGTGCGCAATGATTGTATGATTATTGTAGCTTATTTTACCATCGAGAGATTGAAAATAAGTTAAACATAGTATCAATTGTCGTATAGTCTGATAGATGATAGAGATAGACCGCTGTGCTTTATGTTATCTATAAGTATTCATAAATTTTACTGCATTATTGTATATTTTCATCCGTTATAGAGATATAGTCGGGTCACATATAAAGATATGTTTAATTCTAGTCGAAAGAGATTGTTAAACAAATTAAGAATATTGATCTTCATAATTAAATCATGTTATCAAATTTAATGGTTCGGATTAAAAGAAATTGATATAAGTGGATTCGGGATCCTAGTACGCTTTTCTTTTCCTTCATTTTTCAAAGTTAAAATAATTCTTATCTAATTTAATTTCTTATTTGTTTGAATTATAATTATTTATTATTTTTAGTCAAGATTTTAATTAGTTTAAGAAACAAACTTTCAAAAGTAATATGATTCGATTAAGGTTAGTATAATTGCAATTGAACTATCTAAATTCCTCTGGGTACGATACTTAGACTCAAAATTTACTTTATTACTTGTGCGATCCGTACACTTGTAGAATATTAAACATAAAAATTGCTGACAAGTTTTTGGCACTGTTACCAGGGATTTAGTTTTAATTTTTTTTCAGTTATTTTAACACTAATTCGAACTTTATTTATTTAATTTATTTATTATTTTTTTTCATTTATTTCAGTGTTCAATTTGTCTCTTTTCAGACCACAACACATGATGGACGACCAGGAGATTAATAAAGACAATATGCTAGTTATAGACTTTATGACTTCGCAGATCATCCAGAGCCAATCTAGCATTGATGAGGACAACATGCTTGTTGGAGATTTCATCGCAATGCACCAAGTTAATATAGCGAGATATGATGCAATTTATGAAATTAATGAGGACAACATGCTTGTTGGAGAATTCATCGCAATGCACCAGGCTAATGTAGCGAGACATGATGAAACTTTTGAAATTGATGAGGATAACATACTTGTTGAAGATTTTATCGCAATACACCAAGCTACTATGGCGAAATATGATGCAACTTCTGAAATTGATGAGGACGACATACTTGTTGGATATTTCATCGCAATGCATCAGGCTAATATAGCGAGATATGATGTAATTTCTGATATTGATGAGAACAACATACTTTTTGGAGGGTGAAATCATCTAAATTTCTCGTGGAGGGATAATCAGAATAATATCAGATCACAGGGTCCTCAGTTTCAGCAGCAAGAAAAGAGAATATTATTAGAAGACATGTTTGGTAAATTTATCAAGAAAATCGAACAGTTTATGAACAATATAGAGACCACTCTTCAAAATCAAGGCACTTCAATAAAGAATCTCAAGACATAGATGGGTCAGATGGAAGTTGCTATATCAGGCAGAGCACCAGATACTTTGTCAAGCAATACAGAAGTGAATCCCAATGAACATATTAAAGCTATTACCACCAAAAGTGGGGTTCAGTTACCAGAAATCCATGTAAAGAGGCCATATGCAAATAAAGAAAAGGTATCGTCCACTGATGAGGATGACCTGATCTTGGGAGATGTATGAAAACTACCGATCACACAAAATTTTTGTCCATACTCCTATACCTTTCCAATCGACACTGAAGCCAACTTAATGGAACACACGCCAAGCATTACAATAAGGAGTGGAGAAAAACTGTCCGAAGTTTTGGATAATAGACTTGTCATCCAACTCGAGAAAACACCAATTAAAGAAGAAGATTGTGTGGAGAAAGAGAAGATGATCCTAAATGGGCAAAATAAAAAAGTGACATTTAATTGTGTTGCACTTATCAAGCAATTCTCCGACTTCCCTCTTTCTTCTAAAATTGATTTTGTGATCAATGTCGATGAGGAAGTTGAAGTTTTCGTAATTGTGTTCGAGCAAGGTGCTAAACTACAATCATTTTTTATGAGGAATGCAATTTCAGATTTTTGAGGATAAACAAAAAATGGTACAAAGTCAATAGATGCAAGCAAAGCACGTAATCTAAAGTACTATTTAAAGTGTCGTAAAGCAACCAGACAATAAGTCAAGCTAATGACTATAAATAAGCGCTTAATGAGAGGCAACCTATTTTTATATCCTTATTTATTAATTTAGATTAAATAAAGCATTAATTTTCTTTTCATATATTGTTTATTACTTTTGTAAAGTTTCACTATGTCAACCGCAGGACGCTCTACTTTACAAGGTGCATGAGTCTCTTCCCACTTCAGTCCACTTCAGTTAGTCCGTCTAATCAGCTCAGGTCATCTTCTCCACATCTACCTCCAGAGAGTAACTGATCTCTTCACTTCTTTATTTTTACTCTATTTTGCTATTAAATTAGAGACAATGTAAAATTTTAGTTTGGGGTGGGTTAAGTATCAAGATACTTAATTGATAAATTTTGAATTTGCTTATTATTCGAGTCTGTATAACTGAAATATTTGTTAAAAAAAATTAAAAATTATTATTTGTCTAGTTATTGTTGAAAGGCTTGCCGCCAATGATGGTAGTATTTGTTTGAAATTAAGTACGTTTTTCGTTAGAATATTGGACAACAATTAAACTGTATTTTTACTTGAATAGTTATTTATGTTAGACTAGATTAATAAAACACGTAGCCACTATCGACTTATCTCTTAGATGGAAACATGACTTGAGTATATGCGGTTATGCGTTGATATTATTGACCCAGAATTATTGTGAAAAACTTCGTTCTTAAATTCTTAGACTAGTAACTAAACTGTTTGAGAACGGTTTGGAGGTGTTAAAGTTAGTACATGTGTTTGTAGAATTTTGATGGTTTGGGTTTCCTGGGTCTCATCTTACGTTGAATAGGTTGTAGTCAAGAAATCAAAACCAGGCTCTACTCAATACTAAAAAAAATAATAAAATAAATTAAAATGTCTGACTCGAGCAATTAAACTTGTTATTGTATTTTAAAAACCAAATTCACTAGAATACTTCGGGATTGAAGAGAAAAGCATTAGAAGTGTGATATTTTATAAGAGGTGTAAGAAATAAATGACTATAAAGGGTTTGAGATTATAAAAATATCAACAACACAATATTAGTTGTGGTCTAATACATGTGTAAGTTTAATTTTTGACTATTCACATACTCACAAAAGGTCGAGTATCGAATATGTAAAAATTTGTTTGTTGTGTTGTTTAATATATTTCTAAAAGTGTTGCTTTATATTCGAACCCGAGGCATATGGTAAGAAATTTAACATTAATTAACTATATTTCTGTGATTCTATATTTTAATTTTGTTTTTATTGAAGACGAACAAATGTTTAGTTTGTAGATGTTTGATAAGTACATTTTGTGCACTTATTCAGACCTTTAAACTAAGTTTTTATTTTATTATTTTATTAATTTTTTTACTTAATTTATTATATTTTCTTTTCTATTTCAGTTTTGGACCCATTTATAAACAATTGGAGAAAAATAGACAAAAAGAACAACAATTTGGTGAAATCGACGAGTAAATGAGAAGAAGTTAAGTTTTTGAAGTGAATATCATGAGCCAAACATTGGAAGATGAGAAGAAGATAAAATCAATAAGTTTAAGATGTATTGAAGTGACAATAAAGAGTTAAAGCAAATGATCAAACATCTGAATGCTAAAGAATCGAATTGAGAAACTAACTACCAAAGCATGTGGGAAAATTAGAGCACAAATTTTGGTATTAATATCTACACATAACAAATGATATATCATTGGAAAGATAATTGAATTACGAATCAAACAATTTTTACGAATCTCAATTTGAAATTTTCTATAAGACGTTATGACTATTTGAAAAAAGCCGCCGCAGAAGAAAAAGCTTAAGTTAGACGATTGCTCAGCAGGTATTTTTGGCATAAGAGAGTTATTTTTTGGCATGGGCGATCGCCGAGTGTATTTTCAGTAGAAACAAATTTTTTTTGCCTTTCAATTTCAATTAGGAAACTTTTTAGGACGCGATTTTAGTGATTTATTGGGATCTTTTGGGACACAATGATGATACTATATATATGAGTTCTTAATTCATAATTGAGAGCTGGATTAGAGCCGAATTTTAGGAAAAAATAATAAGAGAAACAAGAACGAAGATCAAGATTTACTTTTTCAAGAATTCAACGAAGATTAAGATTAAGATTTCATCTTTTGAATTTTCTTCATATCCGGATGATGACTTCTATATTTTTATTTTTATTTTTATTTTCTTCTTCTTAGTATGTTAACCTATTAAGCTAGATTCTTTTAGTGCTAGAATCATGGTGAAACTTGTATCATGATACTTTAATTCTTTGAACTCAGTTTTTGATATTTAAGCATGTTTTTAATTCTTATCTAATTTAATTTCTTATTTGTTTGAATTATAATTATTTATTATTTTTAGTTAAAATTTTAATTAGTTTAAGAAACAAACTTTCAAAAGTAATCTGATTCGGTTAAGGTTAGTATAATTGTAATTGAACTATCTAAATCTATGTGAGTACGATATTTGGACTCAAAATCTACTTTATTACTGCGATCCATACACTTGCAGAATATTAAACATAAAAATCGCTGGCAAGTACAAGCTTATTTGCTTTAACAACAAAATACATTGAACATGGATATATTAGGAAATGAAAAAAAATCAAATACACCCTCAACAAGTGAACTATAATTTGGGACGTACAAATAAGACAAATCAGCATATATAAATAAGACAGATGGTATGTATATAGTTATATACGTTGAGAATGTCAAATATATATATACATTGAAAATATCAAATAGAAAGTTGAGTAACTTAGAGCATCTCAAATGCAACAATGTTTACTACGTATATGTGGGAAAAGACATTGACATTATATCAAAAAACTTCTTCAATGCAACAATGTTTATTGTGCAAATATGAAAAATTATTATTAGCTTTTTAAAAAAAAGAAAGAGAGAGAAATGTATTAATTAGATAGAGATTATTAAATTAATGATGAACATTGTCAAGAACAACACATTCTAGTATTAATTGTGCCACATAAGCACTTTTTGACCATTTATCAAGAAAAATACTAGATATTGTGTCTTAACATTATAGTATTAGAGATACTCTAAGTCAAACACTGGTTAAACTAATATACAGATGTGTCAATTAATATTTATTTTATTGCCTATATAATTAATTAAAATTAACATATTCGATGCTAATGTTTTTATAATTTAAGTTCAAAGTTAACCGTCACAAATCATTTTCTGAGGTATTTATGTCAGCCTAACATTCTTGACATCTTTGGAACCACATATTAATTATCCACCTCATTTTTACTTTTAAATATTTTACGAGTGGTCGCATCTCCAATGCAACAATGTCTAATATGTATATGTAGCAAAAGACATTGACATTATATCAAAAAACTTCTCCAATACATCAATGTTCATTGTGCAAATGTGACAAATTATTATTAGCTTTTTTTTTAAAAAAAAAGAGAGAGAAATGTATTGATTGGATAAAGATTATTAAATTAATGGTGGACATTGTCAAGAACAATGTCTAGAATTAGATATTATGCTAGACACCTTCTAGTATTAATTACGTCACATAAATATTTTTTGGCCATTTGTCAAAAAAAATACTAGATATTGTACTTTGACATTATTGCATTGGAGATGCTAGAGTTTAAGGTTAAAGTTAACCGTTACAAATCATTTTCCGAGGTATTTTGTCATCTAATATTCTCGAAAATTGTTGACAAGGTATCTCCATGGAATTTCTGGCAGAAGTCACGTTTTAACCTAATTTATTCTTGGAAATCCCTTGGAATGTTTACCATACATTCTCTATCTATCTACTTCAAAAGAAGTTAGATTTAGCATCCACTTTCGAGATGACTTTGCCTTAATGTTATTCCTAATCATAAATCTTCACTTATAGATATATAGTTATCCCCAGATTCCCCACAATTAGCATTACACACATAATTAGTGGAACCTTTTGACATTTTATTTCTAAATCATTAAAAATAATTCCACATGATAAGGATTAGCATACAACTTGGAGAAGGGATATTGATTATGTATTTATTATTAACCCATTATACATAGAAGAAAATGACATTTTATTTATTGGTTTTATATATGTTAATGGAAAATCTAACGTTGCTTAAATATAAAAACAATAATTAATATATAAAATATTATATATATTTTTTTAACAAGATTAATCATTTAAGATATAACTTCCACGTCCAAATAACTCAAATCAGCAATTTAATTTGTCTAAAGTCCAACGCTACTTAAATATAAAAGTAATAATCAACATGTAAATGTCTGAGTTATTCCTTTTAACAAAACAGACATTTTGTGATGGAATTTTAACTCAATATGGTATTCATACCAAAGTACTCAAATAATCAATTAAATCTATCTAGAATTTATATGAGTAGTCTAATTCTAAGACTTGTCCTCTCAAACAAATAATCATTTTAAGAGAGCATGTTAAAAGTAAAATTACACGTCGTTTAAAGACAAAATTATCAACATATAAGAGTTTGAATTAATTCTCTTTATAATATTGATCTTTTAAGATGAAATTTCAAGACTCAACAATACCATCATAATATCTACCTTTCCGCACGCTCGCATGCACATAAACCATCACAAACGCAAAACAAATAGATATTATCAATCAATTAATCAATCATGAAGGAATCATAAAATAAGTAAGAGTCAACACTCGTTGAATTTTGAATCAATTATACATTGAAAAAATTATCAAATCACGATATGAATATATCGTTTTCATTGGTTGTGTACACACAAATATACACAAACAACAAATAGATATTATCAATGATAGAGGAATCATAAAATGTATGCTTTATAAAATGGGGAACAATTACAAGTGGCTAAAGACTGGTGAATGATTGTGGATCCGTAACTGTCATTTTTCCAATAGAACTTGCAATTAAACAAAAAAGAAAAGAAAAAATCAAAAATATATATATTTCTGGATTATTAAGGTGAAATGAAATTTTTTTCTATTTTACCTACAACACGCACCCCACAAACACCAAAAAAAAAAAAAATTGGAAACTTGTGCATGCTTTAGAAGGTATTGTGACAATATCATAAATGGCTACGGTTTCAACTCCTTTCGTATGAGATCTTTATCTCACATGACTCGTATGATTTTCGCTAAAAAAAATGTTCAGAATATGTGATTCTACTTTTTTCGAGAACAAAAACATGAACTAATAGTACGTTTTATTTCCTTGATGGTTTCGACAAAGTGCTATACACGATGAAGCGAAAATGATCGCTTCTTATTCTTGTATTTTTCGAATATCTACGATGCTTCCAGTTCAATGGACTATGTAAAATATTCAAATCATTTACATTGAGTTATTGTCAATATGAAAGGTAAGATGAATTTTCATTCGATTTGTGAATTTTCCACTCGTAGATAAATAATTAAAAAAAATTATATAGAAAAACATGAAAATTAATTTTAAAAAAAAAAAAAGAAAAAAAGATAGCCCCTTGAGCCATTTGGACAGCTTATATTGAGAGCCATCACAGGATTACGGTATTATTGCATTCTCCTTTTAAGATTAGTACCTTTCTGAACCTATATGGTTTCTTATTCAGGAGCTTTTTCATGTGTCCCACCAATCACTACATTGGATTCTTAATTTTTTTTTTATATACTAGTATACTACTTTTTTGCAGTAGAATCTAACTGTAGACTCTATTATAATGATAGATTAAGATAGTGAACAGATTTTAGAGATGATCAGTGGAGGGAGATGGATTGAGGATGTGAGCAGATTTTGAAAATGATCGGTTGATGGAGATGATCAAATCAGAGAGATGGATTGAAACGGTTAGCAAAATTTGGAGGAGAAGATTCTGTGATGGAAGAAATTGAAGGCGTAGTGACATACAAATTTTTAAGTACTTTTTTGTTTTCTATAGTAGAGAAAACTCCATACGGTCGTGATTAAATTGTATTTTAGATGTTTATATATATATATATATAAAAGGAATTATATAAGTTGGTACCAATTTATATGCCTTTATTACTATTATGATACTTGTGTATTTGAATTCTTTTTTGGTTTGTGGGTGGGTGAGTTTTCCATTTTTTTACTCATCTTACTTCATTAATTCAATTCGAATTTTATTCAATAAGTGTATCAAACATAACTTCATTGTATATACATGACGTAATATCACACCACTTAGTTCAATGACTTCAAAAATGAAAATACAGAAAAGACTGCACGTGAAACCAGTCTTGAGTAGTTCTCTTCAAGTCCTCTACTTACAAGACTATCAAGAAGAGTGTCGACTCGCTCAAATATAGAAGATAGAATTAGAGTCGTTACATTCACTTCAAAAATCGAAATGAAGAAAAGGGCTGCAGATGGCAGTTAATTTTCCATTAGAGATCTCTAAAATAAGCAATTTGATTCCCATAAGCATCTTTCTGCATATCATATATTGTCCCTTTGTGCATTCTCATCACGCACTATATACTTTTCCCACAAGTCTTTTCTCTTCCTTTATTGGCCGTTACAAAAGCCATAACATTTTCATAATTTTATTAACACAAACCTTCACGGAACCCATGCACTCAGACCTCAGCCTCCATTATTGTTCTTATCTATAATATGATTAATTGATGACCAAATTCCCACTTCTTGTAACAAAATTGCTATATTACACAGAATCCCACCAATATTTTGTGCCCAATATTGCAGGTAAAAAATGGTAGAAGTAGAACAAAATCCTCCAATGCTTGATCTCTCCCCAAAATGGCCTGAAAACACCTCGCACTCAACACTTTCAGAGCTTAAACTGCAATGGCGAATGACGGTTCCGATGGTGGCAATGAATTTCACGTGGTTTGCGAAAATAGCAATCACCACGGCATTTCTGGGACGGCTCGGGGAGCTTCAGCTGGCCGGCGGCACCCTCGGTTTCACCTTTGCAAATGTGACAGGTTTTTCTGTATTGAATGGACTATGTGGTGCCATGGAACCTATTTGTGGCCAGGCCTTTGGAGCTAAGAATTTTAAGCTACTTCACAAGACACTTGTTATGGCTACTTCTTTACTGCTAGCAGCATCAATTCCAATTGCTTTCTTGTGGCTAAATATTGATAAAATACTAATTCACTTTGGCCAACAGGAAGATATTTCCGTTACTGCTAAGAATTATCTGATTTATCTCCTCCCCGATTTGGCTATAACTGCATTATTATGTCCACTGAAGGCGTATTTGAGTACACAGAACAAAACAGTGCCGATCATGTTGAGCTCAGCCATGGCAGTAGCATTGCACATACCGGTTAACGTGTTACTTTCAAAGGCAAAAGGCCTGGAGGGAGTTTCAATGGCGGTGTGGATAACTGACCTGTTACTCGTGATATTGCTCGTTTTGTACGTGTTGGTAGCAGAGATTAGAAAAGGTGGGAAGTGGAAGGACGGGGGCTGGTGGGAGCAAGGGATTCAGGACTGGACGAGGTTGCTCAAGTTATCGGCACCATGTTGCCTAACTACCTGCCTCGAGTGGTGGTGTATCGAGATATTAGTCCTGCTAACCGGGCGCCTGCAGAATGCAAAACAAGCAGTAGGAGCGCTGGCAATTGTGTTGAATTTCGACTACTTGCTGTACTCAGTGATGCTTTCTCTGGCAACTTGTGCATCAGTTCGCGTGTCAAATGAGCTAGGTAAGGCTGAACCATGTCTTGAGAGAGGGGACATGTCTATTTATTTAAATTTTGTCTTCTAACACCACTCACATTCAAGACTTAATTTCACCTAACATAAAAAGCTTAAGTTCTTAGAGATAAGATTTATTTATTTAAATTTTGTCTTGAATAGGTGCAAACCGTGCTGGATTGGCCTATCGATCAGCATCAATCTCTCTATGCATCAGCATAGTCTCCGGGTTTATTGGTGGCTCAACGATGGTGGCAGCCAGAGGCGGCTGGGGGCGACTATTTAGCCATGATAAGGGGATCATAACAACTGTAAAGAAGACGATGCTGGTAATGGCTATGGTAGAAGTGGTTAATTTTCCCTTAGTAGTTTGTGGAGGCATAGTGCGTGGAACAGCTCGGCCGTGGTTGGCTATGTATGCCAATCTGTGCGGGTTCTACTTGATGGCTCTGCCCCTGGGAGTGATTTTAGCCTTCAAAATCCATCTGGGGTTGGGTGGATTGCTGATGGGCTTCTTGGCTGGAATGGTTGCTTGCTTGATTCTGTTGCTGGTGTTTGTTGCTAGAATCAATTGGTGTGAAGAAGCTGATAAGGCACAGAGACTCACTAGCCATGAACAAGAAGAAGTGGTTAATAAAAATGAAGATCGCAAGAGTAGTGCTATTACATTATGACTACAAAAGGCTTTTTATTTTCAGAAAAACAGGAAAGCAATTCAATTTAGAGCATGAGACACAGGTTAATAGGTAAGGTCAAATGTTAAGCCAATATGGATCGGAGACTAAAGTGTAGTTTTTCAAGTAAAAAACGTGAAGGGAGATCTACGACTCAAATTTTAATGGATATTTAAACATTTATGGATTCTCATAGATTTCAATAGAATTCCACAGAATCCATAAAATTTTAACAGAATTCTATATTATAGATTCATTCGATTTTAATAACGTTCGAAACATGTATTTGTGGTCTTTTTGCTTTGATCATTCATTGTGCACAAATTAAATATGAATTTTTGAAGTAAAAATAAATAAAACAAAAAAAATGAATAACTTCATGTAGTATCTAGAAAAAAATAAAAATTCCAACTTTGTAATTAGAAAATAAAATTTAGGGTAAATAGTATTGGAGTCTTAACTTTTAAATTTTGTGACGATGGGATCCCGAATCTTCAATTTCAAAAACTCTGGGTCCCTAACCTATGAAACATTAGTGCCCAACATCATTTTTTTAACGGAGATGGTCAGTTTGACCATTAAATGATCAAATTTTTGTTAAAGAAACTATTTTACCCTAAAATTATGTAATATATTAATAGAAAAACAATAAGAAAAGAAAAACAAATAAATAAAAAAATAGAAGCCATCACTACCCACTCCACTGTAGAACCACTATCACAGCCGCTTTGTTAAAAATACCACCTCGCCACCGCTAAGCCAAGCAACAACTTCTTCGACTAACGTCAAAACTCCGCTCATCGCGGCCATCCCCAACACCTTCTCTCGAACCCACATCTAGTCCCCTCACGTATATATACTACAACTCTACAACTCATTCTCTCATCAAAAATCATTACCAAAAAATTAATTTTTCAACCTCTCTTCTATAATTTTAGTGTTCTTCATTCTGATTCTCTTTCATTTTGTCAATCATTAATCACAGAGGAGTGGTAGTTCAAAGGGGCAAAGGAAGAACCTATACAGGGGAATACGGCAGACGATGCATACAGTTCTTACAATTACAATCACAATCACAATCCGGCCTTATAGCGTTTATGTTCTATCATTCCTAGACCGGTTGGAATCATTCGATCACCTTGTCTTCCACAATACTTTAAGCAAGTCAACTGCACCCCCACCCTAGAAACATCATATCCACCATGTCGACATCCTACATAGAAGTCTAACTTACATTCTACATTGATTTATTGAATGTGTTTCGGGATTTCACCTTTCTTCAAGAAGGAGAGAGAATAATTAGCAGTGTGAATAAGATCTTCAATATTGTGAAGGGATCTCTCCTCCGAACCCAACATAAAAATGGCTCGAACCTCTGCTTTCTTGGCTAGTCTCGTTGCCAAGTTAAGTGGTAAATCTGGTGAATTTAGACTCCTCTGTATTTGGCGATACAGTGAAATAACCCTGCCTCTATTTCTCGCCAAATCCTCTGATGTTGCCCATACCAAACCTTTTGCCATTTCTCCCTTACCCTGTTTTGCTATTAAGAAAATGGTTAGACAGTGAATGGCGCTTCTCTTTCAAAACCCTTTTACAATAAGGCTTTTAAAGATGAAATGTGAAAATGCTTTTAAAAATTTGTCAAAATCATATAATCATTAGTAAAAAAAAAAACGTAAAATAATCAATGTACTCTAATTAGAAAAATGAAAATCCCCTGTCACTCGTTCAAATCTAGCTACTGGGTATGTGATTAAGGATCTCTCTCTCTCTCTCTCTCTCTCTCTCTCTCTATACACTTGTATCTTAACATTGTATCAGAGCCACCAATCTCACGAGTCACGCACATCCAATACCTCTACAAATACAACACCACCAGCCGTTGCAACCACTGTTGACACCTCAAATTACTCCTCTCGTATCAATTAATGTAACAGCACAAGTTCTTCTCTCTCTCTCTCTCTCTCTCAACTTGTATCTTGTTAACATTGTATTAGAGCCACCATCTCACGAGTCACACACATCCAATACCTCTACAAATGAAACACCACCAGGCGTTGCTACCACCATTGACACCTCAAATTACTTCCCTTGTGTCAGCTAATGTGATAGCACAAGTTCATCTCAAACTCACCAACATCAAATATGCGTCCTGGCATCTTCAATTTCACACACTACTATTTGGATACGATCTAATGGATATGTTGATGGAACCTTTCCATGTCCAAAAGCCACGATTAGTGAAAATAACATTACCATTCCAAACCCAAAATTATCCTTATGGATTCGTCAATTTCAGCTTCTTCTAAATACAATCATTGGCTCTCTGCTACTCTCCATTATCTCATTCATTGCATCATCTAAATCTGCACTTGATGCTTGAACAACACTTGCAACCACATATGCTAAGCTTTCTCGTGGGCAAATCATGCATCTCAAATCCCAGTTAGCCAGTCCAACCAAGGGCACCCAAACAATTATAGAGTATCTCCAATCAGTTAAAAGCAAATTTAATGAACTTGGACCATAGGGACGCCCCAGTTCATGATGAAGACCTCACTATCAAGATTCTTGATGAACGTTCTGATATTGTATTAAGACTTAGGATTCTATTTTAAAAGACTAACAAGGAAGTAACACAAGCATTTATATATTGATTAATATTTAAATATTTAACTAGTGTGAAATTTATCCATTAACATCTCTGACCGTAAAGAAATTTAGTTATCATTTTAAATTGAAAGAAAACACTTTTTCCCTCACCTCGTTCTTAATCAAGCCCCCTTGACCATATCCTTCAACTCTCACGTTTGTCCATGTTCTAACATCTTGCCCTTCGTGGATTGTTTGACTTGCACTTAATTTAAATTTTTGAAATTGTTTGATTTCAAATTATTTTAACTTCCAACATTAAAAAAATAAAGGTAATGCTTTGAGTGCACAGTTAAGATGAAAACAAGAAAATGTTGCATAGATTAATAAATGAATAAATAGTTCATCCTGAAATATGAATATTCAACGAGCGCGCGCACACAAATTGAATACACTTTTACTTTGATAATTCTTTGTGCACAACTTGAATGAATTTTTGAAGGGTAAAAAAAAAAATAAAACGAGTTATGAGCTCGAATCCACTAAAATTTATGAAAATCTAAGGCGTCAAGCTAGAATTCTTTAAAAACTTTAGTATTTATAATTATAGGCTCAAAATCTACTAAATCTATTTAAAATATTACAATTAATGAAATCTTTAAAAATCCACGAGTTATTGAAACACCTAGAATTAATTGAAGAATTGATTGACAATATTAGATACACATTTTATTTTATTCGTTCTTTCGGATCTCGAGACCGAGAACTTTATAAAAATTGTAAATCTTTAAGATTGTCTCCCAAAAAATTGTTGACGACATATTGAATTTTTAAAATATTGTATTCTAAACATGCAGGGGCAATACGGTTCACAACTTTTGAAAATGGTTTGGGCCAGCTCCCAATTTTGACCCGAAGAGAGAAAGAGAATGACTTCACATAGGAAAATTTAGGAGCTCAGAAAATTATTATAGTGGGATCGTGACTTAATAAATGTAAAAATACAGAATCAATGCAACCAAAAACAATATTAAAAATGACATAATTTATGCAATACTTGTGGACATAAACTAGCTACACACAAGAGTAACTCTACATTTACCTTGGAGAAATAATATGAATCTTGTGGACATAAACTAGCTACACAAGGGAGTAACTCTACATTTACCCCTTGAATAGAAAAGAATGCATTACCAATATCTTTGATGATAACATGACCGTTTCAATAGCAGCAACAACATTTACTATATCCTTCTAAATATCAGACGATGTTATTTGTAATTTAAAGGAGCGTCTTTTAACGTGACAGTCTTATTCTCATCATTATAATCAATCAAAAATTACAATTGGACTATGAAATTATCTGGATTATCTAAATTCTCATATTTACCATGACCCCAAATGGATGCCTTTGTCGCAACAAAAATCGAGCACAATCAATTGATGCATTAAGACGGATATGATATTCATTCCATACTTGTTTTGACTACTTGAAGAAAACTGATTAAATACGATGAACTTGATTTATCAAAGCTTCACACTTGATGCCAACTTCATTGTGTGCATTATTATGATCTCCAATATGAGTATTAAGCATTTCTTTACTTTTTCAATTCGAGAATCCTTCAACAACCAAAATGTCACCTCTTCTTTGTTTCTCGCTACTTGTTTCAAAAAGATAACAATATAAATAGTTGCATCTTTTGTTGTACTCCAACCAACTACCAAACTCCTTATACCATGAACAATTGAAGTGTCTATATGTTTTTTCTCCAAATTTTCTATATGGAAAGTCATGATCTAGACCTTCGGAAATATATATATGTTCTTCGAACTTGACCTTGAACATTAGCATTGTAATCTATAATTGGAGTCCTTAGTCCAAGATTAGTAGAAAGTTGTGTAATATCAAAATCCACACTATTTGATTTCTATCTATCAACATTTTTTACAACAGAGGAAGAATTTTATTTAAACAATCCCTTCGCGACATGTTTCACATTGAAATAAACAAGTGATAAGTAGAGGGTTCATTGTATCAAATTCATCAATTCACCAAATAATGTGAAATACTTATGTGCATCATGTGCAATATCCAACATACATGACTATGTTCGCTTGTGCAAATTGTATGAGAGAAGGCTAAATTGCAAATTACAAATAGCATGAAGTTGTTTCGTGTGGCATTATAGAATCTAAAAAATCACTTAAATAATAGACACATAAATAAGAGTATTTTAACATAATAAATAAGAATACTACTTCAATCACAACGTTACGAAAAAAAAAACTTTCAGCAATGTAATATACTAATATTTATACAATAAATAATACAACAAATAAAATTATAAAATCAAAACTAAAAATTCAGCAACACTGTAAAATACACATTGAAATTTTCATCTACATTCAAAATTAAAATAAAATATCGTAAGAATTAAAACCCTAAACTAATTTTCATCAACACTCAAAAATAGAAAACCACATTGTAAAATAAAATCAAATAAATGCACATTGAAATTGAAAATAAAATAAAATAGAAAAGAAAAGTATTTACCTAAACTCCTCTTGGAGTCGCCGGCTGAGCCGCTGGACTCTGAAGCCTTGAAGATGGGAAGACCTGTAGGACGAAAGAGAGGGGGAGGTTCAATTTTCAGATTTAAAAAATTCGGATAAAATTTTGGGTTTAATTTGGGGTGGGCTATATAAACCATAGCAGTCTGGGCCCTGGTGGCAGGCCTGAAAACAGAAGCCCGAATTAAGTAGACAGAAATTTACAGAACGAGCACCATACGGGGAATAAAATTCAATTTTTTATTCTTTTGTATACTTTTAATTTTAGTAGCACTTTTGAAAGAGAAGAATTTTCACTCTAATGCCACCATCACCTTCATATCAAATATTACTAGTTTTTTCTCTCTTAATTGATCAATCCCTATTTACATTGTTGATTAAAATAGTGGGAATTTTTGCACACAAAATTTAAAATATAAAATTAGAAATAAAATATTATCTCTATATCTTAAGATATAACTTTTAATTTTTTACAATTGTTTTATATTGTGATATTCTTAATCAAGATTGAAAATATTGATATGATCAACAATATCTCGAACAAAGTTAGAAATTTTCTATCTTAAATCGAGAAACTAATTTTTATTTTTCTACTTTTGGTAAAGTGGAGGTCGAATACGTAAAAAAATATTCTCCAATTTTTTGTATTAAAACGTAGGAAAGCTATTTCTTTTTATGAAAATGAAAAAATTAGTACACAATAGGTTATGTCCCCATTTAATGCTATATGGGTAAATTCCCTCATGTAAACCAATCAAAAGTCCCTATATAAATCAGGCCTGGTCTACACCCAATTTGTTAGTTAAAATTAGGAATTCTAACTACTTTTTTTCAACAATTTACTGTAACTAAAAAATTATTTTTAATTATTTTGAAGTCAAATGTATTTAATAACTAATCTATTTTATTTTTTAGGCACCAAATCATATCATTTCCTAATTAGTAGAGTAATTAACGATAATTCTCAAAATGCCAAAATCATTATCTTTTCACCGTATCTCACACATGAAAGTAAAAATCATCTCTACTCTATTTTCGTTATACAATCAATTTTCTCCAAATTCCCCTTATGTGTATTTTCTATCAAATTCCTTGAAATTTCATACCGATTTTCCCCAAATTTCCTTTTGGTAGATTCTGTAGAAAATTGAGGATGGCATCATTACCATTTTACCCCGATTACAATAAGATAAGGTCAATGTTTTTGTGCCGAAAGAGAAGAAGATCCATTTTTTCCAACTTCTATTCGTCATCATTTAGATTAGGTTAAATTTATTTTGTTTGGATATAACACAAATTTCAAACATTCTATTTGTTTTTTGTAGTATCATTTTTTAGTAAACTCTGTTACTATCGAATGTGTTAGCAATATAATAATTGTTGGTACTTTAAAACTGAATGCTAATGTGATAAAATACGAGATATTTTGATATATTTGATGTGTATAGGTCAAACTAATTCATTATTCTTTCAAGTCTCAAAGTCTCAAACAACTTATATTCTCATACTTTTTAATTTATCGTATTACGATTTACATATTGTTATTCCACATCGATAATTTACAATGTTATTATTCTCTATTACTATTTTGCATTAATGTGCATTGTGTAATATTATTGTGACTGAAAAGTGTTATTTTGTAAAATCACATACAATTGTGAAATTTGTAAATTATGTAGACTAGTATTTAAAATTCGTTGTTTGATTGACATGAAATTGTTTCAATTTATTTAAACATTTTTTATTTAATTTGATATTAGTAGGAAATTCTTAGATCATTTTTACACGTCGATCTATATTTGATTTTTGTAAGAATGTGTCTTTTATCCATCAAACAAGTTCTATTGCCTATTTTGATATGTTTATGATGTAGAATTTTTATTTTTTGAATTTTAAATTTGAGATGATATTTTGGGATAAGATACTTTAATTGAAACTGATTAAATGATAATTTGAATGGTAACAATGCGTAATTTAATGGTTCTTTAATAGCATAGTAATTCATACTATTAGACAAATAATATTCTTCTTATTTGTTATTCCTATAATTGTTTATTTTTGTCTAGTAAATCTCAATTTTTATAGATAATATAGTGTATTTGTGTAATTATCCCATTTGTTAAAAGACTACCCTTTGTCAAAGTTTTGCATCAGATCCATCAATGTTTTCTTTTCTTTTTTTAAAAAAAAGTCGGAACCAATTCTTAGGGATGGGCATTTTATCCGAACCACTCAAATCGGACCATATTAACAGGCTTGGTACAAGTTAAAATTGGTCCAACTCTGAGACAAGGTCTTAAAATCAAGAACCGAACGATTTTACTCTAATTCTCAGTTTTAGCTGTATAATCAAATTTTGATTCGATTCTAAAATTATTTTTTATAATCAATCTTCATTAAATCATGATTTATCTGAATTTACATGAGTATTCTAAATAATCAACAATTTAAGTAGCCGCCTAGCATATCATTTTCTTTTGGCCTTTTTTTTAATTAAAAAATACTGTAAAAATTTTCTTTAATTTTGATCTAAACAATAATTGTACACAAATTAACATTTCAACAACCACGTGTTATTTTACGTCTATTATGCTTCCTCTACGTGAATTCATCAATAAAACTCTCCGCATAGGCTTCGCTTAAACTCCGCCTAGGCGAGAAGGTTGGCGTGAGGCGCGATCCTCACGCCTAGCCACGCCTCACACCACGCCCTCGCTTAGATTTCGCTTAAACTCGAAAAGCTTGAAACCCGGCCTCCACACCTAGTCACGCTTTACGTTTTTTAAAACATTGTCTATACTCAAGAATTTCCACCAAAGCTCGGACGGTAGGTTACTGATTGACTAAGTTGATGTTTGACCTCCATTTTCCTCTAAACTTGTTTTTAACTATACATTTTATGGGATCCACAATTTTTATAAAATCTACAAATGCACATTTCATCAACTTTTATGAAAATATCCTAAAAATCTAATTTTCATAAACTTTTCCCTCTACTTTTAAGCTTTTAACATTTTCATACTTTCTTATTCACGGTTAAGGATCTCATCTAGACATAATTATGAAAAAATATTGACTTATCTTTGCAAATCTGATTGATTGAGTTAAATTAATAATTGGAAGAGAAATATTCCAATTTAAAGAACATATATATTCCTATGTCTAATCATTATTTAACATCAATAATTAACACTTCTAAGTAATGTTTTCTTGTCTTTATGTACTTATGTTTACACACAGCAATTCACAGACATAATAACTCGATTGGTCTTTTTGTTGCCCTAAATGGGATGAGTAGTAACTCACAGATGATATTTACTTAAATATGAGTTCTCAAACAATTGAATCACTTGTATAAAGGTTGATCCGTCTTCACTTATGTTAAAGAGAGAGACGTGTGAAGATATTGAAACGACTATCCAAATACGCGTTGATGATAGATATGATTATACTTTGGTGGATGGTAGTTGCACTCATTGGAATGCCTTCTTCAATAGTTTGCTCGCCTCATCGGCCCGCCCGCTTCGTTGGTCTCATAAGATCGCCTCTTACAGATAGACAACAATAACCCAACTGTCGTTACATTAGCCAGACAGGCGATCCACAGACTGATAGTCACACCGGCAATTGGGAAGATGTAACATCCCTCATTAACTCCTAATAATAAGGGAGATGAATGAACACATATAATTAAGGGCCATTAAATGCCATAACTGCTGACCAACCCCCTAGGTAAAAATGCAACACACATATTCAATATTGTTATTCTACATTTCTGGGTTTAATCACATATTAATTATTACATCGGAGTGGACACGGGAGATAGAAGCCTCGCCACTATTTTGCAGGTCTCCACCACTGCTGCCACCACGCTCGAATGAGAAGAAAACATTTTATCATCACATGTGATTTTATAGATGAAATGTCCCGCAACTATTTGGTATGGTTTTTGCTTTCGGCAGATTGAGACCATGATGGTAGTCTCATTTTAAGTCAAATGTGTCCATGTAAAATACTCATAATATAGGTAATCTATACAGTGTTTGATAAGGGTCTGGTTTTTTTCGTGATGGATAAGTTAGATATGAACTCTGGTAAGGTTTGAGAACGTAATCACATGTTTCTGTATGATTTTAGTAGAATTTCGAGACGTAAGAATATAGAGATTTTGTTGGAATTGGCATAAGTGTGATAGATATTAATTTTTACATATGTACATTATGATCTAATGGTGGTCGTTCCCTTGGCGAAGGATGACATTTTATTATTTTTGCTTACAATGGTGAGGGTGGTTCTATGTACAAACTACTTTATCATCATGTTGTGATTCATTGAATCTAATATGAAAAGTGTGCAATCGATCAATTGTGTCCTAAGTTGAACTTAAAATCGTAATCTTACCAAGCACTCTCGTAAAAAATGTTTGTTTTTTATCATATTTTTTCTTGTGGGCATCATTTCCTTAATTTAAGATAGATGGTGAGACTTATCTAATACAATTTATAACAACGAACTATTTAAGACAATAAAAAAGAACCAACAATCTATTTATGATATATATAGTAAGTTAGATTTAACGTAGTAATTTAGTATCGACCATACCTCCAACTTGTATATATATTGATCGAAATGAAAATAAAGAGACAGCTGAGGAATATTGAATCGATTCAATGTAAACAGGAAGACAAGGAATTTGTGTGTCACGTGACTTTATTCATATCTAGGAAGCAAATCTTATGAATGTCACTTGGTGCATGTGACCTAATTCCCCTGTTTGTTATAAATGACCCAACCCAATTTGAGCTCTTCTTGTTTGAAAATTTAATAGCTCTTTAACACTATTGCCTCCCCATTACACTATAGGGGCCAAACCCACAAGTCATAACACACTTCACACTTATATCATATCTCACATAAGATTTGCAAGTATTCAATTATACAATTGGATTCACTCTTTTTTTTTTTTTCAATAATTTGAGCATTGGTGAGATCTTTTCTAGGTTGACAATGGGTTAGGCATGAGTCGAGCTCAAAATTATGTTCCTAATTCGAGAGGAGTTGTTCCTAACTTTTTGTCCACCAATAAATTTTTGACACTTTAATGTAAATACATTAATATGTAATGTGTCATAAAAAATCTAATTAAGGACAGTCAAATAAACAGTAAATTCACAAGTGTTTCTATTATACTCGATTAACTTAGACACATGGGACGGAATTATGATTATTTGGATAGAGGACAACAATTTATAAAGAAAAAATTGCACTTCAAAAATTAATTATTTTTTTTAGACCCCACTCTCTCCCCTCTTCGCCTCTGCTTAGAAGTGTCTTATTAGTAATTTATATGTATTTTTTATGGTACCGAGAAATGTTAGGTCGACCGGTCCCCCAACTGCCCACAAGTGAAACAAGACCGTGTCACGGAAATAGGCATCAGTGGATGAAAGGAATCCACAAATGGGTGCACTGTGATTCATGTGACTCGAAACATAATATACCATTTTCTCATACTTCGTTTTCAATGTCGTATCAACATGTGTTCTGACTTCTGAGCAATTAGTATTACTTAAGAAAACTTTCCACTAATTGTCCAATTAACATCAGTAGTCAGTACTACAATAAAATCATTAAAATATTAAGAAAAGACAATTAGGTATACCAAACTATATGTTAAATTAGTTGGACATTAATTAGTTTGAATTTACCAATTTTATCATTCCAATCAAATCGATCGCCACAGACCATAATTAGTCAATCACATCAACTAATAGATATTTCTTCTTTAAAACTAGGATAATTTGTACTATTGGTCCCCAATCTTTTCAATTTGTAACAAATCTACCCCTAACCTTTTTTTAGCACCATACATCCCGAACTTTTCAATTTTTTGTAAATCACGTCCCCATTTACATATTTTGACAATTTTGTCCTCCTCTTTAAATAAATAAAAAAAGTTAAAAACAACAAAAAAGTAAAATAAAATTGTAAATGAAGTCCTATAACTTTTAAAAAATATAAAAGAACAACATCTTCCCCAATAATGATACAGGCGACGCAATTCTACCAGACCCGCTACTGAAATTCGGCTCCTGTCTAACTTCTCCGACTTGATCGGTTTACATTCCTTCACCAACTTCAATAGAGGACCCACCCCCGCCTTCCCTAATAATCAATTTCCTAAATAAGACACAAAATGTGCTCGTTGGCGGCAATCGAATGGAGCCCAAGGTACCCATCATCGCGGTCTCCGGCTAAAGCCGAAACGCACAGAAGCCGCGACACGTCTTCGATAGAATTCTCCAATTGCGAAGACATCTTGTGAAACGCCGCTGCCAGGATGATTGTGAAAACGCGCTTCACAACACCATGGCCTCTGCACTTCAGGACAAGGGCCAACGCCTTGTCTAAAACATGTTTAGTATTGTCAATAATACGGCGCGTGGGGCGTTCGTAGAGGTCGTTGCTAGCGCGTGCAGCCTGGCGTAGCTGCCCGGCTAGCTTGTCAGTCTTGGAGTTGAGTTCGACGCATTCTTGTTTGAATGAAGCAGCCTCATCTGCTGCCTTTATCACCTGGTCTGCTAACTCGATCATTTTTGTCAAGATCTGCTGTACCAAGTCCGCCATTAATAACAGCAGATCACCGCAACTTAAAGAAACCCTCAAATATCAAGAACAGAGGCTCAAGTTGACTCAATTTGGGAGATGGGTTATGCAGAAGATCGAGGAATTTGGCGAATTTATGGTGCTTTTG
Organism: Forsythia viridissima; assembly: GCA_030279155.1. Classification (NCBI taxonomy): domain Eukaryota; kingdom Viridiplantae; phylum Streptophyta; class Magnoliopsida; order Lamiales; family Oleaceae; genus Forsythia; species Forsythia viridissima. The sequence continues at coordinate 3,029,298 of CM059041.1, read as the reverse complement.
AGGATTTTGTATACGTTTTTCAACAAATAATTTATTTCTTATTTACGATGATGAAGTGTTTGTTCTTCAGCCAATGGGGATTGATGGAATAGTGGGTGACCGAGTCGGAGAAGTTAGACAGGTTCATTATTTTAAACGATGGTGTTCTTTTATATATTTTAAAAATTATGAAACTTCATTTGCAATTTTATTTATTTATTTGTTTTTAGCTTTATTTTATTTTTTTTATTTAAATAGGAGGACACAACTGTCAAAATATGTCAATTGAGACGTGATTTGCAAAAAATTGAAAGGTTGGAATGTCTGGTGCTAAAAAAAAAGTATGAGTAGATTTGTTACAAATTGAAAAGATTGGGGGACCAAAAGTGCAAATTATCCTAAACACTAACCAAAATTTTTACATTTCCTTGCACAACTCCGTTGAGGCTAAATTTGAGAAGATAAATTAAAAGGAAAATTATGGTTGAGCTCCCCAACATTTCACGTTGTTTTGTTCTAGGTTCTCAGCCTTAAAAAATGAGGTTCTAGGTCTGTAACTTATTTAAATCTGTAAATCTAGGTTCCACATGATCGAAACTATAAATGTAAACGTTAATACGGCACACAACTTTCAATTGAATTGGACAGAAATATTAAGTAGTTTGACAGTTTAGTCTTCCTACTTTTAGTCACGTATGAGTTTAGCATCCACATTGACAATTTCGGTCACGTATGAACTTAGATTTACAGATTTAAATAAGTTGAAGATTCAATACTTTATTTTTGAAGATCGAAAAATTATAATCATACCACATAAAAGGTTGAAGAGCTCGTCCCCATCATCAATAATTAGAAGTCTCTTTCCGATAAAAAAAATAATAATAATTAGAAGTCTCTTAAACCTACAGCATACCAAAACGGGTTGGGTGGTTGATGCAGTAATTTTCTTCACCCACTTTATTTCAAATTCCCAGCTGTCATTGGTGGGACTTGTCCTCTTTTTTCTAGGGTTTTGGTTAAATTATGCATTTACTATACTATGGTACCTTTCAAGTCTCAGTTAACATGTAACATATATTAATTAAAATTTTCAATCATAATCATGTATTATGTGTTCTTGCAAATCTTTCAAGGCAACCATTGTTAATACAAAATCTTTTGTGAGGTCTACCCAAATTTGTTACTAATTAAGTCGATATTTTGTATTTTCAAGTCTGAAACTTGGTGTTTTTAAGTCTGAACGTAATGAACAACTGAAACGTAAAGATAAATTAGTATTACAAACCAACGTTTAAAATTCTTTCTTTCTCCACAAATGTTTTCATTTTCATTTTCCGACTCTCTTTCTTTCCTTCTTAGTGGATCATTAAATAAGAGAAATAATAGGTGTAGTTGAATTTTGTAAAAAATAGCATATTTATCTAGCTCATACAATAAATTTTGCAAACTTTGTTCAATACAATATTAGCTTATATCAACTAGTCAAGTTTTTTAACGTATGTTATTAACAAAACTTGTGGATCGAACTAAACAAGACTTTTATATATTTGGTAAAATTTAAAATAATTTTTTTTTTCCTTAAACTCATTTTCAACTATATATTTCATGGGACCCACAACTTTTCAACAACACATTTCATCAAATTTTACTAAATTTTTTTACAAAACTATTTTTAAACTTCACCAAAAAACACGTGCCAGACAAGTTAGAGCAACGAAGAAGGCAATAAACTCTAGTGCACTTAAGAATCTAATCAACCAAAACACAAAAGTCAAAGTTGAATCACCATCCCATCAATACCTATCGATCGATGAAACTACACAACGTTTAGTATTTGTTTGGTAGATTTTAAAAGTAATTTTTTAGAATATTTTTAAAAAAATTGATGAAATGTGTGGTTACAAAATGGATAAAAATTGTGGTTCCCATAAAATATGTTATTGAAAATGAGTTTGATAAAAAAAAAAAAAAATGTTTATTTTAAACTCTACCAAACAAACACTTAATTTCCGAACCTCTGAAATGGCCTAAGCAACAACATGAAGCCAATTCTATAATTTAACCTTACATTTGAGGATACATTGAAAGTTATTCCAACCTCATCCACAATTATCTTACTTAGCAACTAAAGAATGAAATTATGATGGAGTCAATCAATGTCTATCTACTTGTTTGGTAATTTTTTTTTGTAAATTATAAAAAGTAGGTCATATAGAATGTGCAGAAAAAAAATTTAGATTGTACAAAATATGTACATAAAAATAATGTTTGATCAATTTATAAGCGAAAAAAACAGTTCCAAACTATAAGTGGCACGTGTACAAATTAGTACTAAGAAACCAATATTTAACTTCAAAGGCAAGCTATATAGCTTCCTGTCTTTGCTTTCTGGTTACGTTTTATTTGCAAATAATTTGGAAACAAATAAGCCCTTTGTCTCAGGCTAGGTCTGCTCATAAGAGGAAATAATAAGCCGTGGCATTCTATTAAGTGCACACACATACCCTGCGGTCCCAAAACCTATTCATTGTGTGATTTTTTATTTACTGCTTGTCTGGTAGGAGAGTTGAGAAATAGGAGGGAGTGGGGACCCTATTCTCTTTACACATAAAAGGTATGACTTTTTTTTTTATTTAATCGTGACATATTTGGCGGGAGAATCAAATAGAGTCGAAAATACAATTAATGTTCTACTTACGTTTCATTTTGATTTCTTTCCAAAAAATTTCAGGGTCAAGACAAAATAAGTTTTACACTCCACTAAGAATGATGAAATCAATTTTCAGGCAAATATTTTCCAAAAATCGAATTAATTTCGTGAAAAAACATATATAGAATCAAGAAACGTCTTTCAATTTTTATTTTTTTTTTGGAGCCAAGAGAGGGAATTTGAATTGAATAAAATATAGGAAATCAAGCAAAACCCTAATAATTAAAAATTATGTTCAAAACCCCATAACATTACCATATGAATAGTCAAGGTTGAAATGTCTCAAACAAATAGAACCTTCCTTCTACTTTTCTCTCACAATGTTAGATGCTTCTTAAGAACAAAGAAAATCTTCTAACATTGTGAATATTATAGTCATAACCAACGGAAAAATCATAAATTCATGTGTGAATACTTGACCCACATAATTAAGTGTTAGCCAAGATTTACTAGAGAAAAAAATCTTGTGGGGAAACATGTTGAATCATGTCGGAAGAAAACATGCACCCAGTGACCCGCGGAGAAATATACGGCCCTGTATTAAAAATAAAAATATAAATATAATCCCTCCAAAATATTTGAATTTCTACCGAATCACTAATTGGTCAAAAAGCAAAAAAGAAAAAAAAAAAAAAAAGGCTGGAAATTTGGCGGGTGTTTTAAGATTGAGCTGTCATCCCACGTGTCAAATTCCCTTTAAGTCTCAGCTTTTGCCCCTTCGACTTAGCAGAAGCCGCAGGATTTTATTAAATTATTATTATTTTTTTCCACTTTAGGTTTTTTTTTAATTATTGGTCCAGCACAACGTAGTATTCACGTCAAATGAATGAGATATGTAGGGTCCAGTCGGCAGATTCAACGTTGAGGATTATGTCCCACAATCTAGATTAGCGGGAAGATCATAAATACATGTTCCCGCCAAATTATTTAAAGCACAGGGTAGACAAGTCAACTGCCATGTTACTTAACCGCGCCGACAAGGTGGTGGGATGGTGGTGCTGAATTACTGTCGAGCACGTCCTCGAGTGCATTAAAATTGTCCTCTACGACGACATAACAAAAATAGTAGTGAAGTATTCATAGTATTTGTATGTGTTAGATTAAAAATAATTGTGTGAAAGAATTTATACTGCGCAAGGTTAATATTTTAACCGAATTCTCAATCCAATCATTATTATGTCTAATGTTAGACTGACAATGGCGTGCTTATTTAATATTGGTCATCTTACGTGATCGTAAAAAATGACATGTAAGAAGTGATACATTCGTAAAATCTACGATTTGAGTTATTTTTAGTCTCAAGGCTAAATAAAACAAGTTTTTCAATTGTATCATTTTTTCTGTCTTTTTTTAATGTCCACATAGGATGATCATTAGTATGTAACAATCATGTCAATGTCTGACGATAAACAATGTGACAGAATTGAATAGAGTGACTTAAATTGAGACAATATTAAAGTATAGTGGTGTAATTGACATAAATTAAAATATATTGACCCAGTTGAAAAATGGTCAAAGCATAGTACCCGCAAATAAAATTAGGAATAATTGCATCAAAGGTCCCCAACGTTTCAAAAATGTTAGGGATATGTCTCTAACCTAAAAAAATAGCACCAGATATCCCCAACGTTTGAAGAAATAGGCACCGTAGGTCTCTCTTAACATTTTCCATCCATTTTCTCCGTTAAATCGTTATTTGCACCGTAGGTCCCTCTTAACATTATTAATAGTTATGTTCGATTATTTACATTTCAATCAACTGGATCTTGTTCTGGGTTGTTGTGTATTTCAGATTCTTGGTCGGCGTAGTTCCTGTCTGCACATTTTTGTTTCCGTTTCTTAATTTTAATTTTTGCAGTGAATTTGAAGCGGGCTTGTACCTATCAAAATTTGTAGTTGTCAGTTGTTGAAATAAATTGGGTCTGACCGATTGTAAGAAATTATCATGTTTGCTTCCAAGAAACGAAACAGATCTTGAAGCTATCAACATATGTGGAGATTGCAAATTTTTGTTTCTTGAGGATCTCGAGGCCACCACACCAGACTCGTACCGAAGGAGAACACTTGGACTGAGGAGGAGAAGGTACAACAGCTCTGAGTCAATTGAGAGTCTGTTCTCCCAACAATTTTTGTAGATGATAACTCTGGCAAGGCAAATCCAGTCCACGGTTTTAGAGCAGGATAATTAATCCATAGATGGTGATGGTGATGGTGCTGCAAGGTTAGTGCAGCTTACAAGTATTTGTACAACTCCAAGTGGATCCAGAAAGATGGAGGAGGGTGTTGATGGCTTTGATTCTTTCTATAGGGAGAATGAATCAAAGGTACAGGCATTTCCCTGGTGAGGGCGATACTATTTCTTATACCACTTATCGAGGAGACTCTGATGCCTCCATTGATGGTAACCTAGAAAATGAAAATTTACAATTCTATTCGCATTTTTTGTAGAAATGAAGCGAATTTTGAGATTTAACGGAGAAAATAGATGGAAAATGTTAAGAGAGACCTACGGTGCCTATTTTTTCAAACATTGGGAATGTCTGGTGCTATTTTTTTAGGTTAGGGGCATATCCCTAACGTTTTTGAAACGTTGGAGACCTTTGATGCAATTATCCCATAAAATTAATTCGTCTAGTCAATCAAAAACAAATATCGTGTAAGTACTCATAGGATGACTTGTCCACCCAACAATTAGTGAATAACTAAAATTTAAGTGAGAGACTAATCTTCACCCTTTATTCGCAAGTAGAAGAGTAAAAATGTGTTTGAAAAGATTTTTTTGAGGTCTAAAAGTACTTTTGATTATATTTATGGTTGTTTGGCTAAAGTCAAAAATAACAAATAGCATCTTCTTTATTAAACTCCAAAATCTAAAATTCACTACCTCAAACCCCACAAATCTCAAAATCCACCATCTCAAACCCTAAACTTACATGTCCACCACTATCTCCAAACCTCAAAAATATCAAAATCCACCATGTTCGATTAGAGATTCTCATTCTTTTTGTATTATTGAATTGCCTAAAATGAAGTTACATGTGCTTTCATGTTCGATTTCTTGAATTAATCTTGACTATTTTAGAATTACCTGATTTTCCCCCTTGAATTTTAATGTGTTTTTAAGAGCATTTGTGGGGAACCCTTGAACTCGGTGAAAAGAATTTAATTTAGGATAACTAAATGGTGTTGCAATCGGGAGATTTATAATGTATAGACATATTTACTGCAGCAGCATTTTCTATGATGTGCTGCCAATGTGCTTCCAAAATTCCTCCAAAAATCACCAATGAATTCACAAATCTCAAGGGACCACCGATCGGAGTTCATAAAAACTGGTTGTTTTGGCAACCTAATTCCACTTAATGCTTGGAATCAAGAAGTCCTTCCATCATCTTCTTGAAATCCGGTTAGTACGTCTATATCATCAACAAAAGAAATGATCCTATCAAGGGACTATTCAGTGTCATTATTACCAAGTTTTGACTGTTGTGAAACTAGACCTAGACAATCGAGATCTAAGTCAAACAAATACTTGACTTACTGCACCAAACTCCAATTTTGTGTGATGATAACATCTAATCCCAGTTCAATTGCTCCATTTGAAGTTGGAATACAAACCGTGGTCTGCATGCCATGGGCATGTGCCTCTTTAGCTATTTCACAATTTTGGAACCCAAGTTGATACCAAATAATGGTTTGGGATGGTGAATTTTTGGATTTTTTGGGGGTGGTAATAGGTTTTAGATTTTAGAGTTTGATAAAGAATATGGCATATTTGTTATTTTTTATTTTTCGGGGATACATTTACTTATTTTTCTATTCTTTTTTCTTTTATTTTTTTTAAGGGGATCGACAATTTTGTCATAAAGTACTTACCATGCCTATTTCTTTAAATATGCATATTTAATGTCATTTTTAAAGGTTATGAGTATATTCCTTACGTTTTTAAAAGACTGGGAGACCAAATATACTATTTTCTCATTTATTTACCACACAAACTACTTGTATCAAATTGTAACTTCATATATTTGTATAAAGTACAGAATATATATTGGTGTGTTAAATAACATAATACAAATAACATGTAATATGTTGGATTTAAATAATTAATTAATTTTAAGTAATATAATATATTCTAAAATAATTGTGTTATTATAATTAAAACTAATATATTAATTTTAATAGTTATCATAGGATATAATTTTTTTTATTAATTTAAAAAAGTAATATAATATATATAATAATTAATTAATGTTTAATCAAATTTACTAAAATAATTATGTTATTGTAATTAAATTAATATATTAATTTTAACAGTTGTTATAGGATATAATTTTTTTAATTTTAAAAATAATAATATGAGATATATAATAAGTAATTACTGTTTAATTAAATAAATATAAAGTTGATACAAAAGCACTTTTACAGTTACACAATCAAACATTCAATTTAGTATTCAACGCGCCTTTTAAATTCATATCTAAACAGTCAATAACTTTATAAAAAAAGCTCTAATATACCAAAAGTTCTACTCCTAATAGTTATGCCAAATGAACCCTAAACTCTAACGACAACACTATTCCATCAACTACCTATTAGTGTATACCCATGGACAATGGGGTGATGCTAAGTGTAGTTTTTATTTCCCTTGATGTGATCGTAATTATTAAAATATTGCAACTTGTAATCTCTCTTCTTTTTTTTTTTACTGAATTCAAGTTATGTTGCCCGCAAAACTCTTAGAACGTGCCCACTATTGATAATTTCATGTCACTTTTAAATACTAGTTTTGTAATTTCAAGATATTAATATTGTTTTTCGAATAGTTTGATCTAAAGAGTGACTTTGAATTATGTTTATGTAACCATGATTTTTAACTTACTAGATCTCGTATTATGTTGTATAAAAATCCATTAAAAAAGAATAATACTTCACTAAGGAAGAATTAATTCTCTTTAATTACACAAATTATTCCATCTCTAAAAAATAGTGATTTATATCCTTAACTTACGGACATAGATGCGCAATTTAGTACTTAAGACACACTTGCAGTTGTTTATAACTAACCTCAACAACACCACATATTTAAGAAAAAAGAAATAAAGTATAGAAAATTAATTTAAGAGCATGCATGAATAGTACTTGAAACATGGTTTGGTGATATATATGTCAAACTGGAGAAGAGGGCAACAAGCATAAGTGTTTAGTACATGGCATGCACGTGATTGTCATAGGTAAAGGGTCCCCATGTTTGGCTCACATTCTTAAACACGCTTTTGGTACTACATTTAAAAAATATATATAATTCTATGCCATGCTTCCCAATAAATATGTGCTTCCACGACTTGTGTGTTTTCATGTCATGCTCGTTTAGTTGTTTGGCATGACATATTAAATATTGTCACGCACTGGCATGCAACGCGGTCGTGGAGTTATAATATTTAATATTAATATTCTCTTATCCATAATGTGATTTTGAATTGAGCTCAATTTAATACATTTTGGGTGAATGAGAAAATATGTATTTTCGTTTCGAATAATGTAATACGAATCGAATTGTTCTAAATCGATTAATTCGACCAAGAAAACTTAAGAATTAGTTAGAAATTGACCGGCCGAGTCACTAAATAATTTTTATTTTATTTTTCTTTATACTATATATGAGCATTATGATTCTAAAAATAAAAGGGAATCAACTTTATTAATTATACTTAATTTTTAGAATAAAAAGTGAAAATGCATTCAATTACATTGGGATAAGATTCTACCCTCAATTACTTATTCTTGCAAATTTCCATGATATCAAATTAAAATATGTTTAAGATTTTCAAATTTAGAAATAAAAGAAAGTATATCCAATTACCCAAAATAAATGGGTAAACTATTTATGGAAGGCCAATAAAAGAAAAAATTAATATTTTAGGTAATTATCCAATTATCCAAAGACAAAAATGGTTATTACAAGGGTGTCACTATTTTGAATCACTCATTTCAATTACACCCTTTTATATTAATTTTCAAAAGATTTTATTAGATGCTAATTAATAGCACCTTTAACTCTAAATCAATCAAAACTTATCCTAATCAAAATAGTTAAAATTAATACTTCCAATTAAAATATGTAAGTGTTAATTAGTGTTTACACCATGAATACTTTTACGCGATCTACGACAATCACAAGTAGATACGTTAGTTTTACCATACGTTATCACGTTTTAACTTTTTATATAAATAATCGCATTTATGCCCATAATTTTTTTTTCTATTTTTTTTTGTAATTAATTAGTTTCACCTTCACTCATAGATAATGAAGTACTATAAATAAATATTGTAATTCTAAATTCGACCAAATAATGATCAATATTTAAAAACTATTTTGAAATTAAAGAAAAAAAAAAGTTTCGATTAATTCAATTTTAGTGAACAAATTGTATAGGCACCAAGAAATACAAGAAAACCGGCCGAAAACAATGACAATAGAAAACCAAGAAAAGCCGATATGTGCGGTGTTGTCACGTGGGGACGTCATCATTTAGGTCGGCAAATCCTCATACTTAATTTACAAGTATCCCTTAATTATCGCCCAAATTTACATATTCCTTTTTCCATGTCAAATATATTCTTAATATTAAATAATTTATTAAACACAAAGTGAATAATTAAAAAAAAAAATGCTGAGACCCACCCCCACCCACCAGGCACCAACCACCCACTGTCAGCGGCACCGCTGTCCATTGAGTCGAATGCACGCAAAGCACAAATTCACTTGTCCAAGTGTCGTCCACGCTGGCAATCTATATGGCCGCCCGAGGTCATGGGATCAGAAGACGCGTGTCAAATTGGGGGATGGGGGTAGTTGACTTGTGAGTGAGAAAATTAAAAGAATAAAAAAAGAAAAGAAATTATGTTTGAAAATTTGGTCAGTGTGGGCAGTTTATTCGGGCAGCTAGCATTAGTCACGCATGTGATTAGTTGTTACCTCTGGCGCGTCAAAGCGCGTGAAATTCAACGTAAATAAGTACTGTATTAAAATATTATACCAAATATCCTATTAATTTAGAATATATATAAATAATCCCTTCTTTAAGAGAAGCGAAGCAAACCAAAGAATGCGTTTTCACTCTGAAAGCTCTAGAGAGAGAATATCAAAGCAGCAAACGCTCTAGAGAGAGAGAGATTTAAAGAGGCTAAGGGCAAAGGTTGATACAGTCTTACAGAGAGATATTTTGAGGGTTTTGAGAAGTGAATTTTTTCGTTTGATTCTATTTTGAAGTAGTTTTAACAGAAGACGAAGAAGACGAAGAATTATGGAGTGGACTTGTGTAGATGAATATGAGAAGCTTCTCTTTCGAATGTCTAGTCCAAGGTTAGTGTGTGTTTGTGCGTGTTTTTTTTCCCTTCTCTCTGTCTGCCTGAGTTTCTGTTTCCAATTTCAACACTGTTTTTCATTAGTTTTTCAGTTTTTCTTCATATTTTTCAAGGTTTATTTGAATTTTCTCGGGTGTAAATTATGGGTTCCGTAAAATATTAAGTTTGTATTTCTATTTTTCATGTATTGATTCAGTTCTAATGAATTTCTGAATTTCTGGATTCTGTTCTTCGAATTTGAGGGAAAACAAATAAAATTGAAGTTCATGTTCATAACAAAAGTTTTTGTTACTTTCCTTTTGAATTCCCCAAATATCTTGTGATTTGATTCTTCTGGATTTCCAGATCTTTGTGGGCATTCCATTTGGCAACTTCCCTTAATTAGTGAAGATCCTACTTGATTTTCACTTTAATTAAATTTAACTTCCTAATTAATTACACCCATTTCTTTTTCTTCAAGTTATTCTGACTCTTTCTCTTCTTCAAAATTTCCACAATTTTCTAGTTCACACATCAACGACTTTGACTTTTCAATAACCTTGTTTGAATTTCAAACTCCAGAGAATACCCTTCGGCTGACTAATTCTACGTTGATTTGCAGGGTCATGATCGACAATGCAGGTTCTGCCAACGCCACCAGAGTCATGGTATGTTCCCTTCTCAGAAACCCACCAAATCTGTATTAATTATTTAATTTTTTTGTGAAATTTGATTAAATTTTTTGTTTTGTTAATTTTACAGATTGATAGCGCCAGAAAACATGGGATTCTTCTGGAAGCGGTTCAAGTTCTTACTGATTTGAATCTGTCGATTAAGAAAGCTTACATTTCTTCTGATGGTCGGTGGTTCATGGACGGTAAGCTATTTTTTTGCTAACTTGCGCCTTCATTATTAACATTAATCTTTAATTAATTAGCTTTGATGCAGTTTCTTTGACCTTCTACTGATTTTGCCGTTTCGTGTTCCTTAATTTTGCAGTTTTTCATGTGACTGATTTGGATGGAAACAAATTAACTGATAAAAGTGTCCTCAATTACATCGAACAGGTAACTATTAATTACTCTGTTTTTTTTTTTTTTTGTTGAATTTTGACCCTTGATTACTGATCTACGTATGTGTTTGACTGATTGTGTCTATTTTTCTGTTAATACAGTCTCTTGGGACAATTCATTATGGGAGATCGAAAAGCTTTGAGGGCCTCACAGCATTGGAGTTAACGGGGACAGATCGAGTTGGCCTTCTGTCCGAGGTTTTTGCAGTCCTATCCAATTTACAGTGCAATGTTGTAGAAGCTAACATGTGGACACACAACGGACGTATTGCATCCTTAATATACGTTAAAGACAATGATTCAGGATCCCCGATTGAGGATTCGCAGAAAATTGATAGAATTGAGGCTATGTTAAGAAATGTGCTCAAGGGTGACAATGACATCCGAAGTGCCAAAACATCGGTTTCCTTGGCTGTTACGCATACAGAAAGGAGGCTTCATCAGATGATGTTTGCTGATCGCGATTATGAGAGGAAGTCGCATGTCAAAACTAGTGATGATTCCCCCGTTGTGGCAGTTCAAAATTGTTTGGAAAAGGGTTATTCTGTCGTAAATATTCAGTGTAAGGACCGGACGAAGCTTCTGTTCGATGTCGTTTGCACGCTGACAGATATGCAGTATGTTGTTTTCCATGCTACCATTAACACGGCTGGAGACAGAGCCTCTATGGTATTATCTTTATTCAACTTAGCATTTTAGCCTCATTTTATGTTAGTTTTTAAAGGGAAAGTTACTCAATTTGCTATGAATTTGTTCAGGAATTTTTCATTAGGCACATGGATGGAACCCCAATTAGTTCGGAAGCCGAAAAGCAACGTGTGATTCTATGCTTACAAGCTGCAATTGTAAGAAGGGCATCCCAGGTGATGTTTTGTGCCTTTATTCTGTATTTAAGAATCCCCGAGCTCTTGATTTAACATGTTTCTTTTCTCAATTTGTTAGTCTAATGGAATCTCTTGTCTGATAACAGGGTGTAAGGCTTGAGCTGTGTACGGACGATAGAGTAGGGCTATTGGCTGATGTGACACGAACCTTTCGGGAAAATGGTCTGAACGTGACTAGGGCTGAGATATCAACAACAATGGATAGGGCACTAAACGTGTTTTATGTTACAGATGCAATTGGGAATCTAGTCGATCCAAAGATCATCGAATCTGTTCGACAAAAGATTGGGTTGAGTAAATTGAAAGTGAAGGAATTGCCCTTGATCTATCACCAAAAGGCAGAAAGGGATGAGGCCACAATGGGCCCCGGTGGAGCCATGTTGTTATCACTTGGAAGCCTTGTGAGAAGGAATCTATACAATTTGGGATTGATCAAATCTTATTCTTGATTGATCGATGAAGAGAAGGCATATTCTTTGCTTCAGACAGGTTTCATGAGCTGGGCATTTGTACATAGTAAATGGATTTTAAGACAGGGATTTGGTATGGTAGTTATAGTTGATGTTGGTTGGTCGAGTAGGTTGACACATACACATGGAAGGTGGAAGATAAGGGGCCCACCTCCCCACCAGTTTTCTTTTGGAAAATTGTTTGTTTGGAAGAAGGGATTTGAATTTTGAAGATGGAAAATGGAAGGAAAAAAAAAGTGTTGGTGGGTGGGTTTTGTGGTTATATATTTTTACTTCTTCCTTGATGATTAGGTAGTAGTAGTAATAGAAAAGGAAATTGGTTTCACACAGCATATATATATTGTACATGGTATTATTATTTTGTTCAAAGTAATATTAGTTCTAACGTTTGACTTTATGTTTTCAACATTTTTTCCTTCTAGTTCTTTCCTTATGCTTGAATGTTTTACTTTTAACGTTGTGATTTGCAACCACCACTTCTTGTCATTAACTTTGAAAGATGGCTTGACACCATCTCAATGATAAAAGTATCAAAAGTGAACAAAAATTTCATGTATTTCTTTTCTTAAATCATTTTTAATGTTGTCCATTAATAATAAACATGTACCCATACTAAATAATATTAGGTCGAATTTTTGTTTTAAAAAGTTCGTCTAAGTAGTTTGAGATGCGGTCTCTATGTTTAGCTACGTTTCGCTCTCGCCTAGACTCCAAAAATTTGAAACTCAGCCTTCACGTTTAGCTACATTTTACGTTTTTTAGAATATTGACTAGAATTATGCCATCAAATTTTATTGTGTTAATTTTAGAACTGTAACCATCTCCCTACTTCATTAATATTCGAGCAACAAGCCATATGAGCATATATCGAAAACATCCGGTAAAATTATCTATATTCTTGATCGATAAGAGAGAATAAATTTAGAATTTCATGAGAAATAATACATGAGTTGTCTCTTTCGTTAACATTTAGGATTCTTATACATTGAAATCTCCTCCACTTTAATCTCTTAAATTTGTTTTACATTTCATCATGCTAGTTTTTGTACTCTTTTGAAGATTCTAAATGCTGGTTTTTGCTTAAGCATTTGTCCGTTTGTTCCAAGACACTTGGGTTTTAGCTTGAACATGTGCAACTAACGTTAGTACCTATGCCACAATTCAAGTTGAAACAAAAAATGTAAACAAAATTTAATTAAATAACAATTTATTTATAATTAAATTAGTAGGTCAAAGGGAGACGGCCCTTTGTCTTTCTTCTGGTTTTATCCATATTTAAAGGAAAATGCCACAACTTGAGACACCAGTGTATCCCTTCCAAAACTATACACTAGTTGCTACTTCTTGCTTTGGGTTTATCTACCAACTTTCTTATTTTTATCAATTTCTTTGTTTCTTATATCAAATTCTTTCACTTGTTTCTTGTATTTTGTTATATACAAATAAATACAACTTGATTGTTTATTTAGTTTTTTGAGCATTTCAATCCATACTCAATTTGACCAAAAACTTATCATCATGTGTACATAAACATACAAGAATACGTCATTAATTGTTGTCTTATTTTTTGAACATAGCTAACTAGCTAGCTATTAGCATTATATTGATTTTGACAACTCCGATCGTTTGAATTAAGATATTTATGGCAGATGAAGCATAAACAAGAACGTGAGATTGAGTAAAACAAAGATTTGTAAATATTTAATACTCTCTCTAAAAACTATGAATTCCTCTTAAACTGCTATAAAAAAATACTTTCATCTGCGACGAAATTTCAATCGCCACTTTTTAACCGATGAATGGTTTTTCATGCTTCTATTGTAACACAAAATTCCTTTTTTTTCATGAAAAAAACACGAATGAATTATTATGATTTTGCATAAAATTAGTTTAAAATTAGGTCTATCATCATAATCGAGTTGGCTCGAAACATCCTTAACCATATAGTTAACCTTAAATTAATTGGGCAACATTGAATTTAACAAGTATAAATTATAAGTCACCAATTTTACCTTCACCGGTTTTTATTAAACACAGGTGACACTAACAAACTATGTTAAACAAATACTTTGTACTGCTAGTTGAATTAAATTAATTAATCCTGGACCTGCATGCATGATGACTAAATATTAAATAATATAAAATAGAAAAGGAGATGCGTGCATGCATGCGGCAGCGAGGGTTGCGGCGGTGGAGGCGTGCAGCTGAGGCTGCTCCGCCGTGAGTTTTCACAATTTCACATGCGGGGAAAAGGTTTTCTTGGTCAAGAGTCAAATTCTTGTATCGTTGGCTGGCTCTGCTTTTCATAGCTTTGCACATGAAAGAATGAGTTTTTAGTTTAGACTCCCAATAAGCACGTTAGTGATTTGTCTCCTCTCCATGCTTTTCTTAGGATTGTCGTTGTTACTGTACATTCATTTGATCGAGGCGCACACAAAATCTCTCTCTCTCTCTCTCTCTAGTCCAAAAGGTGTAACCCAAAACCAGGATACAAGATTCCTCAACTTGCATTGCCAAAATGAGAAAAGAAGGCCGGTTGGACGGGAAGAAAAGCTTTCTTTATTATTCTCACCTTCTGTCAAACCTTCTTTTTTGAAGATTGTTTAGGTTTAAAAAATTAGGATGTCTTGCTTTGTTCCAAACGACGAGAGATAATGAACTAAAACAATAATAATGCGGAATCTAAGTTCGTTCGGTATCGTATTTGCGTTCGTCGGAGAGAGGCCATAGCCCGATATTGAGCTTCAACACCTAGAGCATGCAATAACATTCTGCTTTTTGCTTTTCCGTGTCACTAAATTACCCCCAACAAATCTACAATGTCAAGTTGTAGATTTATGATCATCTCGACATCCAGCCCAATCAGCATCAGTGTTGGCATCAATAGATATGTGTCCATTTGGACGCATCCATATACCTCTTCTAAGTGATCCTTTAAAATACTCAAACTGTGTTAACGTCATATATTTGAATGTAGGAGCGTGCATGAAGCGAGTGATAGTAAGACATATGCGTTTATCAACTATTCGTTGAAATTGATCAATATTAGTAAACAAGTTACCATTGTCATAAAGTTTTCCACCTCTCTCAGTTGGTGTGTCTACATGTTTTGCTCTCATCTTTCCGGTCTCTTGAAGCATTTCGAACACATATTTTCGCTGATTAAAGAATACACTCTTCTTAGAATAAGCAACTTCTATCCCTAGAAAAATACTTGAGAATTCCCAAATCTTTAATGTCAAACTATTTGTGTAATAGTGGTTTGAGTTTTGAGATATAAAGTCACGTGTAATACAATGTCATCAACATATATCCGTACGATCGTGGTACCTGTAGCTCGTTGGTCCTCTCTTTAATGCATGATTTGACTCTCTAGTAGGTGTTCAATACATCATGTCTTGTCAATGTTGTTCAATAAATAAAGACCACGAGATTAAACTCCCTCACCAATCACCTTCTTCAATTTTCGATCTTGAAATAAAACACATGTAGGAGTGAAAATCACATCACAATTTAATGAGCTCGGAATTTTTTCCATAGATAAAAGTTGAATGACAAGCATATTAGGAGTAGGCTACTGATGAAAGAAATTTGTTATGCTTCAGTTTCACGTGGCACATACTACGTGAGTTGGTCAAAGTCAAAACTGCCTAGTGGAGGTAATGACATCACCTCCGAGGCTATTCCTTTCCTTCCGACTCGGTTTAGGCAGAGGAGGTCGAGAGGAAAGAAGTGGTCGAGCCCGACCCGATTGCATGTTGAAGATGCATTCTCTGACACTCTGTGGATCAGGTTTGAGAGGATTGATGGGACAGCCTGTCAATGCGGCTGTGGGACAGCCTGTCAATGCGGCTTGTCACAGTCATATGATTGGCATTAGCTGAAAGAGACCTTTTAATTAAACACATGGTGATACGAGGATTCATGAGATTGCGCCACTTGTTGCCCATCAAAAGACCCTTGGCCAAGTGACTTTAGCTTATAAATAACAAGGTCATGTCCCTTAGAGGGGATGATGAAATTTCAAATAGAGAACCATACTAGACAAGTCTTCTTCATTGATTAAATTGGGTCTCATTCAACGTACTTAGCAAATCTATGGTTTTATAGGCCCTCAAGTCCCTTCCTCAGTCTTTATGTGTCTCTCCCACACTCAAACACCAATCCTACCCTCTTTTCAGTCTATAGTTGTGATCGGCAAGCTGATATAGCCATCCAAGTTTGCAAGTAACATACACATAGTCAGATGAGGCGTGAGGATTCTGTTGACATTCTTTTTTGAAGGTCAACAAAATTAATTTCTTCACGCCCTAAAACGGGTAATCCAGATCTATTTGCAACAGAGACGTCATGCTTATTGATCTTAGGCACAAATACATGAACTAAAATGATATTATTTCCAATGTGGACAATCGTACCAAAATCAATTATCCAATATTAGTATTGGAAATGAATGTAAGGAAAGCTTGTAAGTTAACTGAAGTATGTGTAGAAGAGGACTGACGAGTGTCAATAGGGTCGGCCCTGAGATTTTGAGAGTCTTAGGCGAAAATTATAATGGGCCTTTTAATAATTTTAAATGTTTTAAAATATAAATTTTTGACAGACAATTAAAACTTCATATATTCACGAGCATATTTTATAATATGTTGTTTAGATCCAAATTAGATTTTTGCATAAATATATAATACTTTGTTTATATCCAAATAAGATTTTCACACAAGTCAAAAGACTCAAAAACTATTATACAATACAGATACACAAAATATAATCAAATTATTTTCACTTAACAAAAAAAAATAAAGTTATTCAAATTAAAAATAGTTGAAAATGTCCAAGAAAATAGAAAATATATAATAAAAAAACATACACGCAACATATACCAGGGTGTGTGCGTATACATATACACAGATTTACAAGCAAAAAAAAGAATAGTACATTTTTCTTTTTCTTCACTAAATGAAAAAATAGTTGGAATTTGAAAAATCGTTTTGATTCAAAATAAATATTTCTAAAATGAGATTTAAAGGAAAAATTGCACGATTTACAATTTAAAAACTAGATTAAGATAAATGTAAGGTAGATTTGGACTTATTTTCTATTTATGCTCATTTTATATATAAATAAGATGTTTTTAATAAACAAACAAATAAAATTATTGGACCAATTTTGGGCCCTAAATAGTTGGGAGGCTCTAGGCGATTGCCTAGCTGCCTGATGCCAGGCCCGGCCCTGAGTGCCAGGAGATGAGAACACAATAGTTGAGGACTTGTTGAATTGTTGCAAAAGTTGATTCAATTGATTCATTATATCTGCAATAACTACATGAATGTTATTTGTTCGACGAAAAAATTTGTGTAAAATGTTCGAAGAGACAACTATATTAATAGCATCGAGTTTTTCAATTTTTTTTTAGTTAACTCAAACATAATTGTATTTTTTTCTTCACTATTGAGAAATAAATTTTTGTATTTGTTTACTTTATTTTTTTATTTATGTGCATCGATTATTTTGTATTTTCTTAACAAAGTTTTTTAAAAAAATAAGTACCTTTTTTTTTCTTTCAAATGCCGCTCTCTGTTAAGTACCGCTACGCTGCAGACTGATGTAGCGACTTCATCCTCTATAGGCCCTCCAAAAAAAAAAAAAATCCTGACCCTACCTCTTTGGATTTGGCTGGGGTAGAAAATGATAATATTTTTCTTTTGTTTGTTTTATGAATTTTTTATTTTTCTAATATTTTAATTAAAAATAATAGAATGACAATTTTGTCCTCCTTAATTTTTGGAGTGGGTTGACTATAACAGTAAAATAGATGGAACTCATTCATGAATACCACTTGTTTTTCATATGTTGGGACCCAATAGCTCAAAAAAAAAAAAAAAAAAAACGAAAGTGAAAGTGCAAATGAACTAAATATTGAAGACATTTATTGCAATTTACCTATTTAATTGTAGTAGTCTTCGACAAGCCTCTTATTCTTTAAAATCTCCATTACAATCTCACTAGCGCAATTAACTCGTGTGAAAGTATATTAGTGATATATATTGCTTTTGGCAGCCAAAATTGTCACACACATCACTTTTGTTTTTGACAATGTCTATAGTGAGAATCATTTAAAGTCTTATTTTGCTTAAGCGCCTTTATTCTTAATTAGTGCCTAAACATATATTTGGTGCTCACATTCTGTCCTAAAACAAGTACGGACGATACCATTTGCTAAGAAAATTCCAGACATTTAAAAAGCACATATTGATCTTTTTCCTTTTTTATTTTATTTTATATAATTTCTTGTCTTTTTTAACTATTACATATGTACTAATGTAGTATCTATATACATGTCATAGAGACTTGCTTCAATTTTAAGTTATGCATCTCTATCTTTATTTCCTTACAATTCAAGCTAAATATTCCATTTACTCTAGGGTTCATGAATTTAACAAGAACAAAGATACTTTATTAATGGGATATTCATATTCTTTATTCTTAATAAATTTAGTGTTTCATGTATGAGATTCAAGTCAGTTCAATATGAAGGAATATGGTAGATATAGTTAGAGAATATTGACAATAAATGGTTCTTAGAATTTATCCCATGTAGACTTTGTAAAGAATGAGCCAAGTAGTGCGAGAACAATTTTTCTTTTCTTTTTTTATCTATCGAACAAGTTCTAGAAATGCAAATATTATATACCAAACTCCTTGCTAAAAATTTCATTAGAATTTACGTGGGGACGTGAGAAGTAAGTTTAATAGCCCTCACAACACTTCTAGCCGTAGACGAGATATAACCCTATTCTGGTCTGATCCGGTGTGAAATGATCAACTTATAATCATGGAATCAACTCGATCATCAGATATAAATTTATAACCCCTAACCCATTCCTATTTTGGTCGGACTAGATCCACTAATTCTTTGATTCCAAATTAGTAATAGAAATCTTGAACTAAGAAATAGACCCTAGAAACTTAAAAAATGTATCATGACTAATTGTAATAATCGGGTTCATTGATATTCCTAAGTTTAACGGCCATCACAACACTTTCTAACCATATACGAGATACATAATCAAGATGTACAAGCAAAGAGTCAATAGTTTGATAAACAATTAACTAAGTTTACCCGTTCCTTTCCTTCTAGCGTGCCCATAATCTCATTCATTCTTTGTGTCATTTGAGTATTCGCATAGAATTTAATATACATTCGAAAGTTAAAGATCAAACACCAAGTTAGAAAATTCATTACAATTGGAAAAGACACATGATATTTAGTCAATGCACACACAATTTGAATAATTGTAGGAGAACATGTCAAAGGACAAATTAATATATTATAAAACATTATGAGCGTAAATGTAGGTATAACATCACTTTCTCTCTCTTTATCTTGTCTTCCTCAAAAAACAAATAATTAAGTCGCAAGAATTAGTATTCACAATTCACAAGACAACATTTAATTATAAATTCACATTTTGACCAAATAATTCAATTAAAGAGTATTTTTCTCTATAATTAATTGTATGCAAACTTAAATTTAGGTGATCCAAATGTCGTCCTATAACAAGGAGTAATATGAAATATATATTCCAAAAGTGTATCTCTGTCCTTTTCCTATATATATATATATATATATATATATATATTCATGATTTATTATTGGGGTGGGTGGAATATTCTTTACATAAATTTGTGGAGAAAAATATTTTGTGAATTATGGGGGATTGGGAATGGGAATGGGAATGGGATTGGGATTGGGTGATTAAAACTTCAACTCAAACCGTATTGAATGTATTATATGGATTGATATTTGAGTGATACGAAAATTGAATTTTTTTTTTATTTACGTTGTATTAATATTTAATTAATAGATAATATTATAGATTTAAAATTAGTTTTTCATGCATTCTATGAATTATTATCTAGACGTCTTTTTATTTATTTTTTTAAATAAAAATAGAATCACATTTAAATTTGCATAAACAATTTAAATTTTGTTGAGTCAGCATTTCTAATAGAACTACTGAATCTAGAAGAAGTTCTAGACATGTCTATTGTTTCTCCATCACATCAGCTTGTTGGAGGATTGATTTTTTTAAACACTGTCTATTTTACTTGTATACTCAATTTTTTAAACAATCTACAGTTGCAATTCGAAAAAATACTGACTTTTTAAAATATTGATATTTCAAATATATCGCGCACATGTAGTCATGTACTGCTAAACACGATTTCGATGTTTGAGCCTTTTCTACACATCCAATTTCCATCTCACGTTTTCTTGATTTATAATCCATCACTAATGAAGAATCCACCAGAATTTGACCAAATGAAGAAAATTAATTACTTGTATATTGTATGCAAATAAATTATTGTCCTTGTCTATTATTTAAGATATAATAGGTCTTATAATTTGGTTTCTTTTATTTGTATATATAATACATTTTCAAATCACATCTCACCAGACTTTGACCAAATAATACAATTAAAAATTATCATTTTTCTATAAATTACAAACTTAAAATTATCCCTCAAGTGTTAGATATTTTGGGTCCAAAATTAATTACTTAGGATTTCAAAAAGACTTTCAACTTCTTTTCTTGTTTTCTTTTTTCTTTTTTTTTTTTCCTTTTTGCATCCTTATAGTATTTTAGGACCACTAAGTTAAAGGTATTTTAGAAAATCGGACATATGTTGATTTCAACTTTTTTTATTTTTTCAGGGGCCCAAAATGCTTAAAGGTAGGGGTATGTTAAAATAGGTTGAAAATAATATATACTTAAAATTTTTTTTTTTTTTTATCATGAGTGTCCCCACCCCCCACGGGCCCCCCACGCCACGCCACGCAACGCAATGCACAACCAAAGTATATGCTTTCCAACGAAGGAGGAGACCAAGATATGTCTTACATTTCTTTTGTCCATAATAAACACGAAAGGCGGCCATATCAATAAGGTGACAAGTTGAATAGTAAAGATATACATTTAAAGTCATTGTATATTTTATAACAAGCCTTTGTACCATGTTATATATATATATAAAGTCAACTTTGACTATATAGCGAAAATCCTATCCTGCAGGCCATTTCTTTTTTCATCGAACGCTTTTAAACTTATAAGCAAATGACATCACTTGTTCTCCCCAACTTGATTAATACAATAATAATTTAGTAATTAATAAGCTAATAGCCAGCCACCCGATAGAAACAAAGCTATAAAAGCCAAAATATAGGTCATTGCTACCTAGAAGGAAGCAAAATTAACATTAATTCATTTTATAAACAATTTTTCGTTGATTTCAATTACAGTAGTTGTGACTTATAAGTTACTCAATGAGTTTCATTCGCCTATGTAAAACAAATCTTGTTATTGCAAGCAATTAGGGGAACTTTGTAAGTTACCTAGCTAGGAGGAGCACTCAAAGTACACCATTGAGAGTGAAAGAAAGTAACACTTTATGTACCCTTTTTCTTATTGTATCCGTCTCTAATGTTCTTAACTTTATCGATGGAATAATGATAGTTGCGTGTAATTAAATATGTAAAGAAATTAATTAGAAAATCAATAAAAAAAAGCCGACTGACACATAACTCAAATAGACATTTTAACAATTAATATTAATATAATTAAAGTATTAAATTTTAAATAATTAAGCCGCCAGTATAGTGTTTGTATGTCTTTTTCCTCTTTGATAATATTGGAATCTTAACAGTGCTTAAATTTGGTATTTATCAATTAAAGTCAACAAATGCAATTGAATCTATCGGCTGACGGAAACTACAATTCTTAGGCATCTTTTGGGCTAATGATCCAAAATAGATGCTTAAGAAATTGGGGTTTTTCATAAATAATCGCAATAAATAAAATATTTGTTAAAATATTGTCATATTTTTTTTATTTTAAAAATACTGTTTTTTTTTTAAAATTTCTGTAACACATGTTGTTACATTTGTTATTAACAAACATAACAAATACAACAAGTGTTACAAAAAAAAAAAAAACAGTATTTTTAGAATAAAAAAAGTTAAATAATATTATTAAAATTATTTTATATTTTTTAGTATATGGTGAAATTATCACTAAAGAAATTTAATCATACTAGTTAATCCTGTTTAAATGTTTCCGTCTATCATGGACCTCAAATGTGACTTGTATTTAAATTATATAGTGTGAGTTTGAATTCGCTCGACTCCGACCCTCGTAGTTTTTAATTGAAATCGGGTTTTCTGAAAAATATAATCTATATACAACGGACAAATTATATTTCTAAAACAACGAAAATTTTGATTTTGTAACATTAACATAGGTAATTAACGTTATACTCAGTTTCCCGTGGCCAGGAGCCCAATTTGACATGATATTCGGGTGGGATTTTGATCAAGTAAAAATCTAAGCTTGAAATGACTGCTATTAACTGTCCATTAAGGGTGCATTCGGCCCAAAAAGTGTTACACACATTACATTGGCGGACCAAATTTTGGGAAATTTACAGATATAGACTAGTGTACGGACTGGTTTTTATAAATAATGAAAAATTACCAATGAATGATTGTATAAAAGAAAATATTGGACATTTAAAAGCTCTCTTATTTATGAAATCTTACCTTCTTAAAAATCGTTACAATCATTTTAATTAAAAAAATTTATCCCAAAATTCTTCCCAAACCCAATTTTAAAATCAACAATTCAATGATGTGATATTTAGTTTCGGCACTATGATACAATTTGTTTTTTCTCCAACATAGTTCTTCAC
Source organism: Forsythia viridissima (assembly GCA_030279155.1). Classification (NCBI taxonomy): domain Eukaryota; kingdom Viridiplantae; phylum Streptophyta; class Magnoliopsida; order Lamiales; family Oleaceae; genus Forsythia; species Forsythia viridissima. Next base: position 3,006,087 of record CM059041.1, on the reverse strand, counting down.
ATTTGTGACGATTTTTCACAATTTCAGGATATTGGTAATATTCTTACAAAACAATTGCGAGGATATTTGTGAAGAAAATTTTGATCATGCAATTTTCTCCGGGCTCGGATTTTTCTTTTACCTAATTTCAAGGGATTTTTGTTAATAGATCCTTAATTTGCAGTTTTGAAATGAAAAAAATAAAAATAAATAAGAAATGGATTAAATAATAATAATAATAAATAAAAAAATAGTAAAATATAATATATTGTGTATGACAACCAATATTTGTCAACTAAACTTGGATCAACAGTAAAATCCAATTTCATTCAAATAATTCGGCACGTGGCCTAATTTTCTCCCAAATTTTCAGAAAACTGAGTAACAAGAAAAACAAAAAACATGTGCTAAACGGTTAAAGGTCTCTATCAGCGCTATTTGTGTCAATTTTACCAAATGAAAACGAAGGCTTAGACTTCTAAGTGTAATTAAGAGTGGGTTTAGTTTTAAAAGCCCATAGTAGTAAATCTCTCTTCGTCGAGACATCTCCGTTAAATTAGCCCATTAAAGTTTCTCGAAAAGAATTATTATAGAAACTAAACAAGTTCTAAGTATTAAGTTAAGTGGTGAAATCTGTCTTTATAAGGTCTGCTTGGGAGTTTTTTTTCCACCGATTTTGGGTGGTACTATTTATAAAAGGTTGAGAAAATCAGTGTTTGTTAGTTTTTTAAAATATCGGTTTTGAGAATCGGTGTAGTGTAATTTGAAGCGTATCTCCCAACCCTCCAAATTGATAGTTTATGATCGTTCTTCAAAATTTCTTCTAATTTTACCAACTTTCAAACAATTATATTTGAAATTACCTTAAACTTAATATTTATAAAAATAAAAGAACATATACAAAAGAAAAAAAAAACATGCAAGAACATAAATTTAATTTTATATTTTCAATGATAAGTTGATATATAAAAATTCCTCATTTGTACTACTCGAAAATAAGGTCGATGTCTCCCTTTTATGTAATAATCAATTTTGTCAATATACTAGAGTAGAGGGCAATGTCAAACCTCCCATTTAACTTAAATGAGTCAGGCCTAAAAATCCTCCCTCAAGTTTCAGTGGATTTTTTAAATAAAATAAAAAAATAAAATGTTGTAGTTATGAGGTAAAATCATATGCAAATTTATGAAGTTATAAACATTAACAGGCCAAACTTTGTGCTCAATTATTGTCTCGGGACAGGTGACCTAACAAAGTACGTGTACATCTAACATCCTCAAGTTAAAAATAATTTGAATTTCGATATTATTTGTGTTTTGGTGAACAAGTTTTAACATCTGACATCTGCTCTGGCATGTATGATCTTTGATTTTCATTTTTATTTGCATTGTTACGAAAAGCTTTTAGAAACAAATCCAACCCAACTAACCGTACCCATCGAAGGTCCTACCGGTCCAAAACCACGCTAAAAAATTCAACACAAAAACTCAATTTTTTAAAAAAATTAATCACAATTACCCAAATAATCTCTAGAATTTCACATTTATACATAAAAAAACATGTAAATAATGGAAGATATACACAAGATAAAAATAGTCTATTAATTATAAAACAGACAACGTCAATATGTAGTAAATCTATTAAAGAAAAATGTATTAAGATTGAAGTTGTACATTTCAATAAACGAAAACTTGCTAACTTATAATAACATTAAGATAAAATAAATTTTAAGTTCTATGACCTACATCCAACTTATACATCAATTTTCAACATCCAAATCCGAGCTATCTATGAAAATTGTTAATATAAGGTGAGTATATGATTATATTACTATGAGTGACGTATATAAGTTGAAAATAGACAATTAAACAAGTATGATAATTTTTCAAACTAGTAGAGTAGAAATAGACAGTCCAATCTCACTTATAAGTTATAAGCCACCTGACTAATTGAGCTAGGTTTGCTTGTAAATCTACGTATTTTTTAGTATCTAATCACAAGATTTATAATCTTATTTATAGGATTGCATAAAGTATAACAATTCTAACTTTGAACATTAAATAAAGAAAAAGGGCTTGAATTTTTAAGATAAATAGTATATTTAACTAATTTGACTAATTTAAATTATAATTTAAATTTGATCGAACATGAACCTTTTGCCTCTCTTTCTCTCTCTATGCTGGCTGAATCTGACATTAATGGTGGGTAAGGGACATCCTAATGGGGCTGAATAGGTTTTTAAATCTAAATCACCTTGATGGACCAATTTTTAACTTAATTCTACCTGGCTGATTTTTCACTTTTAGAGTGTGACTCAATAAAACCTATTCTGACTATAAACTGCTTAAATAAGTTATTTTTAAGTCAAATTACGGAACTACTACTTACAAATTACCAAATTACAATTCAATCAAAACTCATCCCTTTTCACTTTAAACTATTATAAACAACATAAATAAAATTTAATTATGTTGTACTTGTTGAATTTTAAAAGCTGATAAATAGGGTCGAATCTTGGCTTAGCCCGCTCGAACCTTGTTTAGTTAGTCAAAACTTTAATTTCACTTCACACTATGAAATGACCAAGAACTTAGGTTGTGTTTGATTGCAAGTGGAAAATTTGGGTGGAAAGAAAATATTTTCCATGGAAATGAATTACCAAGAAAATTTGGATTAAATTTGGATTGGAAAATGTTAACAAATTTTCCATGGAAAATAAATGGGTTGGAAAAGGTTAACAAATTTTCCATGGAAAATAAATTCTCCTATCCCACCAAGAAAATATTTTCCTTGAAAACAAGGAAAATATGGCCAAAAGTGGAAAACATGGAAAATATTTTCCATGGAAAATCAAAAATTTCAATCAAACAAAAGATGGAAAATAAGTGGGAAAATACATTTTCCATGAAAAATTTTGCCAATCAAACAGACCAAAGCTGGAAAATGGATGGAAAATTTTCATTTTCTATGGAAAATCAAACGAATCAAACACACCCTTAAAGGAATCCAAAAATGTGATTGATATATTTTTATGGCACTTATAACTCCTAGAAATTGCAATTTAGTCCCAAAATTCTTTAAAACTTCAAATGAAGCTCAAATCGGTTTCTTTCCTATTTTTTACTAACTGCATGAAACTTATCATTTTAGTAGTTAAAAGCATGTTTTTTAATATTTTCACTTAAGTCCCCAAAAAACTAAAAGAATACAATTTCCCTCAAAACTCTTTTACCTTTTAAATAATTTCTCTTGGTTAACATAATATTTCTTTCACCAGTTCCGCTTTTGTTCCTACAAAATTATTATTATTTTTTTCTCTTCAGCCTTAAATTTTCTCAATGATGGTAAGATAAATGACATTATAATAAAATGTCCAACTATATTTACCATTTATTGATAAATATTTAATTATAAATAATGAATATATGTTCTGAATATAAAAGTATCCATATGACCTTAGAGCCTTTTATATTTGCTAAAAATAATTAATAAACTATATTCAATTATCTAATATGAAAGTGTAGGCCGAGTTACTCAAAGCTTGACTCGATTTATACCTCTAATTTTGTGCACGTTTTTGTTTTTTAATTCTCTTGTTTTTGTTGGTAGTTTGTAGTTTTTCTATTTTTATTTTTTGGGATAACAACAAGCGAAAATTCTTAAACATTGAATTGATAAGCACATGTTTGTTATTGCTTAAATTATAATTTCAGCTGGTCAAACATAACACATTTCATAGGACCCACAACTTACAATTTACTTTTTATCCACACATTTACCCACAACTTATAATATAAACACTTAAAAATAATTTCAGCATTACCAAACATATAAACACCATAAATAATTAATAATTTTTTTTTATCTAGTACTATATAAATTAATGTACAAAAAATACAATTGATATTCCTTCAAACATGAAAAGTATGATTAATCCATTGGCATGCAGTATCTATGAGCCACCAGCTGATATCTCTACTGACTATTCTACTTGTAAAAGTCTCAAGTAAATGCATTATATGCCTCTTATTTTTTTTTAAAGAAAAGAAAAAGAAAAAGAAAAAGGAAAAAAAGGGGGTATAATATTGGGTATAATGATTAGAAATGGAAAAAGTGTATATATATTATATTTTTGGTAAAAAAATTTCAAAGTTTAAAAATGATTAAATATTATTTTTATTTATATATATAATTATTTATTTTAATTGAGTATTGTTATTTATAATCAATAATAATGAATTATTACTCTACTTGAGTAATTTGACGTACACATTCTTTTGTCTTTATTTGGTAATGTAATATCTTATATGAAAATAAATTATTATTATTATTTTCTCTTTTTAAAAGAGAGTGGTGGTTCATGGTTGTCTTCATGCCTTGACAACCTAATTTCACTTTTCCCAACTACAATTACTTTTTTAATTTTCTTTTTCTACCGGACTCCAACCATTTTATTAACCAAAATACATAATTTCTTTGCTTTCAAATAATTAATATTAATAACTCAACATTTAATATTTTCCCTTTATTTTATTTATTTTAAATTCACATTTTCCCTTAAACTCCATAAACCTGATTTTTCCCATTTTCTCATCTACTGACAAAAAAGTCTCAAAAATTCAATCTTTCTCTTCTATTTTCTCCAAAAAAATCAAATCTTTTTCACAAAATTTCCTTGTTCATCCTTATTAATTTTTATTTTTATTTTTTTATCTTTTCTTAATTTGCAGTGCTCTTTCTTTTAATATCTTGAACATTTTTTATTTCAAAATGAACAGTTTGAGCTTTCTTTCAGTTTGATTATACTGTACTTTTTTAGCTGTGCTAGGACTTGGAAAACCTTTTGAAAGATAAAAGCTGAAATCTTGTTAAGTTTCTTCACCTGGGTTTTGGGTTTTGAGGTCTTTTCCGTTATTTTCTTCAAAATCTCTGAAGTTTCTGGGGATTTGTAGCTAAGAAAATTATGGGTTTTTGAAGAAAGTTGGTAGGAAATTTTTATTCTAAAAATTGAAGTATGGAAGGTAGGGAAGGTACCAATACTTTGGATATTAGTGGAGTAACAGTGGTGGGATCAGACGCTCCTTCGGACTACCATGTAGCTCCTAGGACCACAGAGAACCCAAGCCAGGTGAGTGGATCTGCACCACCTGTGACTGTAACAACTCCACAAATGGGTGTCACTCCACTGCTGTCCGCGGCTTCCGGAGTGTCTGGCGCCACCGTGAAGAAGAAGAGGGGCAGGCCAAGGAAGTATGGCCCTGATGGCTCAGTCACTATGGCCCTCTCACCTAAGCCGATTTCCTCCTCGGCCCCACCTCCGGTTATCGACTTCTCAGCCGCAGAGAAGCGCGGGAAAATCCGGTCTGTTGGATCCGCCAGCAAGCCACAACAGCCCAGAATGGAATCAGAAAGTTTTGGTAATCCCACCAAAATTCTGCATTTCCATATTTATGTCTTTGTGTTTACTACATGTATGCTCTTGAAGCTTTGTTTTATGTGATCTATGTTTGTTTCAGCTGTTTGAATTTGGGCGTGAGGTATTTTTTCTGGGCTAATTTATATATAGCAAATGATATTGGAGTGTAGTAGTGGGACCTGTGAATAGATGCCCCAACTAAGATCTTGTTGTAAATGGATAGTAGAGAGTCAGGTGGGTTTTTTGGAGTAGTTGTGGGATTCTAGGAATCTTGAACTCTGGGCCAGAATTTATGGCCACTATTGGCACTTTTTCCTTTTGGATAGAGGGGTCTGCTGGGGAAGTGCCTTCTTGAATTGCCCTGGTATTTTTGCTTGAGTAATGGTTTGAGTATCCTGTATTCACCTCCCTGTAAAGGGACAAGAGTCTTTGTTTACTATTTTAGCCATATGTCCTCATGTGTCGAAATAATGTTGTTTTCTCGCAATGTGACCACATTCGTGTTATTGTTTGCTCTTTTATCGTTCATAGACCGAACGCCATGTTAATTGGATAATAGATTCAGAAGTTTCTTTCTCCTTGAGTGGCTATTGTTGTCTTTTCTGAAATTCTACTGCATGTGGGGCTAAGAAGATAATGCCTATCGGTATGAATTTATCGTTACTTCTAATGGATGCTTTTTTCGGATCTTATAATTTCTGCAACACAGATAAAGGGAATGGAAATTTCTTTGAATTTGTATTTTACTTAGCATTTTCCTGCTTTGTATTTCACATACAAGCTTTACAGGATTCTGGTGTTTAAAAATAATAACAATTTGATTGCAGAGTGCAACTGTTCTTCTCTATATCATAATTACTAATCTTTAGTGCACCTTCTTGTTAGGTGAATGGGTTTCCTGTTCTGTCGGTGCTAATTTCACACCTCACATCATCACTATTAATGCAGGAGAGGTAAATGTGATGAATTACTTGCATGCTCTCTTCCAGTTTTCATTCCCATTGTTGAACCACTTGATATAAACACGTAAGCTGTTAGATAGGCCACATGTATGTCATTTAAATACTATCTTCGTGTAGGCGGGATTTATTTATTTCCATCAAAGCTTTACACGTGCACAATTTCATTTAAATGGGTGGCGACGAGACTTGAACACCGGACCTTTGCTTGTTGTGATATGTTGAACACTTGATCTAAAAGCTTAAGCTATTAGATAGGGCTACATGTATATCATTTAAATATTATCTTCAACACCCATTTCATAGGGTAATAATTCCCATCAAGTTATTTTTCTCCTTTTCAAACATCTTGAAGCTTTTATTGTAAAATTAGTTTGTAGTAGCTAATAATTCAGAGTCTTTTCTGGCAATTCATAGTTTCAGAATATGTCAGGTTATTTATGTTTTATTTCATTTTTGCTATTTAAAAATTTTAAGATGTTACTGTGGGGCAAGAGGAGCAGGAAGCAATAACATTGCAGTTTGTTTGGTCCTGACTCTTGATGATTCTACTTTTGATTGTTTTAGGATGTCACCATGAAGGTTATATCTTTCTCTCAACAAGGTCCTCGGGCAATATGCATTCTCTCGGCTAATGGTGTGATTTCAAGCGTTACTCTTCGTCAACCTGATTCTTCTGGTGGTACATTGACATACGAGGTGCTGCAATCAATTGTTCTTTAAGTTGTTTAATATGTTGATATCTTTTCTTAACTCGCCTTTCTAATTCCATCAAGTCAGTCGGTTTAAGATTTTAATATTCTTTCAGATTTCAATCGTGACGATGATGTTTATTTTGGCGGATTTTAACGTATTCAAAATGCACCTTTAATCTTAATGTAGCTTTTCTTGCTTCTAATGATGGCAAGACTGTTTCGACATCTCCTATTGTATTATGATTAGCCGAATCTCCCTTTTGTTAATCAAAACTTGGAAAAGAACACTACAGCGTGTACTAAACACTAAGCAGTTATTCTTAAAATGCTAGTGTCTATGATTGCTTCTCAAGTCTAAATTCCACTATTTAAATATACATTTGATATGTATTTTTGTTTTATAACAAATAAATTTTAGTTTAATACTCATTCTGAATGTAGGTGATTAGATTCAACTATGTTTTCTCTTATACTAAATCAAATATGTCTTAATAATCTTCATTGAAAGGAAATCATAAAGAAAGTAGTCTCTCTATTACTAATTCACGACTTAATCGTGCTTATACACCTATCCTCTTTTGTTTCTAAAACTTACCATATAACATCCAAGTGGTTAGATGATTTCTTTGTTCAACGAAATTAAATTGAATATGAATGTGCCTTGAATTTTCTTATGCGACAAATATGCTATCTTGTCTCAATTCAGTCGAGCAAACAACATAGAAGGTCATTAGTCCTCAAGGCTCAATGTATTGGCTTTTTACCTAAACTTAGGGCGGATTGGGAAGCAACTTTTCCGTGTGTAGTTGAAGAGGGTCATGAAGTTTCTTAGTCATTAATCCTTCAGTATGAATATGCAACAGTTCAATGCTACTGTATTTTGTCGTTAGTGGTGGATCATTATGATGGTGTTATTGACTCTTATGTTATCAACTTCAGAGATTTGCTAGTTATTTGGGTAGGTAGATATCTTCTGTATCATTACCCTTGTACTTTTTCAATTAAGTTGAGGACTTAGAATATCTGGAACGTTTGGGGAAAAGAAGGAAGATGATTATAGCTATATGAGATATCGGTCCAATGTGCATATTCATCGTATATTTGATGAAATTTGATTTTGTCGCCACAGATTCATGGTTCTCAAGACACATCATTTGATAGTTTATTCTTCACAAGTTAATTGATTGATTCTAGTAATTTTACTATTCCTCTAATTAAAGTTTACGCAGAATACAGTTACTACAAAGATATGACCAATTTATCATTTGAAATCAAATTCAGCTCCATTCGTCAAGAAGACAAAAAAAATCTTGTTTTCAATTGACCAATATCTTTGATGTCTTATTGCTTTGTGGTTAGGGTCGTTTTGAGATACTCTCATTAACTGGATCGTTTATGCCATCCGAGACCGGAGGAATCAGGAATAGATCTGGTGGTATGAGCGTTTCTTTAGCTAGCCCAGATGGGCGTGTTGTAGGAGGTGGAGTTGCTGGTTTGTTAGTTGCCGCCAGTCCAGTCCAGGTACGGCTTCTCTTTTCTCTTATGACGTGCTTGGTGGGAATAATTGGATAGATAGTATTGGACCGTATCAAAGAAAAGAAATTCAAATCAAATCTTGTTAATTATATTGACTAGTCCGTGTACCAATTATGAACTTTATTTCTGCATTCTTGGAGCTGGAAAGAGGAAAATGTTGAGATTTAACATGTCCCATGATTCACATGTTTCTGAAATGTAAAGTACAACTTGTGACAAATTTGTGTTTTATATGAATTAGATTGTGATCGGCAGCTTTCTGGCTGGGAACCAGCATGAGCCCAAGACCAAGAAACACAAATCCGAGTCTATGGCTGTCGTGCCGACCGCTGCTATTCCCATATCCAGTGCACCAACAGAAGAACCGTATCAAATATCATCTTCTTTCCGTGGAGATAACTGGTCTTCAATGCCCCCCGACTCAAGGAATAACCCAACTGACATCAATGTACCTTTGCCCGGGTAGTAGTAACCTAAACGAATACTGATTGCACAAGAAGAGTTTTCTCACTGACCACATTTGCACAAGACTCCCGAGTCATGGATTCCATATTTGATGAATCTCACCTCTTCCTTGTTTGTCTGTAAACGCATGTCGATTGCAGGCAATGTTTGTAGGAACTTTGCTAGCTAGTGCATTAGATCGACTATTTTTATTGTCCCGTAATGTTTAGGTGTATGATTTACCCTTGAAGTTAACTTTGATCCACTTTATGCATTGTGATTTGTCTTCTTGCTACTGTTTTCGAGTCTTTTTTCTGTCTCGTAGCACTCACAATTTTTATCTACTTTTTATTCACATATGTCGTAGAATCTACTGTTTATAATCTATAAAAAGTTGTATCAAACAAGCACATAAATTGTGAATAAGAAGAACAATCTGGGTTAAATGCATTGTGAGTCATTCAACTTTGCATAGGAAACTAAGGGTGTACGCGTAGGAATTCTGATCTACTGCCCCAGGTGGGCAGTAGATGTTGCCAGTCAGCATGTGGGCTGTTGATGTAAAAAACCTTTTTACATTAACAGTCCACATGCTGACAAGTCAGCATGTGGGCAACATTTACTGTCCACCTGGGGGCAGTAGATCGGTCCTCGTACGCGTAGATAAAGATTAGGGTGGTTATAATTCTGTTACAATTTTTTTATAAATGCACTATTTTTTAATTGTATTAAAAGTATTAAGACTTGGATTTTGTTTTAAGAAGTTAACTTTATTAAGAAGAGGAGTATTGCAAGTCTTTATATATTGATTAATATTTCAGTATATAACCAATGTGGGATTTATCTCTTAACATGTTTTTGCAATATGGTGGCTTGTTGAGCACACCAATCTTAGAATTTGAATACTCGTTTGAGTTTTAGACAGATCAAATTGCTCGTTTGAGTTTAATGGACTTTAATACCGTATTAAGACTTGGAGTTTCATCTTAAAAGGTAAATCTTATTATAAGGAGTAACTCAAACTTTTAATATTTCGGTATATAACCGATGTGAAATTTATTCCTCAACAAAAAGTCATTAACTTATATTCATTGCCACATTTATGTCTTTAATTTTTTTTATAGAATTTTTATTGTTAATATTCTATTAATTATTACATCTTGTCTCTAATGACGATTTTCATTAAATAATTCTATTAGCGTGCTTTAAAACAAGAGACAAATATTTTATCACAATTTTATATTTATTTAATTTTTTACTTATTTAAAAATACGATTGACAAATAAGTCATTTTACTCTCTCTTAACGAAATTTTGGACAAAAACTGTCATCGATAACAAGATATACTAATTAATAGAAGGTTGATGATAAGAATGAGATAGAAAAAAAGTTGAAGATATAAATGTGATTATGAGTAAAGTTTATGGACTTTTTATGTAATTAGGAGCATGTTTGGGAGAGTTTTTTAAAACTATTTTTTTTTTCAAACCTATTTTCAACCACAGTTAATGGGATTTATAATTTTTATCAACTTTTCAACCACACATTTCACTGACTTTTTTCAAAATCTTCTTAAAAATTACTTTTAAACTCTACCAAATAAACACTAACACTAAAATGTAGTGCACTTATAAAAAAATGTGGTGTCAATATATTTAGCCTAAAAATAACACTAAGAAAAGAAGAAAAACCATTTTCTTATCATGTTAAATGCATTGCCAGTCATTCAACTTTAAATGAAGTTGCATCCAGGTCATTCAACTTTAATTTGGTGTAATTAAATCACTCAACTTCAATTTTCTTACAATCTAGTCACTCATCTTCAATTTAGTGCAATCAAGTTACTCAACTTTAATTTGCTTACAAATCTAACCATTCTATCTATTGCCTAATTAGTTTAACTAATGTAATATACCGATCTGAACTTCAAAATAAATCTAAAAGATGACTAATGCATATATTCACGTCACACAACAATACATATCCCTCTTATTTAAAAAAAAAACACTTTTTTTAGCACATTTTTGCACGTCAACAATTCACTCATTTTAACGTTGAGGTTAGCACATTATGTTAGTGAACTAACAACAGCGGATGAAGTGACAAGATTTACATATAAATCAAAGTTGGGTGATGTGATTGTATCAAATTGAAGATGAGTGGCCCAGTAGCAACTCCGCTCAAAGTTAGATGACCCACAGCGCATTTGATCCTTGTCTTCTAACACTAATAAAGTTGCCATCAATAATTAAGTCAATGACAACACATTAATTAATTAATTAAACCCAAAAGTAAATGAATAATGCTACCCGGAAGTTGCGAAGTTTCATGGCAAAAAGGTCTAATAAAGACTTCTTGTTCAAAGAAATGGCCATTAAAAGATACCCTAAAATCAATAAAATCTGTGTTAACAGATTTATATATGTGAAGAACTTGACAAAGCAATTGTTGAAATTATTTTTTACGTACTTATAAATTATAGGTAATATGAATTTTATAAATAATAAATAAATAGTAAATTATAAATTTTTTAAAATATATGAATAAAAAATATATTTAATTAATTTAATTAATTTAAATTATAATTTAAACAATACTGCCAAGACTTTTATACCATTGTCTTTAGAACTAAAATAATATTGGAAATTTGTCAAGAGCGTGTGGTCGAGTTGGCAAAAAGGCATGGCCTGGGAAACCAGGTTAGCTTCGACAAGGGTTCAACCCACGCTTGAGACATCCGCCTTCTTCTTGGGGAAGATTTACCTGGCTGATGTGGTTGCGGGTCTTGTGTCAGCCTCCAGGTTTACCTAGTGCGCACTGGTGGTCGGGCCTCCACTCTAGGAGTGGTCGGGGCTCCGCCAGTAGCGGCTGCGGGTTCCTGGGTCATCAAAAAAAAAAAAAAAAATAATATTGGAAATTTGATCAAATCACTTGCAATTATTTACACACAATCGGGAAAGTCAACTTTCCCGATCCTCACAATTATTTAAACACCGCCCCCCCCCCCCCCCCCCCCCCCCAAAAAAAAAAAAAAAAAAACAAAAACAATTATTATGTAACCCAAATCAGCGAACCTTCCACATCCTACCAAATTAATTACCCCACCAAATTTACCTCCAAGTTATTAATATAATTAAATTTATTAAATTAAAAATAAATAATTTCTTATTATTATATTCATTGTATATTTTATTAAAGCAGTCTCCGAATCTACGAGAGTATGATGCATGCTTTAACTCTCCTCACTAATTTATTATTTTTAAGGTAATGATACTTTCGTCTTTGTGTGTGTAAATTATCAGTCGGAGCAAATTTATGATGCACACGTTAACCCTCAATTATTTATTTATTTATTTTTATTTCTAGAACAATTTTTTTGTTTTTTAAATTACTATACAAATTACTTTTTTTTTTATAATAAACTCAACAAACATCAAAACTTAATTTGTTACCTAAATGTAAACTAACTAATTATTACCCAAACATCAAAACTTAATTTATTACCCAAATATAAACTAACTAATTATCCTCACTATAACCTTAATATAAAAAAAACATTAAATGTATTATTTATTATATGATATAAATAATATTTAATTCAATAAATATTATTATATATTATATTGTTAAAAAATAGAATGAATATAATAATAAGAAATTATTTATTTTTAATTTAATAAATTTAATTATATTAATAAATTGGTGGTAAATTTGCTAGGGGTGGGGTAATTAATTTGGTGGGATGGATGGATTAAATAATTGGGGTGGGTGGGTGGGTGGGTGGGTGGGGTGGGGTGGGGTGGGGTGGGGTTATTTAAATAATTGAAGGGCTCTGACAATTGGGGATAGTGAATTTCCCAATTCGGGAAAGAATAATGAGACTGTTTCGAAGTTTTATATTGGATAAATATAACGAATCTTGGAGTTCTATATTAAAATGTTAGTTTTGTTAAGAAAAATAATTCAAATTATTATATGTTAATTATTATTTTCGTATTTTAATGACGTGGGAGTTTACTCTTGACTTTTTGCGTAAAATGGTGATTCATTGGGATTGGAACATCAATTTTAGCGATTCATTGGGATTGGAACACCAATTTTAGCATATGACTATTCTTTTAAGCTTTAGATAGATCAAATTGTTTGTTTGAACTTTTTCGAATGGTAATACCATGAGTTTTGATGTCCTATCTTAAAATGCTAATTTTATTAAGATGGGTATTTTAGACCATTATATGTTGACTATAGTTTTTATATTTAAACAATATGAAATTTTACCCTATAAAAAAATTCAGTTTAATATATGTTGGTTTCTTTAAAAATTGTTTTCCGTTAGTTTATCTCATGAAATAATTGTGTAGACTGACACGCAATTTTTACCAGGTATGCAATGTAGAAAAGTGATTGCCCGACATGACATGCTTTGTTATAGACAATATTTAATAAATATATATGTAGTCATATTTAATACTTTAAACTTTTAAATTAATTAGTTCAATATAATAAAAGTCCTAAATTCAAGTTTCACTGTTATTTATTTAATTGAAATTGTGCATGTGTAACGATTTGGTAGAAAAAAAGACAAATGTCCTGATTCAAGTTTCGTTGCCACTCATTTAAATAAAATTGTACACATGTAAAGTTTGGTAAGAAAAATTAAATCCCACCTACACGTGAAAAAATGGATTGAAAACAATATTAAAATAATATACGTATGACCAAATCTAACAACTTAAACTTTTAAATTAAATTGTTCAATACTCTCCGCACTCGCACTCCGCGCAGACAACCCAAACAAGGGTCAAGCCGCTTTGGGTGTGGGCAAGGAGTACCCTTACACTCCTAGTTTTGCGTAAATTAAAGAGAGAAAAAAATAAATAGAAAAATTTAGAAAGAGAAAATTTTGGTCCCTATTTTAGAAAAGGAAAGATATTTTGTGCTTGATCCATATAACTTTTTGTATATTATAAATAGTTGGTCTTACGAAATGTGTGAATAAAAAAATAAATAAAAATTATAGGTCTGATTAGATAAAAATGATATTTGACTAATTTATAAGTACTTAAAAGCACAAACAAAACAAACATATTGTTTGTTAGTTGTCAACTTGTTAAGGAAAAAAAAAAACATATTCAGAGCAATTATCTAATAATACAACTGCTCAGGTCAATGTTAAATTTCTGAGAAAATTAAAATGGTTAAATTATCTCAAGAACAAATTATTTTCAACTAAAGATTGCCGAAAAAATAGAATAGGCTGACAGTTGACAAAATAAAAAAATTCCTGGAAATTTCCTGGTTTAAGCTTCTTAAAAACTAAGTTATTAATAGGTTTTTTGTAAGAATATACCAATTACATTACTTTTACTTGTAGAATACAATAAACTTGTCTATAAATAGACATTCCCTTCTATCTGATCCTTACATCAACCTTAATTTTCTCATGAAATTCGTCTGGGAACTCGTATTTCTGTTGTTCATACTATGTGCATCAACTTTGTTTACATTTTTCAACTTCTCATTGTCCTTTTCGGGTACTCGAATTTTCATATTTTCGATCTTCAACATTATATTTTGTACTGTTCTTGTGAAATGGGATAGAGACTCTGCAGAGAATTTTGATGAGATTATGACCTTCCTGGGCTCTATGTATGAACTGGAGGATGATAGAGCTGACGAGACGGATGAGGCGAAGAGAGACGAGAGCAGCAGCGATAGTGATGATGATACATATTCTTATAATTCGGATGGTTATTACGAAGAAGATGAAGATGACGACGAAGACGAAGACGAAGACGAAGACGACGACGATGACGATGACGAAGATGATCAAAGTTTGACTAGAAGAGCTGAAGATTTCATAGCTATGGTGATCAGAGGATGGAGGGAAGAATTGTTGATGGAAAATCTCAAAAACAAAACAAGTGGATTGATTTGAAGGCTAATAATTATAGAAATGTTCCTAAATTTTTTACATTTTCTTTTAATTCCTTTTTTTTTTTTTTTTTTTTCATTTTTTGAAACATGAAATTCCCTCCTTTTTTTGGGTTTTGGTGTTACTTTTTACGGTTAATGTGAAAAAGTGTCCAATTTTATCGTGATCCTTGCAAGAAAATGGCTCAACACGTATATATACACAATATCAACCAGGCGTGTGTTCGAGTTTAACAAGTCTTTCGTGTTTTTATCCTTCATGCCTAAGTACAAACAACGGAATGTCTAGTGGGTTATGCACACGACTTGGTGGGGTTTGATGCTACTGAAAATTAGATCGAACAGACATAATTTAGCTTCTTCTTCTTCTTTTTTTATTTTTTTTATTTTTTTATTTTTATGATCCATAGTTTTCTATGAAATAACAAAACTCAACCAGACCAAACCGGTTGCAGTTCAATTTTTTCCGAGACTTGGACTTCAAAATTAACGTATAAATAGCAATACCAGTCATAATGTAGGTTTTAATTCATAGAATTTAGGTCAAAATAAACACCCAAAATTGTACACACTTAATAAGCACTGGCATCATTATAGTATGAATGCAGCAATGTTCCTTGCATGGATTAAGAAGGCTTCTCGTAGGTATTTTGCTCTCTGAACGATGCAATGGCACTTCGTATCATTCCGGCCACGTCTGATCGCACAAAAAGATGAGTGTTATCCAATACATGTATGATAAACTTCTGTGATTGAGGCAGTGAAGTATTCATGTTGATGATGAATTGTGCCATGGGTATGTCACTGTACAAGGAAGATAAAGCAAATCCGATTAGAGGATGTCCATCGACAGAAAGCACACAGTAGATGCAACATTTACGATAATCATGAATTTTTCGCACTAACATAGACTGATGATAGTGGCCACTTAGTCAATCAGGGTTGACGAGCAGTGCTTGTAAAACCCAGAAAATATTAATTAAAAAAATATATATTCTACATATTCATGACTAAAGAAGCTGTCTTGCTCATAGTTTTCAGACCTGATCCAGCCATTGACCCTGTCAAGACAACGGGGTCATTGGTTCAACTGACGGGTCACCGGTTCAACCGGTAGGTAATTGTCGAACCCGAATACACATATTTTCTCAAAAAAAGTAAATAAAATTAAAAATTAAGGAATCTCACAAGTTAATAATGCATTGCATAAACAAAAGTAATATAGCAGCTTAAACATGAAGAATGTTTAATTACTCTCTTTTTTCATTTTTTACAATCGAATAAGTCAATAAACAATATATTCTTAGATTACTCTTTTTTTAAATGTATGTATGTATATTAGATAGGAACAGTAAAACCATGTATTTCATAATTTGGAGTACTGATTGACAAAATTTTGAATAATTCTATAAGAATTATTAAAAGATACTATTTAAACTCAAGAAGCATCAAGTAAACTAAGTTTTTTTTTGTCTTTTGGAATAAATTAGAAGTTTAACTTTTAAATGATGTATCATATATACTTCTTAGCAGGCAATGCACGTAAGAACCTGCCACAGCTCAGTGGAAAACAACATCACATATTACTCCACAGTCCCAGGTTTGAGCTCTAGCATGCAACTTTAACATATATTTTAATGGCCCGCCGGTTTAATTGCAACCCGCTCTGGGTCTTATAAACAGTTCTAGTGCTGAATGGTCCAATAAATCTGACCGGATTGGTTCCATGCCGGTTCTCCGGTTTCCAGGTCGAACCGGACAGTCCGGTCCAGTTTTTAAAACACTAGTCTTGTTTCAATATCTCTGCCATGGGTTTAAGCTCTATATGGATTCCAAGCCCATCGCACTAACACTTAAAACAACTGGAAGAAATGCACAAAACTTGAGAAAATTGCTGGATTAGGATCAGCTAACACAGGTTCAATATGTCATTCGTGAATATTAGATCTGGTGCAGCTAATCCACAACCTCTTATAACGGTGGAATGGAGTCATGCCTTAACATTTCTCTTTCCAATAAAAAGAAGGAAATAAGTTTTATGAGGGTTCCTTCTTTAAGATAGTGGGGTTGGGGTTGGGGTTGGGGGGGGGGGGGGGAGGGGGCATGATATGACAATCAAACACCGCAATGGTTCGAATGTGAGGACAAATTATAAAACATCATCCCAAATGGTTATTTACCATGAAATGTACAATCCTTTGATAGCATTCACCATGATGTAATGTAAGGTTCAGCTGCAACGTAGAAAAACAAACCATGAGAATTCATTTCACTTCTCAATCTCAACTTCAACAATAAGCCAAAATTTGATTTACACTACTGCACAATAGAATCAATTTTTTACAGGGTCAGATTGATAAGAGAAAAATATAGCCCGTCATCCTCAGATATAATATCCTCAGTCGTTTCAACCATTTCAGAACCCAACTGATCACCAACAATAGACTCCTTCAAGCATGAACGCCATTTCACAGCTAACCAAGAATTACATATCAACGACTAAACAGTAAACAATTAACAATATTCCAGATAACTTACTTAACAAATACAGTAAGAAATCCACCAAGCATTTTTCATTTTTAACAAAAAGGACATAAATATTTCCAAGGTACTCATCAACTATAATGATCTCCTCCCAGTATTACAGAATCCATTATCTATTCTAGTCAAGTACCAAAGGAAGTATCAATAAGTAAGCCCCAATTAAAGTATATACACGAACAATTAACAATTCATGATATTTCTGATAACTTATATAGCAATTAACAGTGACCAAATAAATACGCCTAGCAGTTCTCTCTTAACAAGGAGAGGAAAGTATTTAAGTGTGTATTCGTTTCCACACATCAAGGTACTCATCTACACTCATGATTTTAATCCAAAGCATCTCGCAATTCATTTCTCTGGGAACACTGGTATGTGACATTTTTCTGGCACAACCAAAATTATTACAGCTCTTTTCCTTTAACGCCATAGTTTTTCTCTCTATGTAAAGCACAAACGGCGGCATCCTCCACCATATGGGATATATACCACATCATCTTGATTATTTTCTTTACCGTCTGCCTTTTTGTCTTCTGTTTTCACCTTTGTATGGAGTGTTTCAATGAGTCGTAAGGCATTTAGTATATGTAACATCCAGTTCCCCTTCAGTTTCCTCGAAAATAAAATCTATCTTCCATTTCCTTCGCTTTCCATCAATACGTGTCAAATTGAATAGAGCCCTAATCAGAATTTTGCCACAGACATCTCCTTTTACTAAACCTCTTTGTCTTTCCAGATTAAATCAAGATAGTTTTTTTTTTCACTTTGTACATTTCCTTTTCTTCCTCCCTTTTGTTTTCTTCTACTCTATCCTGTTTCTACAGGTGATTGATGACGCTGAATTAGTTGTAAGTCGTAACAAAAATTACATTATTATTAGGAGGAAAAGAATAACATGATTAGATTTATTAAAGCACGTCGTCTTGCCCCAATGTAGCTACTTATTCAAGGAAACAAGCAGTGGGGCAAAATGAAACTAGAGGGTAATAAGGAGATTAAAGGAGGCGCAAAAAGCAATAAAGAATTTTTTTTGGACACAGTGTTCATTCTAAAAATGGTTCAAAATTGGTGTGCCCCTTTCCAAGCTAATCAACTACATACATGAGATTTTCTTTGCTCGAAAGGCCAGGAAATTTATGTCCTTCTGTGCAATAAGCAATTTGAGGAATCCAAGGACAACATTTTGAAAGATTGCTTCCATTGGAAAGCATGGACTTTTATATAAGTTCACTTATCTTCAATCAATCTAGCAGACTCGTGCATATAAGTTCAATTCTAGTACTCCAATTTCTAACAAATATTGATTTGGTTAATAAGACCTGTAAGTTAAGTTGCATAACAACCTTATAGCATCCTGGTTTACCCATACTCTCCTTTTCCCTGTTCTCCCAGCCAAGATGATCTCACATTTTGCATATTGTATACTAATTTTTAGGAGGAGACCCAAATTCTGTACCAGGGACTCGTAAAAATTTCTTACACAAAACAGGATTTCAGGGAATATATATAACAGCAAATAAGAAAGCAAAAACGCAACTAAATTTCATTGAAGCAATTGATCAAACACATAGCTTCTTAATAACTAGAAATTTATAAAGCGCCTAGTCAACCTCGTGTCCAGAATTCTTCACGGTAATTATAATATAATCACATAACCCATAAAACAAAAAATTCTACGGCCTCGAAAAAAGAGAGAAAGAAAGAGCATATCTGTTAGTGCACGTGTGTGTTATTGCGTATAAATCATCAACTTGTTGCCAGGCTTCCAGACAATGATCAGAGAGAAATGAAATTGATTGAAATTGGACATTCAAGTTAGATCAGATGCAATTATGCGGCAATAAATACTGAGCAAAACGCACCTTTCGCAGGGGTGAAAGATTTTGATCGCAATGAAGAGTAGAAGGGAGTTGGAAAATAAAATATAACTTTAGCTGGAATAAACATTTTCAAATATAATGGATTCTATTTTGAGTAATCTAGATGTATTTTGTTTTATTAAAAAAAATTAAATTATATTTCCAAATCCATGATTGCACTGTAGATGCTCTAACAAATATTTGGACTTGATTCTAGGAGAAAACATCTCCAATAAACTATATCTATAACTTTTTGGATGTGCCACATAAGCATATATAGACAGAGTTATAAAAAATCATCTTCAATACATGCTAACAAAGACTCCGTCTATCTGATGTAGCACATTAAATTATAGACTCCGTCTAAAAGTCCTTCTATATTTAGACACACTTCTAGACGGAGTGAGTCAGCAAATTTAATTTTAGACGGAGTACATTGGAGATGAACTTTAATTTGAACGTCTATTCTATAGACGTAGTACTACATGGATTGAAAGTCCGCCTATTTTAATTACCACGTAGACTGCAATAGATAGAGTGCATTGAAGATGTTCCAAGAGTAGGGTTCTTAAGCAATAGCAAAGAGAGCACGGGATTGCCCCCATCATTTACCTAGGAGCGAAATTGGACAGTTGCGCTATCCACTCTCACTCGAATCGGATTCTGTGTTGGGTGTGAGACGTAGGTCAGGTTTTCTTGCAAATATTTTGATTTCACCTAAAATCTGGTTATACTCATATTACGAATTTGTTATAATTGCACTACATTTTAATTATATTTAACATCTTTAATTTTTGTTCATTATTACAATTAAATTCTTAACTTTTTGTCATCGAAATTCTTATCTTTAACTTTCATTAATTAGCACATTTTATCATTAATGATAGTTTTTTTCGAGATATTTTATTTACGCGCTTTGAAATTAAGAAAAAATATTTTATCGTACTTTTGTATCTATTGTTGTTTTAAAAATATGACAGACAAATAAAGTCTTTTTACGAATTCTCAACAAACATTTTTTACAGAAATTATTATCAAACACAACATATGCTAATTAATAAAAAGTTAAAAATAAAAATGTAATAAAAAAAGTTGGGGACATGAATTTTATAATATTAAAAAATTAAGGATGCTTAATGTAATTAAAACATAATGCACAATATAAAAAGTATTGTGTAAATATAATTATTCAATCTTTAATAGCTTGTGTCTGGTCAAATTTAAAAAAATTAATAAATCTAAATCGTTAGATTAATATCAATGCTTTTTTAACCAGCTTAGTTTTTATCTTCATTGAAATAATTCGGGTACTTAATTCAATTCGATTCACTGTGCCTTGGTAGAAAATGGTAGACAACTTTATAGACTAAACCAATCTCTCTCAATTTATAACTGAATAACTTTATTTTATTTTTATAGTAAATTACAAATAGTATCTTCAACTTTTGACTTCATTTATACTTATATCATAAGTATTAAATCTTGACATCCATCACCCTAACATTTTATATAATTAGTAGCCAATGTCCTCACATGAGGATATTGACTGCTAATTATATAAGGACATAAGAGTATTGACTGCTAATCATATTAAAAATTGGAATAATAGATACAAAAAATTAAATACTGAAGATACAAGTGCAAATAAAGTCAAAAGTTATGAACACTATCTACAATTTACCCTTATTTTTATATAAATTTTTACAGTTCGTTACAGATATATTAAGAAAAATTCACATTTAAAGTTGACGTAATCCACATCCCATTTCACCACATTGGCTCCACGACCAAATCTTTCACTGAAAATAACACTTTCCAAGTCGGCCCACAACAACAATTACAATCTCACTTATTAGGATCCCAACTTTCTATATACTTATTATCCACATATTCTATATCATCCACAATTTATAAATATTTAAAAAATAATTTCAACACTGTCAAATATTTGTAAAACTTCCTTCTCAAAATTCAATTAGAGTTAATAAATTAAACCAAAGTTGTTAACATCGAAAAAAATTGCTACCAAAAAAAAAAAAAAAAAAAAAAATTCACACAAGGGAGAAAAGTAAGAAAACCAGATTATGGATCTGGTGTCGCATAATAGCTGTTAAATATACAATTACTGAATCCAAACTTATAAACAAATGGGAAACCCTGTGAATGTAAAAGGCATTCAAATAATTTAAGATCATGCTATAACTAATGATAGTTTTACAATCAAATCCAATAACAGGTACCTACTTTCAAGCCAAGCCAGTTATTGTTGCTATCCTGTAATACATTACAGCATTCCACGTGGTTATATTTTGCCGATAACTCAATCAATAGTGGCTACTCATCGTCTTCTAGTGCATTGTAAATCATCCTACACCAAACAAAATGGCGATTAGGACAGTCATGTCAAGAAAACTTAGGAGGTAAATTCATTGTTGTAATCGAAGAGGAGGCTGATTTTCACTCACCAAAACAAGGACATGAAGAGAAGAAATATCACGTATCCCAGTTTGAAAAGCCGCTGCTTCTTTTCCCAATTGAGCAAGTTAAATATCTCGGTTACATCTACAAGATGCTGTCTTCGCATATACCTGATTTATTTCCCAATTGAGGAAGTTAAATATCTCATCTACAAGATGCTGTCTTCGCATATACCTGATTTAAGAAAATCACGACTCAAAGAGAGTGGCTTGACTTGTTGTCTAGCACTTTCATAAATAAAAGCAACAATTTTTTGCAACTAGTATTATCCTATATGTTTTAGTAACATTCCATGCACAAAGAAAGCACTGAATAAACAGAAGAAATGAACTAACAACGCAAAGTAGGACCTGTGCTTTCCAATATTGACCGTTAAAAGATTGTATGGACATATTGAAAATTAGCACTCCAAAAATTCCACCAGGCGAACAGGATAATGTAACTTAAAGACCTAAAAATGTTTAATTGTGCACAGTTGTTCCAAGAATATTGCAAACTACTGATCAATAATGTCGCTATCTTTGTATTTTTTGACTAAATTTGTCGATCACTTAACAGCTACGAGTGCAAAAGTCATGTGAATCAATCAGCATATAAATTATCTATACTACCTGGATTGCTGATTGGGTGTCCTTGACTGACTTTCATGATCTAACATCATCTCTTTTACACCTTGTTTGACAACATTTTCATGTATCTACACCGTTTTCTATTCCATTTATAGATTATAAACCAACAATCCACTTTTACCATGAAACAACAATGGCTATCATGCAGGTTAGGTGATCTATAGAATCTTGCGCCTCTTTTGTATAACCAATGGGATACCAAAAATGCTTAAGACTGTTCTGAAACATCCACTTGTGCTCCAAAAAATTAAATCAGTGTCGCACTTCATCAGTAATTTTGCGAGCTCATACTTACTCCTGATCCAGACTTGAACAGTTGAATGCGTGAAAAATTGTCTGGGGGAAATATCTTACTTTGATATAAATAAAATGCAAAATGTGCCAACATCGTGGAGTGTCCAATAACAACGTTGAACTTACCTCGGATTTGATTTGCAACTTAACTAATTTTTCAATCAATGAGATTCACACCAGTTCGGACAAATTAAGGAAAGTAGAGGATCTTCCTTGCAGATCATGCACTCGCATAAATGATATAATATATCTAAATTGCAATTAGACCTTTTAGCACATGATCCAAACCCAATATTACGAGTCGTCAAATGCATCTATTAGTTTACCAGCCCTAGAACTTTCATACTCCAGACCAAAAATCAACAATTATGTGAATAAATAAATAAATAAATAAAATCTGACTCATTTCCAAATATAGCACAAGTAAATACATACGTCAAATGAGGACTAATGATACTTTCAAAACTGAACCATATACTTTTCAGAATTTGAACAAATCCTTAACATATGCAAAGAATAAATGGCATTTAAAAACGAAAAGAGTAAAATTAAGAAGCTGAAAGGCATAGAGAAAGAGAGCCAGAAGGTATGGAAATGATCAATCACTAAATGAGATTGAACAACAATGGAGCTCTGTGTGCGAGTCAAGTCAATTTAAGTTTCAAGGAGAAGTTGACAAGAACTTACAATCTCACATTGTAGTACAGGTATGGAACACTGAGGAGTGACATAACCCAGTGCCCTGTCACAAGGAAGAGAAAGCATAGAACCCCTTGCGTGATGAACTCTGGTAAAACCACACTGTTTATCCGAGATGCAGAGTCATAAGGGTTGATATAATCGAACTCTAGATCTGCCAAACACATGAGCTGCACAGCATATTAAGAGTCAGATTCCACATATCAAACCCGTTTTACTTGACATGGAAACAACTAAGGATGTTTTAGTCAACACCTTACAACCCTATGCACTAGAGTACAAGGCAAATTTAAGCATAAATGGCACGTTTCTGGCATTTCCATATATGTACAAGAATAAATTCATTGTCCTCTCCTCTCTACTCCATATTATGACGGAGCAACAGACTTGGAAATATTCAGAAACTTAGGTGGTGTTCTCTTTGCGTTTGTGTTTTGTGTTTTGAATTCATTTTGTGTTTTGAGTATTTGTTTTGATATTAATATTCAGAAACTTAGGTGGTGTTCTCTTTGCGTTTGTGTTTTGTGTTTTGAATTCATTTTGTGTTTTGAGTATTTGTTTTGATATTTTTGAAAATGCGTTCTTTTTGAAATTTTCGAAAATTGTTTCTGAAAATAGGAAATTTGAAAACGCGTTTACTTGAAATTTTTATAAATTTGGACTTACTTGGAATTAAAAACAATTATTAATTAAAAACAATTACAATAATTAAAAACAATTTAAACTTGGAATTAAAAACATTTAAAAACATTTTATTATGGAATAAAAAAAATATTTAAAAATCATTAAAAACAATTAAAAACATTTAAACACAAATAAAAATAATTAATTATAGAATTTAAAACATTTAAAAACAATTAAAAATAATTAATTATAGAATTAAAAAATATTTAAAAATAATTTTTAGAATTAAAAACATTTAAACACAATTAAAAACATTTAATTATGGAATTAAAAACTAATTAAAAACAAATATATTTGGAATTAAAAACAATTTAAATCAATTCAAAACAATTAAAAAGGCAAGGAGAATGCTGAGATTCGAACCACTGACCATCACTGTTGGACACCGCGCACCTGGCCATCTTGGCTAGGCTCCGCATTTTGTCAAAAAAGGCGGAAATAGCTTAAATCATTACTATTTGGACTAGCGTAAAATGAAAAAAAAAAATAAAAAACGGCTGATTGTGACTCGAAATGCAGACCAATGGTACAAAACACGGGTTTTGTACTATTTTGGAAAACATAAGGATTTTGTACATAAAACACGAAAATGGTAAAAACATCATTTTGTGTTTCCTTTGAAATTTTTTTTGGTGTTTTAGAAAATGTATTTTCAAATATAAGAAAGAGAACATGTTTTCATTATTTTCAAAAACACAAAATGGAAAATGGCCCCAAAACATCAAAGAGAACACACCCTTAGTTCCTGGCCAAGTTCAAACCTATAAAAAAATTGTCAACAATAGAGGGAAATTTTAATTGTGCTCCAATCTATCGTGAACGATGAAATAATACACCCTTTAGAATTTATGGCATTGAATTTTAATTAACATGTCCACAAATCAAAAGAAAGCCAGTCAAGTTAAAACTAGGGTTTAATTGAAGAATTTGAATTTAAGAAGTAGAACTGCAAATTGTGATAGACTTCTAACCAAGATATAATACTTTGAATATGAAATCCATAATTTGGAAAGAGTTATATTTAGAAGGAAATGTGTATTTTAAACCAATTTCAATTCCAATGCATAGATTTCCAAAACTACATTTGCTGGTATCGAACTGTACCTCAGAATTGAAATGAACAACAAATCAATGCAAGTTTGAACCAATTATTGGGACTCAATACCATGCCATAAATGCAACCTTTAAATGAATTTGAAATTTGAAATTCATATAGATCCAATCATGCAAAAACTCTTGTATGTCAGAACTTCCAAGACAATGGATTTGAAACTGAAACTCTATATAAACCCGCAGAAAACCACCATTTACAATCCCAATTTTCACAAACTCTACTCAATGAAAATTCCATGCTGAAATGGGTATACTGCTGTAACGATCGAGATCTCTCTAGTCGGGATTTTACCCCAGCCATATTCATCTATACTGTCTGCTTTGAGGAGAGACTGAGCCCATCTTAACCCCTTACGAATTTCTTTCGTGTCTCAACGATTCAAACCCAAGACTAGAATGGTACCAATTGGGCGCATTTTTTTGTAACAACCAGGATTTCTCTAATCGGGATCTTACCCCAGCCGTACTCATCTATACAGTCTGTTTTGGGAGAGCCTAAGTCCATCCTCAAAAAAAAATTTCGCGTCCTCAGCTATTCGAACTAAAGACCTTTGTCTTAAGAGGTACTGAACACTGGTACCAATTGGAAGCATTTAACTTAAGTACCTCATAAGGTAGAAGTCTTATGTTCGAATCGTTGAGAATGCGAAAACTGCACCCACTTGTTCGTGGCATTCTCAACGAGATTTAGGTATAGGATATAGCACTCCAACGTAGCAAGGAATTTGCCATCGAACCACAAATTGTGACAAAAGAAAACCCTACTTCATTTAATTAAAAAACCAGACTTTCTTTCAAATAGCATAACAGACGTCTTAATATTACTGTTACGGCAGACAACAAAAACCATTGCCCCTCACAAAATTCACATTCATAAGCTAAAAAGTAAAAACATCGAGAAAAAACATTTTTGTTCCAATTAGGAAATGCAAATATAAGAATATTTTAAAGCAAGGCAATATCAATAACTTGTTCTGAACCATTTTATAGTAACTAGTACAATTCGGATTATAAGAATACATAAAAAATGAAATGCAAAGCTATGAACTTTTCAATGTTACACAGCAGTATAGAAGATGTTAGTATTGTGCCCAAGATCCAATGGTTGTGATGGAATAATTACTTCATTATTATTATATATGCATTTGTTTATCATTAATCTCTGCTATTTATTGCTTTAATTGATTAATAATACAAAGATTTGTGATAGTGAGATACGTGTAGTGTTGAGGGCTGATAGACCAGCACATATTGTACTTTTTTCTTTTGAAAAAAATAGTTGATCTCACGAACTAAAGTGTGGGGACACTTGAAGTTAATATGTGGATGCTTGTTATGTGAACAAGTACATCGGATGGCCCACCGTAAAGATTCCACATGGATAACTATCTTAGGGTCAATGGACTATCTCTCAATGAAGGTTGTGAAATTAATCCTTCAACTTGAGATCGTCATAGAATTTTATGTGTGGATCGTTACGCTTTGATAGTATTAGATGCAATTTTATTCAAACGTTCCTAATATAACACTAATTAGGTGTGACATAAATGACATAAAAATTGATGGATGATCAAAAAGAGATTTGTCACTCTTGGATCGTAAGAGATTATATTCTGCCATTCGTAGATAAGTATTGATACACTAATTCCTCGACCTAAGGTAGAGTTGTGATTTTTGTAAAAAAAAATTCAAAAATAAACTTAGTAAATCGATTAGTTGAAGTGACAAATAACATAATTGGTGGAATTAAATTGACACGTTCCATATCTCATAGACAATTGCAATATAAATGAAAAAAGGATTTTATTCACGCGATAAAAGGTCTTGTTATACTACATGACTTTTTATCACATAGATTACCTAAACGGTGATAAATATCAATCAAGGACATTTAATATAAATTAATGAATTAGAGATTTAATGAATAAATTAAAACAAGTTTTAATTTATTCTGATCTTGATTGGATCAATATGATAATTATATTATTTGTCATCATGGACATAAACCTAATGGATCACACACAAAAAAAGATGAGAGTTCGAAGATCGAATTGGGAAATGGATTAAATAATAAATGTGCGACATTTATGGATTTAACTGAGTTCATTGACGGTATAGCTAATTAGATAATAGGCCCAGTTGACACACTTCTAGTCATTTAGGGCTTGTTTGGTAGAGTTTTTATGGGAAAAAAATGAGTTTTTTTGGTTACTTTTTGACTTTTCAAAGTTTTTTGTAGTGTAAAAAGAGTTGAAAAGTCAAAAATTGTAGGCAAAAAAAATGGATTTTTTGGGAAAAAAACTCTACTGAACATGCTCTTAGTATAAAAATTGGCTTAAGTTGGAATCAACGGCTTGATCCAACTAAGTCAACCTATAATTGTACTAGGGCCGGGAAATCACAAGTAATTTTGCTAGCACAAAAATTTGATCTCCCAACCCATACAGTAGCCGCCCCCTCCCTCTCTGTGCTAACAGTACAAAATTTTGATCTTCAATCTCATCTATGTGGATCACTGTCAGGATGCTTGGACAACTGTGGTTGATCGAGGTCTAAATTGTTGTGTGGAGAAATTCAAGTTTTGAGCAGATTGTTTCTTTCAGAAAGTAACAATTCTCTACCCAAATCAGGTTATAACATCAGGTGAATGGAAATTAATTTTAAATTTCAGCTGTGCACAGAAGAATTGACCATAAATATGCGAAGTTAAAGCATTAACCAAATGTTTATATATCCAATAATAGCGTATATAACATAATTAAGGTGGGTCTGACCTGGAAAACAAGTATAACGAGTAAAGCAATAAGCGTGAAGAAGAAAAGCAGCCATGACCACACATCTCCCATTCCGTTTTTTTTTTCTCCTTTTGTCAAATATTCTGCTTTATCAATTCTGAGGCAGTGATGGCGCAAAATAGCAGCGGAAAAAGAGAGAATGAAGACTCTAGCGCCAGGTCGATCCCCTGGTGCTTTGTTTTTTGTGTTGATGTAATGGCAAGGAAGGGATCGGAGAAAAGGCAAAGATAAACCCTAACTTGGTCGGGGAGAAGAAGGGAGTAATCAGGTGTTACTCGCTGGGAATCTAGCACAGATACGCGCGGGGCTTTTTATGGCAGACACTCCCATGAAAACCAAGGCACAAGTCGGTTAGGGGCAGTGGTTGGGTCTGATATGTCGTTTGGACCTTGTGAGAACGCACGTATTGTGTTCGAGTCTTGTTTCTAAATTAGGCCCGAATATTGAATTGGAAAAATTAAAGAGTCAATTATCAAAATGTTCGACTGAAGGTCGACACCGGATAGTTCAGTCCCAGCTTTTAAAAAATCGGACAACCATTTAAAAATAAAGATTTTGTATATGGAACAATTAGGCACCATGTACAATAGTACTATTGAATCGGACAAGACTTATGAGTTTTGACTCAATTTCGTAACAACAATTACAAAAAAAATTTGAAAACCATAAATGACAAAGCAGGTGAGCAAAGTCGAAATGTAGTGGGAATAAATCACTTTATGAAGTAAAATGCTTCAAAGAACCCCACATTTGTCCAAGGTCTTATGAGTAACATGATGAGTTATTCTTTTCCAAGAGTATCAGTACATAAATTCAGAAAATTAGATCACCAAAATTCAGAAATTTCATAATTAGATCATCAATATTCATAATTGAGGCTAATCCATCTGCATTTAAAAATAATAACAGACTAACAAATATTTTTTTTTTTTAATTTTAACCTCACATAGGTGAAGTAATTTTCATACGGTCATACCAAAAAAGTAAAAAAGAAATACAAGCTTAAGAATAGAGAATATGATCTAACCTCCAACCAACGAAATTTTGATTCAATGTACGATTATCTAATTCCATATTAGTCTGATCCTCATGAATACGGTCAACTATTTATATTTTTTTCAATATTTACTTAACTAGTAACTTCTTGTTCAAAATTCTTTTCCAAAGACGTTGGCTTACTAGGCCGCAAAAAGACTTCTTGCACTAGTTCTTTCACGACAATTTTAATTTTCGACTAAGGTCTAATTTTAACAATGTGGTTTCGGAAATGATCAAGGAGTCCATTTTTAACTTTACTCCCAGGACTCCAAAGTTATACTTTATGGTTACGTTTGGTGCACCTATTTAGATTAATTTAATACAAAATTATAATGAATATTACTGGGTAGAGGGAATTATAATAGATAAAAACGGATAATATTCTTTGAGTTTTCATTCAAAACAATGTCATTTCCTATATCTTTTCTTACATATCCAGCCTAAACTCACTTCCAACCTCCATATTATGTTATACGGTTGATAGTGTGGATGACTATTTTTGAATGAAAAATTAAAGAATACTACACACTTTAATCCACTATAATATCATTTATTTAGTACTATCTATTATGATTTTATACTAATATTCTTATACGACCTAATCCGGTGCACCAAACGTAACCTATATTTTTTTTCAATTGGAACCTCACGAATCACCATTGGGCTGAATCTCAATTTCCTTTAAGTTTCCATGCTTCCCCATCTTGGCCCAATATTTGTAAATTCATCAAAGCAGCCCCCTGGCCTAGGAGATTCCACTCTAATTTCTGTCCAACAGTTGAAGTATGCCCAATATCAATCTCATCATTAACCAACTGCTGCTCCTTATATCCACTAGCAGCTCCGCCATGTTGCTGTTGGTGTTCCAAAAGTTGGTCTGAATTGTTTGGCTCAAACGTATTTAGCACTAAAAATTTCTCCAGGCCTAGCAACAATATAATATTATGTTACTCTGGGAAAATTGTAGCACAATTTATCCTGTGCACTGCATGCAGCCCAAAATTTTCCAAAGTTTTCGGGTTCTTCTCATCATGTTCTTGAACTTCAGATCAATTAAACCAGGAAATGAAGGCGAGACAGCCAAATGATTGGTTGAATTTGCTGGCACAGTGCCTGTATTAAAAGAGGTGCAAGTGTTTTCTTCTCTACTGTCACTGCAACACGTTCGAAGATAAAAACTTCTGCTGCCAACATCCCCGATCATATCTGATTTGCTCAAGCCTATAAAAGGAGTTTAAAGAATTACAATGCAAGACTAATAAAAATAGTAACCAAGCAGTAAAATAGGGGAAATGTTCAAAAGTGCTTTTTACAATGGTTACCGTGAAATGAGTCACTAATTTTTCATTTAAATAGCATTATTTTGCATCTAAGTCAATATTAACCTTTCTACAGACAACCTTCTTCGAAAACCTCACCTTCTTCCACCCCTTGTCATATTCCCACCTGCAACCCAGCCCCCCACCTGCACCACCTCACCACCCACAGCAGCTCCATTTCCCTTTACTCGGGACCTCTCCAGTGGGAGAAAACGGCAAGCGGAAGGGGTGGTGCCGTGGTGGTGTAGCGCTAGTCTATGCACCACAAGCTGACACAAACTAGACTTCATTGCTTGCCCTTTATATGGGCTTGCATAAAAAATTCTGATAGTCTATTGGACGCTCCAGCATGTAAGGGAAAGTATTTTCTTATCTACATATAAGAACATGAAAAGTAAACTCATTAGGAAATGGTCGTTTTCACATTTAAGTCAACTAACGAGAAAGCCTCTTAAAAAAGACAGGTTATATACTAATATATAAGCCCCACGTATTCCTCATCCTTGAGTACACAAATAAATCCACCGACAACAATTATTTTAGCATTATTCTGAAATACAAAGAGCTTGTACAGGTTTATTACGGAAATAAAGTTGTTTTCAGACATCACGTGTAAAATTTGATCAATAAGAGCCAAATCCATCAAGAAGACTCGTATCTATATATTAAGTAGTACAATTGAACGATGTCAATGTAGAACATCTTATGAAGAGGAAGCTCCAATTAGAAATGTTTTATTGCATCAGCAATTTGTCAGAGAATGGTGCAGATCCAGAATATACAGCTGAGACACAGGCGACACCTATGGATTGCCCCTGAATCAAATACCATTGGCTATGTCAACAGGAAGGAAACATTTGGACGACCATTTAGTGATAATTATTCGAAATGCTAGCTGCCCTTTTTGTATTTTCAAACAGCAATACTAGAAATTTTCTCATAAGATCTTCCTTTAGCCTTACTTGATCAAGATAAGTCAAACATAACATCCATCTGCATTTTTTGCACAAGAGAAACAAGAAATGAAGGAAAATTCAAGATTTAGAACTCACTTTGAAGACTAAAGTAGGAGTGGTGTAATTCAAATGTGGAAGCAGCATCTTTGTCAAGACAGGGACTGCGGCCTTCGTCGTTGTACTTTTCAACCACAAGCTTTACTGTCTCCTCCACGCTGGATCCTAATTTGAGCATTGTTCGAACTGGTCCAGGACTTCCTTCAACAGTTACATTCACCACAACCTTGGCATTTTTGTTGTACCCCTACACATCAAAATTCTAACAGATATTAGATATCATGGCAGCATTCATGGTAGAACATCTGATCCTGAACATGAGAATGTGTCTTTGTTGTATACTAGATTTTGAAAGGGCAGTTATTTTTTTATTTTGAAGAACAACGAGCGATAATGGAGATCATAAAAATGAAATATAAACAACTAATTTTATAAGAAGTCACAGTCTGCATTATGTGAAAATTGAACAGAATTATCCCAATTACAAAACAATTATGGATCATAAGGGGATAGACCCTTTAGCCCGAGGTGCTCATCTAACCTCTTAGATTATAAATTTCATACTGCACTTTTCTTTCGTATTAATAGATAGGGGCAGTGCTAGCAACACCTACTGGGCAATGTTTAACATAAGAACAAGGAAAGTTGCAAACTTACACCCAAGTGACTTTATTACTGCTCCTATGTATTTCCACCGGATCACAACTAATCTACAAAAAGCTTTACCAAACAAGCACTGATTATATCTACAAAATTTTCTTCCCTGGCTCCTAATGCACATATCAGGATAAAATGATTTTTCTTTTTTCTTTTTTAAATAAAATTCTGAAAACTAGTAGTAACACAATGAAAATTGCATAGAAGATTTCCTAGTCAATTTTAATAAACTCCTATTCGAAAACAAATTACCAGAACTAATCACTCAATTTAATTAACCAATCAAATCCGACAATCCGAGAAATCAGTACCAAATATTGACAATTTGATTTTTTTATTCCACCTACCTCGGGATATATATGAGGAGATCGAGGCACCAGAATCTCTGGAGGCAAGAATATATCCATACATGTCTGCGGCCGGTAAAGCACACCCTCCCCCTCCTCCACAGCCAGCTTCTCTCTCCGACTGTCCTCTCCACCCGGATCACCCCTGACTTCCAGTAAGGCCGGCTCCGACTTGCATCTCTGCAGAATTTTAACGTTCTTAGGTGACCTCCACAACCGGCCACCGATCGCAGCCCTACTTCTCCGGCGAGTCGCCGGAGACTGTGATGGCGATGGCTTTGGTACTCCGTTGCCGCTGTTTGCTCTCCGGCTCACCGGAATCCTTCTCAAATTCTTATCTGACATTCATGCAAGAATTAAGCACAGAAATTATGATCTGCGTGTGTGTGGAATGAAGTGCAAAGGAAGTAGCTTGCACTTGCAGCGACTGGGAGTTGGTTGATTTTGTGGGGTTTACTTGAAAAGCCGTTAATGTATATTCTCGTGTATTTATTATATTTGTACGTACCTTTGACTTTTTTTTTTTTCTTTTGTATTATTTTTCCTCTGTTTATTTATCAAGGCCCAGTCTCTTTCAAGAAAATTTTATAAAATTTTCCAACTTGTAATAAAATTTATATAAATCCTACGTCAAATAGAAATTAAAAGACTTTCCTTCGGATCCTTATAAATAAAAACTTCCTCTAAAAGTCTTTCGTCTGTTAATTTTTATTTCAACATTCCTACAAAATATATAGATAAAAAATAAATAAAAATTGTGAATCATATCGAATGCATAAATAAAAATAATATTTGAATAACTATGATAGTCACTTTTCCAACTATTTTGTCGAGTAATGCTATTTATCACTAGCAATGTTCTAAAAAACGTAAAGCGTTGCTAGGCGTGGAGGTCGAAGTTCAAGCTTTTCGAGCCTAAACGAAGTCTAGGCGAGAGCTAGATGAGGACAAGGCGAAGACAAAGTGTGAAACGTGGCTTGGCGTAGAGGCCGTGTTTCATGCCTAGGCTCTGCCTAGACGAAGTTTATACGGACTTTTTAGAACAGTTATCACTACTAGTAATGATCACCAGGTTATGTGACATTAAATGATGTGAACAATAAATTGGATTTCATATTCATACATTTCATTGACAATATCATTTAATGTCACATAACACACCATATAGATTGGTGATTATGATCGGCGATGACAAATAACATTATTTTATTTTGTCTTCATTCTATTTGTTTTCTCATGTTAGGTAGACACGCAAACTGGAACAACACTTTAAAGAGGAAAGGGTCAAAAATCAGAGTTTACGAGTTCAAAAAAGTAACAGAGATGGCTTGCTCGAGAGAGTAGTGCCAGGGACAACACAAAGATTTGTTGTTACACACTCGAGCGAGAGAGAAAATTCTGTACTCGACTGTTTTTAGTTGTTTTCAATGGAAATGACTAATTTGGACAATTTTTTAGATAGTTTTAAGGTTTGACATCCTTACTGTATATTATCATCAACCTTACACACAAGAACATTGTTGGTAGATTTATAACATGTGTGGTGACGTTGAAATAATTTTTTAAGTGCTTATAAGTTGTGAATCTTATAAAATATGTAGACAATAAGTGTGTAGTAAGTCGTGAAACATCGTTAAGTCAAACATAACATCTATTATATTGACACATGCAAATTTTGTGTTGAACTTCAACAAGAGCAAAATAATCCGTAATCGAATACTTATAATCCAGATTGGATAAATCATCATAACTTCTCAGGGAGCAATCCACATAATGTCCAAAAACCATTTCCAATCTCAAGAGAAGAAAGTGTCATTCGAAGATACTTTGGCTCAATTGACCATAAACACATCCAATTCATGCAAAAGACCGACATAAATTCAAAATTAGGCGGCTTATATCAGAAATCTCAAGATGATAAAACTTTTATCATGAAGACTGTTGAATTTAGAACATAAAAGAAATTTATTTTATTATATAAACACTAGTATTATATTTTTGGTACGGACAAGGGTGGAGCAAGGATATGTCAAAAGGGTGGGCTTGGGGAAGGGGGACCCCCGATTTTTTTTTCTCAAATAACAATTACTTAGTTCATTTTTTATGAGAATCTAATGTTTTTTATAAGTCATAATATTTAAAAAGATTACAAAAAATCATTACACAAAAATATTCAAGATATAAACTATTTTATGAACATAATTGTTATGTAGTCGATGCACAAAATTTATTTTATTTAAAACTAAGCTATGTAGTCGATGCACAAAATATTTAAACTCATTAATAGTGTTTTATGTAATTATATTGTAATATTATATTTAATGAAATGACATATAAGTAAGTCATACACAATGAGATTATTAATGAATTGGTGATACACAACGAGAAAAATCTAAAACGTTCAAATAAATTGGTGATAACCTTCAAAGAGAGACGTCTCCTTACCAAGCAACAAAGAGACTAATCCAAGGGGGCAAGTGAATACAACCAGGAGTAGAAAATAACTGCTAGAAATTAAAGTCAAACATGCTAGTAATCCACCAGAGCTACCTCCTCAAATTGAAGATGACAATGTGAAAGAATCGAACGTAACCACTGCAACACCTAAGATAGAGAGTTCGAAAATTCCATAGGCCAAGACAACATTTCTTGTCAAGGCTATGTGCCACTGGTTGCGTTTTCTTAAAGGTTACAAAAGAACAAACTAGTTAAGAAATTTTCGAAGTTACCAAGTCTTTGAAAACTAAACATCAATATTTCGTTTGCAAATGCATTGTGACATAGAGTTCATGAAAAAAATGTGATCTTAGAAGAAGAAGCTTCTGTTTGATACACGAAGGCGAGTTCTAACTGGTAGGATTTATCACTTGCCATGTAGGCTTGACAATTTAATAAGCTGACATGGGACAGAGAGACTAAACAGAAACTGATTCTTAACTTATGTGACTAAATTGGAAAATTTTAAACTCTAATGACCAACTTGAATTTTTTTACTTACATTTGAGTGACCTTACTCTATAATTTACATTTATTTTTTCATTACAGATACAAAGAGCTTGTTCGGTAGAGGTTTTTGGGCAATAAACAAATTTTTTTAGCCCGACATATTTGACCTTTTAAAAATGTTGATAATGAAATGACAAAATTGCCATCAATCAACACAATTCCATTTCAAAGTAGTAAAGACAATTTTATCATTTCATCTTTAAAATTTTTGAAAAATTAAATATGACATGCTAGAAAAACCTAATTTTTGCACAAAAAAAAAAAAAAAAAAAAAACCCTACTGAACAAGCTCTAAATCTATACATAATTTTTTAAGATAAAAAAGACTCTAGATTTGCTATTTCATCACTCGCCCAGAAGTTAAATCAGTGACTTTCATACTTTAAGTGAGTCATGGACAGTTCAAGTCCAAAAACTATGCTTGTACGCATCTTATGTCTAAGTGATTCACCTACTACCATATATAATTCTCCTATTTTCACTATCTCGACAAATTTGTAGAAATTTTGTACTTTTCTCACTTATATATTCAAGGGTTAATTACACTAATGGTCTCCATTCTTTCAAGTTTGTAACGATTTCATCCTCATTCTTTTTTTTAGCAGATATCATTCACATTCTTCCATTTATTCTCACATAGGGTCCCCAAATCACTATTTTTCACTATTCTGAAAATTCTATGACAATTTTACCCTTTGACTTAAATAAATTAAAATAATAAAAAAAAATACAATGAAATTGGGCCCTTAACTTTTACAAAAGTACAAATAAATCCTAAATAATTTTATTTTATTCAAATTAGTATTCTTCCCCCACCCCACCCCACCCCTCTTCGTTTTCATCCCCAGACAAAAAAGAAGTTGGCAAAACCCGAAAGATCTAGCAAATAAAAAATTATAAAAGATGGAATTTTCTGGAGAAGGCGGTGAAGAACTGTTTCTCATGTAATTAGTTGCAGTGTGTTGGTATGGTGTCATCTTTATTTAGAAAAATAAGCATACACACAGAGCTGGAATAAGCTAATAGTCCTCCAATTCCATTTCCAGTAGCAATATATGGATCAAAGATCTTGAGGAAAGCATAGGTGAACCATACGGCTCCATTTGTGAAACCAGCAAGACATAGCCAAAATGGCAAGAATTCAACACTCTTTGTCTTGAACACTTTACTAATGATAGATAGAGAGGAGGCATACATAATTATACCGAAGACAACACAGATAATTCCCACAAACATGGATCTCGTCTTATGCGTGTGAAAACAGACGACTGTGATGAGGATAATAACAGTAAAGAAAACTGCTTCACTCAAAAGGACAAGGGCGATAATTCCCCTATTCCTTTTGGTGGTGTAAATGACGAAAATGGTGAGATAAATCAACTGGAGAGCAAGGCCAATGCTATTGATTGTGACCACAAGAGTGCTGTCAGGACGAAAATGGTGAGATAAATAGTTTAGGATTTATTTGTACTTTTGTAAAAGTTAAGGACCCAATTTCATTGTATTTTTTTCTTATTATTTTAATTTATTTAAGTCAAAGGGTAAAATTGTCATAGAATTTTTAAAATAGTGAAAAATAGTAATTTGGGGACCCTATGTGAGAATAAATGAAAGAATGAGGATGATATCTGCTAAAAAAAAGAATTGAGATGAAATCGTTACAAACCTGAAAGAATGGGGACCATTAGTGTAATTAACCCTATATTCAATCGAATTGATTTGACTCTCAAAAGTATTTATCATAAGGATTATTAATCATTCTTTTCACTCTTTTCATGAAGTTCATGAAAGAAGTGTTATTCCATGAGAAGAAGTTTTCGTTTGATAAATGTGGCATTTATTTAAAGCAATGTTCAGAAAATCGGATTGACCAACGACCCGAAAAAGACAACGGGTCAAGAGTCAAAAGGTCGAACTGGGTTGAACCAAGGTCGAACGGTTTCAATTAAAAAAATTAAAAATTAATCAAAAAATCTCATAAAATTTCTAAAAATAAGTTATTTTTAAATAAACCAACATTTATAGACAAAATTACTCACAAAATTTGACTTTAAATAGATTTTTCATAAGTTTCAATTAAAAAATTAAATCCCCATTTTCATTAAAACCAGACCGGTTCAACCGATTTTTCCAGTTTAACCGTTAAGAACCCCAATTTCTGGTCTGATTTTTTGAAGCTCGGTTAAATTAGTAAACTGGACTGGTTTTGTGGCCGGTTCTCGATTTTTCCAGTTGAACCGACCGGCCCAGCCCGATTTTCTAAACACTGATTTAAATGTGAGTTCTGACAAGTAGGATTGATCGCTTGAAGAATTGACCATTTAATAAGCTAACAAAATGGGACACCGATAAATTGGAGCTAATTCTTAAATTAAAGACCAAATTGGAAGTTTTGAAACTTTATTAACCAATTTCAAATTTTTCTTTAAGTTTGAGTGAAATTATTTAAAATTAATAGACCTAAGATTACCAATGCTCAAGCTTTACAATTCACATATATATTATAACTTTAATTAATTATGTACAATTTTAAGTAAGATAAAAAAAAATAGAATTCAATATAATGAGTTTCATTTTTTTTTTCTTTCTTCGTATTTTAAGTTTTGATGTTGCAGAATAAATTTGTTTAATATATATAGCGTTCTTTGTTTTAGAGGCAATTAGCCATTTTATGACAATTAATTTGTGTTAGTTCGATCATAAATAATTCTCTTGTTTGCTTATGTTTTGTAATTAATAAATAGAAAAGTTGACAATTTTTAAAATAATATTAATTAGACCAAGTTTAGCATAGTATTTTATAAATAATATGAAGTATTTAATATGTTAATTTAGAACCTTAATGTCAATATTCATCAAAGACTTATTAGTGTGTCATATCAAGAAGTGACATGATTCGCGTTTTTGTGCAAACACGGCACGCTTTTATGATTAAAAGTTGCTTTAACATGGCGGATTATGTGAAGTGTGGGGACCCCTCATGACATAGTTTTACACTAAAAAAAGATCACAATTATTTTTCAGTGGATTAATTGATAGCTTCATTAATAATTGCCAAACATGCCATAAGAAAGAAATAATTATGCTTTTGATGCTAGGAGATTATGGCATAAAACAACAATAAGTTATTGATCGCATTAATCCGAGGGATTTTTTTTATTTAAATGGGACTTCGTTAGTCAAGTACAATTTTAGTTTTAATGGTTTTCTTCGTATATTCGTGAATCTAACTCTACGATTTTAACTTTAAAGATTTTCTTTAAACATGCAACCTACTCTACTCCATTCCGCTCCTACCATTCTCTATGTCCATTCGTTGTTGTCACCCCAACGCGATCCTCAAACATCTTTTGTGCCCTTGGCCTCTCTTCTTTGTTCGTGCTAGAGTAGTGAAAAGGAGACTGGGGAAACATTGACGAAGGCAAAATTAAATTAGGAGATGGCAAGAAAAAGACGGTATTCTAGATAGTGCATATGGTACCACATAATGGATTTAGGAGGAAAATCTTATTAAAAGAAAATGTCAATTGTACTACATTTAACTAGATATTGTATTGTATTATCTCACATAACTTAAGAAATACGTAACATTGTTTGTTTAAAAACAAAAATTTATGTAATATAATTATTTGAGACAGTGAGAGAGAATTTATTCAGATTAATTTAATCCACCTCGCTTGTGATGGGCACATAATTGAGGCAAGTCCTCAATTTTAACTCTTTAATGACGATGACAATTTTTGGTTTAATTCAAATTACACTAAAATAATTGTTGGATATGTTCAAATACAAGTGGCTTAAGTGAAAATGGCAATAAAGTGGGAGGGTTTTATAAATAAATAATCGCATGGTTTAAATTGCAATAATGAAAATTGCGAGCCTTAATATGCAATTAAGATTGAAATTTGGTTCAATAATCATTGTGAACTCTGTGCAGAACCCTTTTGTTTATTTTTCTAATTTTTCCACCCCAAAATTCGAAGCTCGCTCGCTCGAGCAAAAATCCAACTGGCAAATTAACAAAGGGTTCAGGGATAGTTTACTCAGGCTAGGTGTTTTTTATAATTTTAGTTGGTCAAATTGATCAAACAAAATTTTTATCCACATTTCGTAGGACCAACTTATTATTCACACATATTCAATATATAGGACCCACAATTTATAAGTATTTAAAAAAATAATTTCAACCTACCAAACATGCACATAAATATCCTTGCTCTATTTTATACTTCCTATCTTCAGTGTTTATAAGATGCTCTTTTAGCTGGTTCCTAAAGTATGGTAGTTTCAAGTCGGGCACTTTCCTTGCCCCTTCCTCACTGACTTCTCCCACAAAAATTTCCTTGAGAATATCCTCAACTCTCAAGACCATCGTCTGATCCTCTTCTCAAGTGCTACTAAGGATGGCAAAAAAATCCGCCCCCCGAACCCGCCCCGCCCCGCCCCGCCCCGCCCCGCCCTGCCATG
Organism: Forsythia viridissima; assembly: GCA_030279155.1. NCBI lineage: Eukaryota > Viridiplantae > Streptophyta > Magnoliopsida > Lamiales > Oleaceae > Forsythia > Forsythia viridissima. Next base: position 2,966,182 of record CM059041.1, on the reverse strand, counting down.
CCAAGTAATAGGGGCGGGTTTGGGACAGATTTTTCTGCTCCGGGCCGGGTCCGGGGCAGCCCCGCCCCGCGACCCGTCCCTAAAAAAAAAAAAATTTATTGAAAAATCATAAAATATAGTAGAAATTATGATTTTCACTAAAAATGAACTAAAGAAGAATCGAACCCGGGTTAAAATTTATAAACTACTAACCTTAACCACAACCCAAATCTTATAATTTTTTTGTTTTGCTTGGTACAAATATTTAAAAAATTTGTATATATATATTTTTAATTATTTTTCAGTTTAAACAAAAAAAATATAATAATTCGCGGGGCGGTTGGCAGGTCCAATGGCTGCCCCGCGAATTCGCGGGTCGCGGGGCGGGCCAAAATTTTCGCAACCCGCCTCATTGCCATCCCTAAGTGCTACCTAGAGCCTCGGGCCTAACCATCTCACTAGAATCAGAATCTGATGATTCATCACTCCGAGTGCAAGCCTCACTCTCCTAAAGAATGCGGGCAAGATTTAAGCACAAAAACGAAATGTTGGCATAACTTTAACATGTTAAAAATAGAAGACATAGCCACACACTTGATTCACCTCCACCACTTGCGAAGGAAAAGCTTAAAATAAAATCAAATACATGACAAATATAAAAAATCAAGAACAAAAGCTCTGAAAATATTTTCTATATTCTTCAATTTTGACCCCACATTAAGGAGAAATAATAAATTCTTACTTGAAAATTTTGTCATACAATTACCTTATTTTTTAGTTTCTCAAAGTTCAGGACAATAAGTGAAATTTAAAATTTAAAATTACCTATTTTTCTCCCTTTCACCTCTAATGCAGTAATATATATAGTTACCCGCAAAACACACACAGGGCAATGAAAAAATCAAGAAAAAGTTGCGGAATTTTCTTCTTATTTTCTCCATTTTCTTTTGTTTCTTCTACGTTGGAGCGTATATTTTATTACTCCATTTCCTCTCATATATATAACATATTTTGAAGATTAACAGCTTAAACTATAGTCAACATTAGTGGTTAGTGCATGCGAATCTTTTGCTCTTTTACAGATATCTCAAAGTTCAGTGCAGCCAGCACTCGACTCCGTGTGGTTCCACCCCTATCCTCATCCCTCTCTAACTCTCGATACTCTAGTCCAACTCCCGCCTCACCATCATTATACAAGGAGAAATAGTTAAAAAGGATAACTCTTACCTATAAATTCAAAGTTGAAATCTTTTTCACCGAACTATTTTGTCATGACTCGATCTGTTTTGTCACGGTCCAATTTGTCTCAACTTGCGCGTGGAATGAGCACAATGGTCGGAGGTCAATGATCAGGCCAAAAGCACAGAGGTCCCACACAAATTAATAGTACCTTGGCACATTACAATGAGAGCCGATATTATTTTTCGGATTATCAGCAAGCCCTGCGTGGGCATACAAATATAAAAAAGTCCGACCGACATATATATTTCAAGACCGAGGTTACTATACAAAGATCTATCATGTACACCAAACTCAGGCTTGTCTAATCCTAACCAAATTCTACCTCTAACATCTTACCCAGCCCTTATCCCATTAAGGAGGCCTAATCTTTCCACAATTTGGATACTGGGTTGAGTAGAGACTCCTATTATAATTTGGCATCTTTGGCCCATGGGTCGGTCTTAGTTTCAGATGATCCAGTCCCTCTTTAAAATTTGTGTCTTTACCTCATTATCCAGCTTAAAACGTTGTTGCATTCTATTCAATTTATATTTTATAGCACGTCGCCCATCTTCTATGTGGAATTGCTAACTTAATCGACGATTAGACAACAAAGTCGCACCTCAAAACCTTTATTTCTAGTATCGGAAGCATAGTTCGTAGTCAACCTTAGCTCGGACACTAAGCCGACCATAGGTCATCCTAGTTACAATATTTGATAACATCAATAGGTATTAATCATATCATGTTCAAATATCATTATCATTTATTTATAAAAATTATAAACTTGTTAGACACTCATAAAAAAATAAAAATTTGGCAACATGTCATAGGGTGCAATTCTAAGTTTAAAAAATTCAAATACCCATATTTTAACGTTTAAAACTTAGACGAGATGATTCATGTACATTACTGCTTGCTTTCTCTTTCACATTAAAAAATACCTTCTGGGTCACAACCCAAAAAATGTATCTTTGACATTTTAGAGAACATCTAAAAATTTAGAGAGTAAAATTTTTGAAGTGCTCTAACAGCCTCTTTATTTTACTTCTCCTAATAAGTTTTCATTTATTTTCTTTTAACATGATTCCCTCATAATTATTATATGATTTTCTTCTATTTTCTCTATTTTATTTTGTATACACTATTTAATTCAATTGTTTTATGTAGTATTGAAAATTGAATTTTTTTTAATGCATTTAAAAAGTTAATTTGGAGAACGTCTTGGAGCATAATTTTAAAGACCGACTCTTTAAAATAGAGAGTATTTTATATTTAAAGAGCCTCTTAGAAATGCTCTTAATTTTCTACTTGCCTACAGGCTTTCACCACAATAAAATCTTGGCTTAAAAAATTCAGTTAGTCCCTAAACTTGTAGTTCGTAAACGATCACTCTAGGCTAAGTAAATAATTTATCTCTAGACCGAGGCCAACCAACTATTGATTTAAGTTATATTGAGTTAACTTTGAATGTGTTGTCTCATGTTTATCGAGCCAATACTCCTTAGTCTTGTGTAAGAACTCATTTTAAGAATACTTCTCCATTGACCAAATGCACGATTTCTTAAGATTATTCACTTCTATGTCAAAAGTACTCAAATTTAGATGTTCAATACGATTGGTGATCAAACGACAAGAGCAAGTCATAGGGGCGCATGAAGAACATCATGCACCTAGGTAACCACTCATACTCTTTCTTCTTTAATAAGGGATCAAAACACATTTCAAAGGTATGTATGCATTTACACGTACTAGGTTAAATTTCTATTCATTTGTTTTCTCAAATCAAAAAACCCAATTAACTTAAACATCTAAGTGTTTCAAGCTTTCAGAGCAGTCTAACATTTGATGTGTGCATGCTCGTTATAGCAAATTCATGCTCGTTCCATTGATTAAAGAATCCTGCTAGTTTTAATTATATCCGTCCACAATTGTTTTATAAAGTATAATACTAAAACTTGTTGGAAAAATGGTGCATATAAATATATTCTATTTAAAATTTAACGTGTAAACAAACGGGAAGAGTAACAATTTATGAGAAGTAGATAACAAGTAATATAATAAGAAGAAATTTGAGTGAGGCAAGAATTTGACTCTTTCTTCTTAAGACAAAATTGTCTCGTATTGGTTCTTACGATTTGTCGACGCACGTCTCCAAATATAACGACTACTTTTCGTAATAATAACACTCCAAATTACGAGAACAAAGAACTAGACAACTTTTTGTATTCTTTTAAAATGAAAATCAGACTTGAACGTTATGCTGAATTTTTTAGAATTCTAATGATATATGCAAAAAGTGCATGGACATGGAGTCATGGACATGGACACTATATGTAGTTGAAAATAAAGTGGTCAAATTTACAAGAGGGTCTAATATTTAATGCTCATTTGATTTTGCTAAAAATCATATTTTTAGTTGATTTTGATAAAAGTTGATCAAATATATTGTTGAAAAATTGATAAAAATTATGGGTCTAATAAAATGTAGGTGAAAATTAATTGTTGAGTTTGACCTCACTTTTTTGGCAAAAATTAATTATTTTACAGCTTATTTATTTTATAAATGAACTTGTAAGTAAAAAAAACTTGTACTTTTACATAGGGAAATGATCTCCTCCATTTAATAAAAGAAATTATTTTACCCACTGAATACTTGTCCAATGAATTTTGAACAACTAAAAAGTGTTTGACAATTAAAATTCAACACTTATCCAATGCGTACTGGGCAAAATAATTTCTCCGATATCATTTTCCCTTTTGCATGGTAGAAAGATCAAAGACTTGAAGCTGAACAACAGGGTACATCCTGATGGCGGAATTCTGTGGAAGTGACCCAAAGTAATAAAAACAAGAACCGAAAATCTGGAAATGAAATTAACCGAGGCAAGAGTTGAACTCTTTGTCCTTAAGTCAATTTCATTTCCAGATTTTCGGTTCTTGTTTTTATTACTTTGGGTCACTTCCACAGAATTCCGCCATCAATCTTAAGTCAAATTCTTCGTTGCAGTATTTTTGTGGTAAGTATTTGGTTTGGTTGATCTTCTGTTTTACGTAAACAGAAATGAATTCGAATGAGGGAACTTCTGAAGGAAGTATCCCTACCGGTGTGATTCATCCGGTTGTGACTCCGGTTGTGACTCCGGTTGTGGCTACCCCTACTACCATTCATTCAAGCTCCGTTCCACATGGGGAAAAACCGGAGAAGTTCATTGGGGTTGAGTTTAAGAGATGGCATCAGAAAATGCTCTTTCACAACCCTAAACTTGGCAAAATTCTTGAAAGAGGATCCTCCCGCTATTCAAGAAGGTGAAAACAATCGAGCATCGTTGATAGCGTTGGATGCTTGGAAACATTCAGATTTCTTGTGTAAGAACTACATTCTGAATGGCTTGGACAACACTTTATACAATGTGTATTGTTCCAAGCAATCGGCAAAGGATTTGTGGGATTCTTTGGAAAAGAAATACAAGACTGAAGATGCGGGAACAAAGAAGTTCATCGTGGGAAGGTTTTTGGACTACAAGATGGTAGATTCAAAGCCGGTAATCAGTCAAGTGCAGGAGTTGCAGATCATACTTCATGACATTCATGCGGAGAATATGTCTCTAAGTGAATCATTTCAAGTGGCTGCGATCATTGAGAAACTTCCACCCATGTGGAGGGACTTCAAGAATTATCTCAAGCATAAGCGCAAGGAGATGAATATTGAAGAACTTGTGGTCCGACTAAGGATTGAGGAAGACAATCGAAGTTCGGACAGGCGTGTTGGAAATAGCATACCACAATCAAGGGCTAATGTGGTGGAATCCAACAACAACAAAGGAAAGAAGAGGAAGCATTCTGTTGAACCTTCTAAGAAGAATGCAAAGAAGTTCAAGGGCAATTGCTACAATTGTGGAAAGGCTGGACATCGCTCCGTTGATTGTCGCAAACCAAAGAAGCAAGCCCAAGCAAACATAGCCGAATCTGATTCCATATCAAATGGTATATCTGACATGAATTTATCGGCGGTTGTTTCAGAATGCAACAACGTTGGAAATCCCATGGAATGGTGGGTTGATACGGGTGCAACCCGTCACATATGTGCTGATAAGGATATGTTCACATCTTACATTCCAACCGAGGGAGAAAAGCTATTCATGGGGAACTCCTCATCATCCAAGGTTGAAGGACAAGGCAAAGTGATATTGAAGATGACATCGGGAAATGAACTTAGCCTCAACAATGTTCTTCATGTACCGGATATTCGCAAGAACCTTGTGTCAGGTTCTTTGTTGAGCAAGAATGGCTTCAAATTAGTCTTTGTGTCGGATAAGTTTGTACTTACTAAAAATAATATGTATGTTGGCAAAGGCTATGTAAAAGATGGACTATTCAAAATGAATGTCCTCACTGTTGTACCGAAAGTTATGAATAAAACGCCATCTTCCGTTTATATTCTTGAGTCATCTAATTTATGGCATCATAGATTAGGACATGCAAACTTTAATTCAATACGTAAGTTGATGAATTTAAGTGTACTTCCGAATATGCATTTTAATAATGGAAAATGCGAAACATGTGTAGAGGCAAAAGCGGCCAAGGCACCTTTTCATTCGGTTGAACGAACCACAACACCTCTAGAATTAATTCACACGGATGTGTGTGATTTAAAATTTGTACAAACAAGAGGTGGTAAAAAGTATTTCATCACGTTCATAGATGATTGTACAAGGTACTGTTACGTATACTTGTTGAAAAGCAAAGATGAAGCTTTGGAAGTGTTCAAACACTACAAAATCGAAGTTGAAAATCAACTTGGAAAACGAATAAAAATGATTCGTAGTGATAGAGGTGGAGAATACGTTGCACCATTTGAGGAATTTTGTGCAGAATTTGGAATCATTCATCAAACTACTGCACCATATTCACCTCAATCGAATGGGATAGCTGAACGTAAGAATCGAACACTAAAGGAAATGATGAATGCAATGTTAATAAGTTCGGGCTTACCTCAAAACTTGTGGGGGGAAGCCATACTTTCTGCAAATCATATCCTAAATAAGATACCACACAAGAGTAAAGTTGAATCACCTTACGAGTTATGGAAAGGTCGGAAACCTTCCTACAAATATCTCAAAGTGTGGGGGTGCTTAGCAAAAGTACAAATACCCAAACCTAAACAAGTTAGGATTGGACCAAAGACAATTGATTGTGTCTTTATTGGATATGCAATCAATAGTAGTGCATATCGATTCTTGGTTCATAAATCTGAAGTACTTGATGTACATGAAGGCACGATTATTGAATCAAGAAATGCGGTCTTCTTTGAAGACAAATTTCCGTGTAAAGAAAAGGAAGCAAGTTCAGTTAAACGAACTTATGAAAATGTACATGGAAATGACGACAATCTTCAAATAAATGAAGAACCGAGACGTAGTAAAAGGCAACGAATTCTTAAGACATTCGGTCCAGAATTCGTAACCAATTTACTTGAAAATGATCCAAGGACATTTGATGAAGCAATGTCCACTCCCGAAGCTCCTTTTTGGAAAGAAGCTGTACGTAATGAAATTGAATCCATCATGAGTAACCATACTTGGGAATTGGTTGAACTCCCTCCGGGAAACAAAGCTTTAGGTTGTAAATGGATTTTCAAAAAGAAATTGAAATCGGATGGATCAATTGATAAATACAAGGCTAGATTAGTAGCCAAAGGGTATAGACAAAAGGAAGGACTTGATTTCTTTGATACTTATTCACCGGTGACTAGAATTACGTCTATACGTGTCTTGATTGCAATCGCGGCATTGCATAATCTTGAAATACATCAAATGGATGTTAAAACTGCGTTTTTAAACGGTGAATTAGAAGAAGAAATCTATATGGAACAACCCGAAGGGTTTGTTGCACCGGAAAATGAAAAGAAGGTGTGTAAACTTGTAAAATCTTTGTATGGATTAAAACAAGCACCGAAGCAATGGCATGAAAAGTTTGATAAAACTATGTTGTCAAATGGCTTCAAAATCAATGAATGTGACAAGTGTGTCTACATTAAAAACACACCCGATGAATATGTGATCGTATGCCTATACGTTGACGATATGCTAATTATGGGAAATAACTCAAAAGTCATTTCCTCGACTAAGAAAATGTTAACAAAACATTTTGACATGAAGGACATGGGAGTGGCGGATGTGATATTAGGGATTAAAATCTCTAAGACATCCGATGGTTTGTCATTATCTCAATCTCATTATGTTGAGACTATACTTAAGAAATTTAAGGCGTATGACGATAAACCAGTTAAGTCACCAGTTGACCTAAGTATACACTTAGCCAAGAATACTGGTGAGCCCGTATCTCAATTGGAATATTCGCGTGTCATAGGCAGTTTGATGTACATTACAAACTGCACAAGACCGGATATAGCACAAATAGTCAACAAGTTGAGTAGATTCACTAGTAATCCAAGTGTTGAACATTGGAAGGCATTAAACCGAGTTCTTAGATACTTAAGACACACGGTTGAATATGGATTACACTACTCAAGATATCCCGCGGTGTTAGAAGGATATGCCGATGCAAATTGGATATCTGACACTAAGGATTCAAAATCCACAAGTGGTTATGTATTTACCATTGGAGGTGGAGCCGTGTCTTAGAAATCATCTAAGCAAACATGTATAGCTCGATCCACAATGGAATCTGAGTTTATTGCTTTAGACAAAGCCGGAGAAGAAGCAGAATGGCTTCGTAATTTCCTTGAAGAAATTCCATGTTGGGAAAAGCCGGTTTCTGCAATTAACATACATTGCGATAATCAGTCGGCAATAGCAAGGGCACAAAACAGTATGTATAATGGTAAGTCTCGACATATCCGTCGGAGACATAACACCATTAAACAGTTGATATCGAATGGTATAATTTCTATTAACTATGTGAAGTCAAAAGAGAATTTGACTGATTCTTTGACGAAAGGACTTGCAAGAGATCAAGTATACCATCTTTCGAGGGGAATGGGCCTAAAGCCTATTGAATAGAATTATTATAACGGAAACCCAACCTTGTAGATTGGAGATCCCAAGATCTTGGTTCAATGGGACAACTAAGTTATAAAAGATTCGGAATAAAGCACTTATTCCCATTCCTAACTTTTAAAGTGCTATGTCAAATATGTATTAGGATAAGTATACATACTTTTAATGATTCAAAACCTTGAAGTAGAAAGGTAAGAGATCACCTATGTAAGTGTGAAGTGGGGCCGCTTCTACGAGAATTCGAGGCTTAATTCTCTTAGAGCACTTATGAAACCAAGAGTTGTCCAGGGCCAAAATGGACACAACCATGAGAACCGAATTGGTTAGATGAGTTATGGTGTTGGTACAATTGTTTGGGTTTACACGAACGGCTGGATGGTTCAAAAACATCGTGTTCACCAACTAGCCTAGTAAATCCGATTGTATTCAACTAAAGAAGGTTCAAAGCCACAAGCTACCTATCTTGATGCTATGACTTGTCGCATGTACTCCATTGTTAGAGTCTGCATATCATTGCATTTTCATTTGCATCGTGTTTTGCGTATCAAGGAATTTCCATTCATGTGGGGGATTGTTGGAAATTGGTTTAAAAATTCGAGAAATTAACTAAGTGACTCCGTGTCAACTTAGCCAAATATACAAGACCCGACCCAATCCGTTTAGGCAAATTTGTTTGCCACTTCGACGCACGCTTCGGGGGCAACGCCCCCGAAACGGGGATCGACCTGTCAGATTTATCTGTATGTTTAAAGGGTATATTTGGCATCTCGAAACCAATATCGAATGAATGAGAAATTACGAAAAAGGACAAATTCGGGTCAAATGTTTGACCATGCGATCGCACAGGTATGTAAACCTGCGATCGCAATATGGCTAAAATTTTAGCAGAGTGTATTTTGGTCCTTCCATGCGATCGCAGGAGGCAAAGCCTTGCGATCGCATGGTTAAATCTGGATGAAGTCTTGTTCTAATTTTGTACCATGCGATCGCAGCTTGGTATAACCATGCGATCGCATGGGTTTGCGTGAACAGACATGTCCTTTTGAAGAATTGCACGATTTGGTTCATTCCTTTTCGTTTCCAACCAACTCTCCAACGTTAAAAAGGGCCATGGACGTCCATTATGAAAATATATTGATACAGAAACATATTGCAATCATAAAGCACTCATATTTTTCATCTTTGAACCATTTTTTATTGCATAAAAGTTGCATAAAAATCTGGTTTTCCATTTCATTCATCCGTTGGAGTACAAAAGCCATCTTTGGTTCGCTGTACTTGAGTTTTTGTTGTGCTACTAAACTCAAGCGAAACCGTTGTATCTTGGAAGCCATTTGCCAAAGACCGAAAGCACCTTGCGGGGCAATTTGACTTAAGGACAAAGAGTTCAACTCTTGCCTCGGTTAATTTCATTTCCAGATTTTCGGTTCTTGTTTTTATTACTTTGGGTCACTTCCACAGAATTCCGCCATCACATCCGACGTGTCTAACGCAGGAGAAGCCACTTCTGCAGCCTAATGGACAGTCAGACTTTGGTCGAAGGATATTTATACGCGTCTTCGTGACAAAACAAACTCAATTTTTTTTCTGCCAAACCAACTGTTTCAAGTGTATTCTGCTAAATCTTAAACACATCAAATAGCTTTTAAAACACATTTTTTACGCAAACAAATGAGTGATCAAGAAGAAGAGAAGGAAGTCAATCTTCCACCGGAAGCAGAAACTAATGAAGAAGATAGTACAATTTATGATAATATTTCTTCACTTCCTGAATCGGGCCAGAGTTTTGATCAGCTAAGTTTATGGCTTCATTCTACAACAAGTTCTTCGAGCTCCTTTTCTGCAGTTAATAATTTTTCTAATATTTTCAATGAGCTGTCGAATTTCGATAGTCCAGAAGAGGAAATTACGGTTGGGAAATCCGTTCCTCCCATGAAGGAAACTGGAGATAAGGGAGAAACCAGTGGTGCAAAAAGAATGTCCAAATATTTCTCGAAATCGACCGAAATTTCTGATAAATTTGAGGTAGGTTATGTTAATAATAAATTTCAATATCGTTTAAATATCGAAACTATAACCAACTCTCTTAATAAGAATTTATTATTTTTTCACATGCTTTGGTCCTAATAATTATGTAACTGTTTTTACTTTATTTTATTTTATTTTGTATGTACTAAAAGTTCTTTGAATTCTTTTAATTACAAAGAACGTGTTTGAGTCTCTTTTTTAAAAAGTTATTTTAGAGAGTGTTTTGGAGCATAATTTTAAGAATTGATTCGGAGTGGACAGGTGTGCCAGTGGCACCCAAATGTGTTGTCCATATCTCATGCTATAGCTGGAGATCATTCCCCTCTTAAAGAATTTCTTGGAAAATTTATAAAGATTTGAGCTAGTCTTCTTAACAAGGATTATTTTTAAGATAGAATTCAACTGTTAATAGGTTAGGTGAACTATTGTTATTTTTAATCATCATCACACAAGTTCAACTTTTTTATTTTATTTTTAGTGTGTTTAGTTTCTTGGATGTGAATATGCAGTATTTTCTGTTTAGTAATTATGAATAATTTTCATTTATTTTGCTGTAGGAAGGTGTTCATAGGGGAGATTTGAAGTCAATGGGGGAATGCATAAAGCAAAAAAGACCCCGCTCTGCTCATGTACATAACATGAAAGAAAGGGTGAGTTTATTATGGTTGAAAAGTTATAAAAGTTGTGGGTTCAATGAAACTTGTGCTTAAAATTAATTGTTTATTAAAGTAAACGGGATTGTTTTCTCTATATTTTATTACTTTCCATAAAAACGAAAAATGCAAGAAACAGCCCGTTTCAAGTCAATTTAAAACCCTTTATGGCATATTGGTAACAAGGATTGATTAGATTAAAAGTAGTAAAGGAGAATTACATGTTGAATTATATTCAGTATTGCATACACAATTCACGTCTAATTGTACATAAATATGTTTCGATAAGACCAAAACCTTCGTGAATTTCTGAGCATCTCCAATACAATCATGGATTGCTATAATTTTTTTGCCACATAAGCAAAATGAATAATGTTTTAAAAAAATCTTCTCTACTGCAATATGACAAGGACTCTGAGCTTCATTTTGCAATATTGCAGTAGAGAAGAATTACTTTATTTTAAGGGTTACTACTTATTTGACCGTTAGCCAACACGGGCATCTATTGAATGGCTATAGCCCACAGACCAAAGTATACCACAAGGGGTGTAAGCGCAGATGTAATTGGTCATCGATCGTCTATTCTACTAGTCTATTGAATGTCACCGTGTGTGTGTATGTACATACGTGCGTGCACATACTCACTCTATGAGTAAAATATATACTGATCTAAATCGTGCATTATTTTGGCCACTTTATGTCCTGCTAACAGTTACGTAGACAAAGACTGAAAGAAAAGATCAAAGCATTTCAAGAAATTGTTCCCAATTGTAGCAAGGTTATTTCATACTCTCTCTCTCTAGATACGTGAGTCTGTGTCTGTGTGTGGTTTTTTTTTTTTTTTTTTCAATTTTCAAGAATCCTTCAATTTTAGTAAGATAAAAGGCTATTGACTTATAGTCCTCTTCCTGTTCAGAAAGACAAAGCATCAACACTAGATGACACTATAAAATACATAAAAGCCTTACAAACTCAAGTTCAGGTAAATTCTTTTTTTTTTAACTTTTTAAAATTCTAATGGGATAATATTAAATTTTTTTTTTGTCATGTAATTTTGAGGAACACCAGGTGATCTCCGTGGGAGAAGGTTTCACAATGTTCCAATCTCCTTTCATGTTACAATCTGGAGGACATCAAGGAATGCAGATTCCCACGCTCTCCACATATGCACATGGGACCGTGGACGGGATTCGGAATGGCGGCACACGGGATGGGAATGTACGGAGGCATACCAGCTCCGTTCAATTGTCCGATGAATCAACTGCCATTGCATAGTCCATGTTCATCAACAGCAGGCAGTAGTACCTCAGGATTGCCTATTTTGAGTGAAAAAGGAGTTTGTTTCAATCCTTTGGCATCATCTCCATTTACGACTTCTACGTATACATGGACCCCGTTATCGATGCCGAGCCCTCCGTTCGGATCGTTGCCTGGAGAGACAAACTCACAGAGCATACCAAGCAGCAGTACTTCTGAATTTTGTCGAATGCCTGCTAGTAGCCAGGTCACTTCATTCTCTCCTCTTTCCCAATTTTATGAAGATTAGTGTTCGTGATATATATAAAGTGTTGGCATTACTTGCAACTCACAATAACTCGAGCATCGAAAAGCTATGTATAATCTGTATGAATGCAAGTTTGCATAACGATACAACCCCGAAGGAGGTATAAATGTCAAGGAAATTTTAACAGATTCGTAAGGAAATACATATATTACAGAAGATTGGGAAGTAAGATGGCCCGAGCTCTAGCCCCTGTGAAGGCTGCCATGGACTTCAAACCATTATCACTTTCCCGTGCCAAAAGAGTTGTCATGTCCACATAGACATAGGTCTTTAGACTCGCCACGTACTTTTTTCGCTTAGGATAATCTTGGTAGTGGATTCATATATCTTTAGTACTGGTACATACTTGTTTCCATCCAGTTTAAGTTAATCACATTTTCAAGAAGTTTGTTCTATTTATAAACAGGGCTATTTGAATGAACTAAACTATGTTATGGACAACTATATATAAACCTTGGAATTGGATATGTCCAGCTACTGGGGTTAAGAGGCTCGACTGCGAGAGTACTACCAAGTCAGATTGTACTACCAGAAGTCGAGGGACCTCAAGTCAGTAGGGAAGTTATGGATTGCGGATCGATCAACTCTGAATCTGCCGAATGGTTGTCTTTCTTCTTTGTTCTTCATTTTTTTTGTTTACGTTTTCCTTTCTTTTCCATCCGATTTGCTTCATATCCTGAAATTCTAACTGTGACCAGAAAATGGATGGTTGCAGGGGTAGTAGTGCAAACTCAAAGTCCGATGACTCGGGTTTTTGAAACTCGAAGACGACAGGTTCGTGACAAAATGCTTGATTTTTTGCTATATTTGATGTATTTTAATAGATGACGTAACTGTTAAGAGGCATTGAACTGCTGATTGAAGCCTTTCGTTTACTGCTTATCATCGTAGTATCTTTTGTTTTCAGCAACATCTTATGACTAAATTCAAACGACTTTGCCTATATAGCTGGAGTAAGAATTTGCCGCAATCGTGTGACATAAATCTCAATACAAATTTTGTTGGAGCTTTATTGAGAATAAACTTTGGTTTGTACAGGTTTGGCCAAACAACCATCAGATTTATTTATTTATTTATTTATTATTATTTTTTTTTAATCATTATCTTTTTTTGAGTATTTTAAGCAGTTTTCTTATAAGTGGGAAAAAGCGAGACCTATTCGTGACTCGTGAGTAAGGCGCTCCGGATAAGGCGTGGTTTGCGTGGAAAAATGGGGTTAACTCTATTTTGACCAACTAAAGCGGGCCTAGGCGATAAAAGGCGCACGTGGTTTTTTTAAATTTTTAACAGTTAAATAAATTAATTAAATAAAAAGAATAATAATTACTGGTTTGTAAATAATTTACATAGTTATTTATAATGTTAAAATAATTAAAATAATATTAAAAATAGGAAAACATGCATGTTTAGGTTCGCAAGGTTTGAAGTCTGATTTTGTCGTATTGTCATATTTTACGTTTTTTAAATTCTTGATTTTAAGTCGGAAAACAAATTGATTAAATAATATTTGAAAATTTTTGTTATTCAAAACTTGAGCATGTGAGGTATAATTAACGGTCAACGACTAACTACATATCTAAACTTACAGATGTTCGTCATGACATTTTTGCATGCGGGGTTCATATGTAACATAAATGAACCTTGTCAGTGTTATGTAAATTAGTGATTATATGTATATATATAATTAACTAAAGATATAATAAATAATTAAAATAAAAACAATTTAAAGAACTAGAGTTTAGAAAAGAAGCATTTGAAAAGTCATGTCAAAGACCAAGTATTATCGATTTAACACGGCTCTAAAATAAAATTTCTTTTAAGCTCATAACGATATCTCATACTGTGTGCACGACTATAAAAAGAAGTCGAGCATACATTTTTCGTAGTTGAACACAAGAGTTGTTGTATTTTCTAGTATCAATACATTTCATTATAAATATACTATAATAATATAATTATACATACAAATTGATCTGAATACATCTTTTATTTATAATTTTGTAACTCAAAATTAACTACTAATAAAAATAAGCTAATTTGGGTCCGGACAATTCATGACTTGACAAGAGTGTGTGCCCCGGCCCGGGATATGATTTAAATCGACTTGCAAAGTCAAAATGTCTAAGTAATTACGAGCATTCTAAGTAGGGAAATTTTCATCAATAAGCCAATTTATGTTAATATTTTTGAAAATACTGTTACTTTTTTTAAATTACATGAATACTGGATGAGGTTGGTTTTTTTCTTTTTTTTTTTATTTTATTATTTTAAATCTAATTAATTATAATCAAAAGACGCCATATTTAACTCCTAATTACCATCTTAATTAGGATTCTATATTTAGGTAAAGATCATTTATAATCCTAATCATTTTAACATCTCTCTAAGATTACAATAAATTGCAAACTCATCTCTGCCAAATGCAAAGCGTCTTCTTCATGCCAAATCGTGTCCGACGATAACATCTCCATATTTATAACCGAAACAGATTTTTGTAACATCGTTTGCAACAGATTAATAACAGATTAATAACAGAGACAACAAAACAGATTTTTGTAACATCGTCTGCAACATATTAATAACAGAGACAATGAAACAGATTTTTGTAACATCGTTTGCAACAGATTAGTAATAGAGACAATGCAAACTGATTTTGTAACAACGTTTACAACACATTAATAACAGAGACAACAAAACAGATTTTTGTAACATCGTCTGCAACAGAGACAATGCAAATTGATTTTGTAACAACGTTTGCAACAAATTAGAAAGCACCTCTTCGCCGACGACTTCCTTCAAAATAGGTTTCTCTATACTTCATTTTTGTGCGATTCTTTCGACGAAAACGAACCCATTTGCCGGCGCGACTTCCTTCAATATGTGCATTTCTGTTTTTTTCGAAAATTGAACCTTTTGTAGGAGTGGGCGTGTCAAGGTAAATGACTTTCTGTTTGGAATGAAATGCAGGCTTCTTCACAATGTCAGACGACTCCTTCTTTGCCGCCGACCTAATCATTCTGCGAGTAGGAGTATCCATGTTGGGTATCCTTGTCCAGCGACTAAAATATCTACAAATTGGCGGTTAGACTTTCACATAGTGATGGAACCCTAGAGATTAGAGAGATAATATTATATTGTTGGCGACAATGTCGACGATATGGGTGTGATGAAGAGGGATAGAGAAGATGAAATGGTATTTTCTCTCTCCCACGGTTTTCTCTTTCTATCTGTCTGCGAAATTAATGGAGATGAATATTGTGTTTCCTTTTGTAAATATTATATTATATAAATATATAGAATAATATATAAAAGTTTACCCAGTATTTTTAGAATAAAAACATAAAAAAAGTAAATTTAATAATATATTGTATATACATAGTAATGGATGTAATTTCCTCTTCTAAGTATGCAAAATAGTTTAGGCACACTTGGAAGATGGATTTCTTTGAAAAGTCGTCATACTTTAACGTATTGACCCATGGGCGAATTTAAGGGGACATCTGCCCAAGCTCAATAACAAGAACCAAAAAAACAAAAATTATAAACAGGAGAATTAAAAATAAATTGTAGTCTAGTTTAAGATGAGGTAGTCTAATTAATTTAAATGATTTCTTTTAATTTATAAGTCTAATACTCATAATCTATTGTTGACCCCCAAAAATGGTTGCCAACAGGATCCCCACACTACCTATGCCCACGTGTGCTTTCCTCTCACTAAGACTGCCACGTGGTTTATTCAACCACGTAGATAACCTCCCGTCCGGATGGGAGGAAGATAAAAGGTCAAAAACACTCTTAAAGTAAAGGTGAAAGCCTGAGGGCCTCCTACTAACAAATTCCCAGGCGGTTGTAGCACTTAAAAGTAATTAGAAAGGAGGACTTGTTATATGGGTAATGAGAGTAATATTTTCAACATCCTTTTCTTGTGGAAGCAAGTTTAGTATTTATAGGCAAATTCTACAATGATAATCCCCTTCGATGCGTGACACGTGGTTCCATCTGAGGGATTCTCGAGTCACATCTTAGGTGTCACATCAACGGCATTAATGAGAAAGTCGCTTTCGGCTGCAAACTAAGAGGCTATGATTGTGACAGGCCGCATTGGCAGGCAGTCCCATCGGTCTTTTCAAGATTGATTTGAGAGTTTGCCAGAGAGGCTTTCTAAGCACGCAACTGGGGTCGGTCACTCGATCTACTCAGTACCCTAAGACTCGGGAATTTACCTCCTCGCCCTGGACGCCTCGGAGAAAGGTTAGGGTCGGACCTGGACCGCCTCGGAGAAGGTTAGGGTCGACCCAAAATGCCTCGGCAAATGCTTGTGTGTCGCTTCCGACTGCCAGGTAGGATTGGTGCGTAACAATAGTCCCCCAAGTTCAGAATCTGTCATTCATGTGGGATGCTGGACTTGGATGTTTTCAAAGTTTGGTTAAAGTTTGAGGTAGGGATTTAAGTCCCACAAGGCACGGGACGTTCATTTATGTGGGTGGCGGGCCTTGATACTGTTGTTGGTCTTTGTTTGGTATTATTCGTGGGATGAAAAGCCGAGTCCCAAGTTGGGTGAGGCGGAATGGCCGAGTCCCAAGTTGGGAGAGGCGGAATGGCCGAGTCCCAAGTTGGGAGAGGCGGAGTGGCCGAGTCCCAAGTTGGGAGAGGCGGAGTGGCCGAGTCCCAAGTTGGGCGAGGCGGAGTGGTCGAGTCCCAAGTTGGGCGAGGTGGACTGGCCGAGTCCCAAGTAGGACGAGGCGGAATGGCCGAGTCCCAAGTTGGGAGAGGCGGAATGGCCGAGTCCCAAATTGGGAGAGGCGGAATGGCCGAGTCCCAAGTTGGGAGATGTGGAATGGCCGAGTTCCAAGTAGGACGAAGCGGAATGGCCGAGTCCCAAGTTGGGAGAGGCGGAATGGCCAAGTCCCAAGTTGGGAGAGGCGCAATGGCCAAGTCCCAAGTTGGGAGAGGCGGAATGGCCGAGTCCCAAGTTGGGAGAGGCGGAATGGCCGAGTCCCAAGTTGGGCGAGGCGGAGTGGCCGAGTCCCAAGTTGGGCGAGGCGGAGTGGCCGAGTCCCAAGTTGGGCGAGGCGGAATGGCCGAGTCCCAAGTTGGGAGAGGCGGAATGGCCGAGTCCCAAGGTGGGGGAGGCCAAGAGGCCTGCTGTAGGGCAATTAATGGTTCAATCTACGGGTCATAGGTTGATTGGGTAACCTGCCGTATGTCTCTTTGGGTATGGTGAAAAGACGGCCGCGGGTAATGATGGCGTTTAATTATGGGGGCTTTGGTGGTATCGAGAAGCCACGCGCGCGTAGTGAGCACGCCCGCATCGCGGGCGTTCATTCAAATGGTTGCTTGCGTCTTTTTGGATTCAAGGGCAGAGATGGCCCGATGCCATCGGACGGTGCGGATGGCTTTTTGGTTGATCCAACGGTCTGATATCAACCCTATTTGCCTATAAATAAGTGAGGGGGTTCATAATTTGGCCTTACTCTATTTGAGAGATTTGCAGTGTGTTTTTCTAGAGTTCAGGCGAAATTTTCTGGCGTTTGTTTCCGTTTCCATTTCCGTTTCCGTTTCCGTTTCCAGCGAAGATTTAGTTTTAGGTAAACCCTTTATCTAGAGTCCCTTTACTTACTGATTTTCTTTTAATTTTGACAATGTCCGCGGAGTTCGGAGAAAACGAGGCTTCCGGTCGGGTTGAGGACGAGGGGTCCCGACCCGTCTCACCTGAAATGGCTGAGGTGCTGCCTCTTCGAGGCGTGTGTGGATCGACAGGCGAGGTGATGAATGTATCCTCACTATCTAGGGTAGTGGAGGGATCAAACCCGTTTGCGGCCGACCCAATCAGGTGGACTGCGATGGATGTCCCTTCGATCATGGTGGAAGGGGACTTGGTGTCGTTGAGGGAGCAATATAGGGTACCTGGGGACATTGAACTTATACTTCCGGAGGCAAATGAACGAGCCTGCGTTCCGAGGAGGGGTTGCACTGCCTTGCACCTCAATGCTTTCGTGGGTGGCTTGCGACTGCATCTGCATCCCTTCTTCCGACGGATTCTACGGGCTTACGGGCTCCCACCCAGGTGGCTCCGAACAGGTGGAGTCAGATGGCGGGGAGCATGTACCTGTGGTTTAGGCACTCGTTAGGGTTGGAGATGCCTCTTCACGTGTTCCAAACCCTATACCAGCCACGGAAACTACCGAGGAAGAAGGACAAAGAGGAGGAGTTGGGTTGGTTAGGGACGGCAATGGGGCGGGTCGGCCCCGCCCCGCCCCGCCCCGCGACCCGCGAATTCGCGGGGCGGGACGGGGCGGGGCGGGTCGCGGGGCGGCCGTTGGACCCGCCAACCGCCCCAAGAACTTTTTTTTTTTTTTTTTTTTTTGTTAAACTGAAAAATAATTAAAAAAATATATATACAATTTTTTTAAATATTTATACCAAGCAAAAAAAAAAATTATAAGATTTGGGTTGTAATATAGTGGTTAATGTTAGTAGTTTATAAGTTTTAACCCGGATTTGATTATTGTTTAGTTTATTTTTAGTGAAAATCATAATTTCTACTATATTTTATGATTTTTCAAAAAAAAAATTTTAGGGGCGGGTCGCGGGGCGGGGTTGCCCCGGACCCGGCCCGGGGCAGTTTTTTCCGCCCCAAACCCGCCCCTATTGCTTCGTGGGGCGGGGCGGGGCGGGGCGGCTCTTGGCGGGGTGGGGCGCGGGGCGGGTTCGGGTCGGCGGGTTTTTTTGCCATCCCTAGGGTTGGTACTACTTTTGCCCGTGGGGAGCACACAAGCCCCTTGTGACGGACTGCCCCTCCTCCATAAAACAGTGGAAAGAGTCCTGGTTCTGGGTGACGGGTAATTGGCAGAGGGTAACGGACGACCCAGAGCCAGACTTGGATGTATCCAGTTTTTACGGAATAGCCAGTGAGTGAGGGACGCGGACGTGATTGTCTTCGAAGCGGGTGAATATATTCTAACTTATTTTTGTTTTTCTTTTCAGGAGTGCTGTCCCGGTGTGAGTTGTCCCAGGACGTGGTTGACGTGCTTCAGTCCATTTACCAGTCGTCTCCGTTGAATAGGAGATACGGGTTTCTTTTAAACCGACAACGGTGTCTGAGGGAATTGGGTCTAATGGCCTCCAAAGATAATGGTCCGATTATGCCTGTTTGATTCAAGCCTCGTTTATAATTTCGGTGACACTAGAACCTCCTTGCTTTTGCAGCTGATTTAGAACAAGGAAAGCGCCCGAGGCCAACCTTGGCCCGTTTGTCGAAGCAAAAGCCGAGGGCTCTAGCTACCGGGGTCTAAAGAGGAGGCCCGGCAGAAGAAGGTCATAGAGGACCTAAGTCGAGAGGGAAATAAGGGAGAAACTGAGGCCTCGAAGGTTGTGGAGGTCGATGACGTGAGTGTCCCGGAGGGCGAAGAGCCTTTACTGAGGAAACGGAAATCCAAAGTCGTCTCGTCCGAACCCCACAGGCCAAGAGGAAGGCTGTGGAGGTAGATGAAGATGTGGTTTGCCTCGCCCCAACGGGTCAGCGTACTCTGGCAGTGAACACTGCGGGGGAGGTGGTCCTGGAGGGGCCCCCGAAGCCTCAGGATGTGGGGGGCAGCGGAGGGGGGTCCTATGACTCCAAAAAAAAGTTGAAGGAGTTGATTGGCGGCTCCGGGGTGAGGATCCCCGAAGATCATCTTCGGAATTTGCCCTTTTATCCTTCCTTGGGCGCTCAGGCCGTGAAGAGATACTTCACCCCCAAGTGGGAAGAGTTCTCCTCGCATGAGGATCTGGAGGATGTCTTGGAGGCCAGCCTGGCTTCGGCTATCAAGGCCTCGGCTATGCAGATGAAGGTGCTCGGCGAGTTTAGGACGCACGTGCAGGAGCAAAAGAAACTTAATGCGGAGGCCTCAAAAAATGATAAGGAACACAAGCAGGCTCTGGAAGGTCTGCAGGCTGCGTTGGATAGCGCTCGTGTGGCCTACGAGCAGCTAGAGGCTGACCTGAAGGAGTCTGACTCCAATGTTCTGAAAATGACGAGGCAGCTGGACAATGCCAACGCGGCCCAGAGGGTGACTGCCGAGGCCCTGGAGGCTGCCAATAACGAGAAAAGGCGGCTTTTGGATGAGGCCCAGTCCCGCGAGGAGGAGTTGCAGAATCTGAGGGGGACTTTGGACTCCTCCGAGTCGGAGGTGGCACGGCTGTCTGCTGAGAAGAAGGAGCTAGAGGCGAGGTTGGAGAGTGCGGAGGCGGATTTTGTGGCCAATTTTCACAATACTGAAGCCTATACCAACTTCTCGGATTACTTCGCTAGGGTTGGGCAACAGGAGGTTTTGGCCGTGCTCCGAAATGACTACCCAAGCCTCAGCCTCGAGGCCTTAGAAGCTAGGTTCCCTCCGCCTGACGTAGAGGGCGAGGAGGATGGATAGGTTCTGTTGTACAAGTTTCTTTTGTAATTCCCTCGTTATGAAATGAAGTATTATTTTTCTTATGGGCCTCGTTTTCAGTTTTTGCCTTATTATTATTTGTTCTTGTATGACAAACATCTTGTTTTGAGTTTGCTTTCCGACGCCGCGAGTTAGGGTCATCGAACAAATAAGATCAAATATGACTAATCGCATCGTAATTGCCAAACAGAATTAAATTAACAACTCGGCCTAATAACGACCCTTTTAACTATTGATAATACCGGCGTAAGTGCTCGGCATTCCAGGGATGAAGTTGCAATTTGGCGTTCATGTCTTCGATGCGATATGTTCCGGGGCGTGTTTCGCTAACGACTTTGTATGGTCCTTCCCAGTTGGGCCCGAGTGTTCCGACGCTGCGTTCCTTGGAGGATAGGAAGACTCTCCTTAGGACGAGGTCTCCAACGCGAAAAGCCCTCTTTTTCACCTTCTTGTTGAAGTATCTGGACATCTTTCTCTGATAAGACGCTAATCTCACCTAGGAATCGTCTCTTCTTTCACCTAGTAGGTCTAGACCCGTCCTCATCAGGTCGTCGTTAACCTGATCACTGAATAACAATCGACGGGGCGAGGGAATACCAATTTCAACTGGGCTCACAGCCTCGGCGCCATACGCCATGGAGAACGGGGTCTCCCCGGTCGGAGTTTTCATGGTGGTTCGGATAGCCCATAGGACTTAAGGAAGTTCATCGACCCACGCCCCTTTTGATCCCTCAAGTTTCCATTTAAGCGTGTATTTGATGGTTTTGTTGGCTGCCTCAACCTGACCATTGGCCTGAGGATGATGAGGGCTAGAAAAGTGCTTGGCGATTCCCAGCTCCTCGCATAGGTTCCTGACCTTTCTGTTGTCGAATTGCTTTCCATTATCCGATACCAGAGAGTGTGGAATTCCGAACCTGCATATGATATTCTTCCATATGAATTTGGAGGTGTTAGCTTCGGTGATCTTCGCCATTGGCTCTGCTTCTACCCCTTTCGTGAAGTAGTCGATAGCGACTAAGGCGTGGCAGGCATTGCCCCTACCCCTCGGCATAGGCCCTATGAAGTCTATCCCCCACTTGGCGAAAGGCCATGGGCTGGTTACTGCTGTAAGCTCCTGGTGGGGCTGACGCGGTATGGTGGCGAAGCGCTGACACTTATCACATTTCCTCGCGTGATTCAATGAATCTTTCTTTATCGAGGGCCAGAAGTATCCCTGTTTGAGGATTTTTTGTGCCAAGGCTAAGCCTCCGGTGTGGTTGCCGTAGACTCCCTCGTGGACTTCCCGGAGGATGTAATCGGCTTCGTCCATTCCAACACACGTGAGAAGCGGCAGGGAGTAGCCTCGTTTGTACAGTACGTCATAAGATAAGACGAAGTGGGCAGCTCTTCTCCTCAGCCTTCTTGCATCTTCTCTATTCGTGGGAGTGTTTGATCTTTTAAAAAGGCGAGGATGGGATCCATCCAGGTGGCGATTTCCTCGACCCACATTACTTCTGTTACCGCTTCTATGGAGGGTCGGCTAAGGTGTTCAATGGGAACCATTTTAAGTAGTTCTGAGTCCTTACTACTCGCTAGTTTGGAGAGAGCATCCGCGTTGGCGTTATCAGCCCTCGGTACCTGAACCAGTTTGAATTTCTCGAAGCTAGGGATGAGATTTCTTACCAGTTTTAGGTATGAAGCCATATTTCTCTCCCTAGCGGCGAAATTTTCCTTTACTTGGCTTACTACTAACTGGGAGTCACTTGCTGCAGAGAGCCTCTGAATCTTCATTTCTTTGGCTAGGCGCATGCCTGACAGTAGTGCCTCGTATTCTGTGACATTGTTCGAGGCTTTGAAGTCGAACCGGATTGCGCAGTTCAGCCTATGACCTTCAGGGCTCGCAAGGACTACCCCGGCACCTGACCCCGCATTTCCCGATGAACCGTCCACGAAGAGATACCAAGTGGGTGGCTCTGCGGGGTCCATCGGAGTATCTATTACGGGTGTGTTGGCAAATTCTGCCACAAAATCTGCTAAGGCTTGCCCTTTGATGGACGGCCGGGGTTTGAATGTAATGTCGAACTGGCTTAATTCGACTGCCCATTTTAGTAGCCTTCCTGAGGCGTCGGGTTTCTGCATCACCTGTCTCAGAGGAAAGTTGGTCAAGACAAAAATACTATGGGCCAAGAAGTATGGCCTCAACTTTCGAGAAGCGGTGATAAGTGATAATGCCAGCTTCTCCATGTCTGGGTAACGTGTTTCCGCCCCTATCAGAGCCTTGTTTACATAGTAGACCGGCAGCTGATGTCCCTCTTCCCTGACTAGGACCGAGCTTACCGATTCGGTGGAGACGGCGAGATAGAACAGTAGTGCCTCTCCTAGCTTGGGTTTCGATAGCAGAGGAGCCTTGCCAAGGTGTTCCTTCAAGGCTTGGAATGCATCCTCGCATTCTTCGGTCCACTCGAACCGGTTACCTCCTTTTAGGATTTTGAAGAAGGAGAGACACTTATCTGTAGCCTTTGAGACGAAACGGCCGAGGGCTGCCATTCTTCCCGTGAGGCATTGCACATCCTTGGGCTTCTTTGGTGATTTCATTTCCACTAGCGCTTTGACTTTTTCGGGGTTGGCCTTGATACCTCTCTGGTTTACCATGTAGCCCAGGAATTTTCCCGAGGCAACTCCGAAGGTGCACTTCTGAGGGTTGAGCCTCATCTTGTAAGCTCTGAGTATCCCGAAAGTCTTTTCTAGGTGCCGTATGTGATCTTCGGCTCTCAAGCTTTTGACAAGCATATCATCCACGTAGACTTCCATGGTCGAACCGAGTTGATCGGCAAACATCTTATTGACGAGCCTTTGGTAGGTCGCCCCGGCGTTTTTCAAGCTAAATGGCATGACCTTGTAACAATAGAGCCCTTTGTCTGTTACGAACGATGTGTGCTCCTCATCAGGCGGGTACATCAGAATTTGGTTGTATCCCGAGTAGGCGTCCATGAAACTCAAGAGTTCATGTCCCGCCGTGGCGTCGACCAGCTGATCAATCCGAGGCAGTGGAAAACTGTCTTTGGGACAGGCTTGGTTGAGGTTGGAGAAATCTATGCAGGTCCTCATTTTTCCATTCGGCTTCTTGACCAACACCAGGTTGGATACCCACTTCGGATATCTGGCTTCTCGTATAAAATTGCTTTGGAGGAGTAAGTTTACTTCCTCCTTCAAGGCATCGTACTTTTCAGCATTCAGTGGCCTCCTTTTCTGCCTGTGTGAGGGGAACTTAGGGTCGATATTGAGGTGATGGCAACTTATCTTTGCGTCGATCCCCACCATATCTTCGTGTTTCCACGCAAAGATATCCAGATTTTTTCGAAGGAAACTTTTCAGGGCTTCCTTGGGTTCTTCAAGGAGATCTTTCCCTATCTGAAGCTTTTTGGTCTGGTCGTTGCCCACTGCCTGAAAATTTTCTAATTCAGCGCTGGAAGAGGCTTGGGAATCGGCTTCCGTTATTCTTGGATCGATGTCATCGGGTGTCGCCGCTTCCTCCATCGTGATATCCCCCGGCTCTTCTATCATTGTTTCTGCCATCTCTACGTCCAGCAGAGTCATGTTAACCTCTTTCTTCTCTGCTTTCCTTAAGGCGTTCCGATAACATTTCCTAGCCTCAGGTTGATTGCCTCGCACTGTTGCTATTCCTCCCTCGGTGGGGAATTTCATGCAGAGGTGGTGGATTGAAGTTACTGCCCAAAGTTCTTTTAGGGCCGATCGGCCCAAGACCCCGTGATAAGCCGACCTCTTGTCAACCACTAGGAATTCCATGAAAACATGGGATGTGAGGGGCTCTTCTCCCATGCTAACGGAGAGGCGCACTATCCCTTTCGGGGTCACGCAATCCCCGGTGAACCCGTAGAGGGGCTCAGTCGATGGTTCCAGCGGCACATCCACGTTCATTTGCTCATAGGTGCTTAAGAAGATGACATTAACGGAGCTACCGTTGTCAACTAGCACTCTTCCCAGTCCATTCCGAGCCACCACTACTCTCACAACCAGGGCGTCGCAGTGGGGGTAATGCACACCCTTCATGTCTTCTTCTGTGAAGGTGATAGGATCGACCCTTTTTTATCCTGAGGGCCTGCTATTGATAAGCCAGTTAGTCATCTGGATCCCTTCGGCCTCTTTGGCATAGCTCTTCTGGGCATTCCGTGTTTGTCCACCAATATATGGTTCTCCGTGGATGGTGTCAATCTCTCGAATCGGAGCCTTTTCCAGCCCCTTGATCAATCGGGGCTCGGGGTTGCGCTCCATCCGAGGTTGTCTGGCTGGGCTTCTTGAATTACGCCTCAATCGCTGCTCATGACCCGGAGGCCTCCTATCCCATTGCTGGGAGCGCCTATCTTGAAAATTGGTTCCACGTCCTCTCGCCGGGGCCTGATCTCCTCGTCTGGAGTTAGTTCCGCGTCTGGGCCCGGATTGGCCGTTCTCCGATTGGCCAGTTCTTCCACCTCTCGACACTCGTCCGTGCTATGTCCGTAGCTTCGGTGAACACAGCAGTACTTCGGCTGAGTTCCCTGAGGAGGAGGAATCACTGGAGGAGTGCTGGTTCCGGCCTTATAGTAGGTGGATGGGGGCGTGCCATAGTTGTATAGTCCGACCGCGGGGACCGACGGCGAGGGAGCCGTGTAAGGGGGGAGCAGGCCCTCTTGTGCAGAGGCCACATAACTCATCCCGACATTAGGGTCGGATGGGTAGTTTCTCCGTCGGGGATTGTGCTGGAGAGCAGCTCTGTTGGGATTTTGGACATACCCGGCTCTCGACACCGGGTTGGCTCCCAACCCGCCTCGATTTCTGTGGAGGATCATATTCTCATTAGTTATCTCCTCAGTGATCATTTTCACCAGCTGGTCAAAGGTGCCTGGGTTCTTGTTGCGTACATCCCTCCAGAACGGATGGTTCATGTCTAGTCCTGCCTTTAGGGCGGACAAGGCCTCGATGTCAGTTATTCTTTCACAGAACAAAATCTCTTCATTAAAGTGGCCTAGGTAACTTTGCAGCGGCTCGCTCGGGGCCTATCTCACGTCGTGGAGGCGTTGGACCGGGGCTGATGCAGGCTTTTGAGATGAAAAGTAATTTATGAATGTCTTTTTCAGCTCTGGCCAGCTGGAAATGCTTCCTGCGACTAGCTTGTTATACCACCGCTTCGCTCCCCCCGACAAGGTCAGGTGAAAGGCCCTGCATTTCAAGGCCGGAGTGGCTCCTCGAAGACTCATCTCCGTTTTGTACGTGTTCACGTGATCCAATGGATCACCCCTGCCTGTGTAAGGGGTAATCTTGGGTACGCGAAACTCGTGGGGGATGGACGCGTTCCTGATTCCGGCTGAAAATGGGAGGTTCTCGTCATCGTCGTCCACCTCGAATGATCTAGTAGGCCTCAGATATTCTCCCCCGGTGTCCACTTCTGGAGGTAGTAGGGCGAGGCATTGGGCTTGCTGTCTGTCCCCAAAGTTCTGATGTTGGGGCTGTGGTTGCATGGTTGGCCGGGGCGCGTATGGTTGGTAATCCGACTCTCCCCTAGCCTCGGCTTCCCTCGCCCTCCTTTCCCGCCTATTTCTAGGGAGACTATGGGGCAGTTCCCTCCTTTGCGGGTTCTCTTGTGGCCATCTTTTGCTCCCCTGTTCGTCTAGCCTTTCAAACACACTGGCGGACATCGTGGACTGTGGCCTTCTTTCCGACGCAGCGGCTTTATCCCCTCCCTCGTTGGTTCTGGCATGAGAGGCCTCTCCCCCGGATTGCTGGTCACGGAGGTGCCTACTGTTAACTTCCTGTTCTTCCTCGGGATCATCTGGGTCAGACTCTTGTGGACGATTCTCACCCCTTGCATGCATCATTTGGATATACCCTTGCATTTGCGCATGGTGCTGTGCCAGCTGTCTCACGCTGGCGGCCATCGTTCTCATTTCTCTTTCAAGGTTTGTGGGAGGCCTCCTTCCTCGCCTCCTCCTGGGGGCTTCCCCAGCCCTGACCCCCTCGTCTGTCGCGGGCCTGGTCCTTCTTGGGTTTTCCTCTTCGTTGTTCCCACTCATTTTGTGGGTCGGCTGATCCCTTGTTCAAGGAAATTCCTTTGCTCAAGGAAAAAGAAGCTTTTTGTCACGTTTCCCACAGACGGCGCCAATCTGTTGACCTCCAAAAATGGTTGCCAACAAGATCCCCACGCTACCTATGCCCACGTGTGCTTTCCTCTCACTAAGACTGCCACGTGGTTTATTCAACCACGTAGATAACCTCCCGTCTGGATGGAAGGAAGATAAAAGGTCAAAAACACTCTTAAAGTAAAGGTGAAAGCCTGAGGGCCTCCTACTAACAAATTCCCAGACGGTTGTAGCACTTAAAAGTAATTAGAAAGGAGGACTTGTTATATGGGTAATGAGAGTAATATTTTCAACATCCTTTTCTTGTGGAATCAAGTTTAGTATTTATAAGCAAATTCTACAATGATAATCCCCTTCGATGCGTGACACGTGGTTCCATCTGAGGGATTCTCGAGTCACATCTTAGGTGTCACATCAACGGCATTAATGAGAAAGTCGCTTTCGGCCGCAAACTAAGAGGCTATGATTGTGACAGGCCGCATTGGCAGGCAGTCTCATCGGTCTTTTCAAGATTGATTTGAGAGTTTGGCAGAGAGGCTTTCTAAGCACGCAACTGGGGTCGGTCACTCGATCTACACGGTACCCTAAGACTCGAGAATTTATCTCCTCGCCCTGGATGCCTCGGAGAAAGGTTAGGGTCGGACCTGGACCGCCTCGGAGAAGGTTAGGGTCGGCCCAAAATGCCTCGGCAAATGCTTGTGTGGCGCTTCCGACTGCCAGGTAGGATTGGTGCGTAACATCTATTATTGAAATTATATATAATCCATCTCAAAATAATCTAGTCTAAAAAAAATTCGTTCTATCAAAATTCACTTTAATTTTTTTTTTATTTGAATGTGGGCTCCGCCTGAGATTTGGATTAAATTAAGGAAAAATTGTCTATAAGTCATCTCTATATGACTTGTTTCAAATTAGGTTATAACATTTTTCAAAATTGTGATTA
The DNA here is from genome assembly GCA_030279155.1 of Forsythia viridissima. Classification (NCBI taxonomy): domain Eukaryota; kingdom Viridiplantae; phylum Streptophyta; class Magnoliopsida; order Lamiales; family Oleaceae; genus Forsythia; species Forsythia viridissima. Next base: position 2,938,233 of record CM059041.1, on the reverse strand, counting down.
AGTCATACTTTCAGTATTAATTTAATTTAATTCTAAAATCACCCCTGTGATTAGGAATGGCAATAGGGCGGGTCCGGGGCAGGTCGGCCCCGCCCCGCCCCGCGAAAATTTTGGCCCACCCCACCCCACCCCACCCCACCCCACCCCGTGACCCGCAAATTCGCGGGGCGGGGCGGGGCGGGTCGCGAGGCGGGGCAGCCCTTTGACCCGCCAACCGCCCCGCAAATTTTTTTTTTTTTTTTGGTTAAACTGAAAAATAATTAAAAAAATATATACAAATTTTTTAAATATTTGTACCAAAAAAATTATAAGATTTGGGTTGTGATGTAGTGGTTAAGGTTAGTAGTTTATAAGTTTCAACCCGGGTTCGTTTCTTCTTTAGTCCATTTTTAGTGAAAATCATAATTTCTACTATATTTTATGATTTTTCAAAAAAAGAATAAAAAAATTTAGGGGCGGGTCGCGGGATGGCTGATTTTTTTGCCATCCCTACCTGTGATCCATAAACCACCTCCAACCTCCGGCTAAAACTTTCCACCGACAACCTCCAGAGAGTGCTTCTTCTACGGCGCGATGTGACTTTTTACTTCCCTGTAGTAAAATCTGGTGTTACAGGCTTCTTCTACGGCGCGGTGCGACCTCTAGATGTTGTCTTCGAATTTCCGATCACAGAGACCTAAGAACCTAGTATTTTGGACTTCTTGCAGTGCTCTATTTATTAAATTAACTATATTATTGTATTTAGTAATTGACTTTTGAAGTTGACTCACAATTAGTTTTTATTCAAGATATTTATTGAGTATTCTCAATTTCTACAAAGTCATTTAATTGTGCTTTGTTAAGTTACATCTGTTGGAACGCTCTTCTTTTCTCGACATTCAATAAAGTTTTCATGAGTAGCCATGATTTGTTGCTGTAAATAGTTTAATTTGATGAATTTATGTAAAGCGGCCATGATTTGATGCTGTAAATAGCAGCTTGAATTTCTGTATGAATGATTTGTTTGATGATTTTCTATAGATTAGCCATAATATGTTGCTGTAAATAACAACTTGAATTTTTGTAGGGATGATACAGTATCATAGAAAACAGTATCATTATATTAGTTATGGCTATGATTTGCTGATGTAAATACGAGATTGATACTGTATATAGAAAACAACTTAATAGTGTATTATAGAATAGTAGTTTGATATTGTATTAAGTTGGCCGTAAAATTATTCTTTGTGTTGTTAGTCATGTGTGTTGTTTGATACTGTATTATAGAAAAACAGTATCACATAAAAGAGTATCATAACAGAAAGGGTGGTTATATTCACACTACAATTTGTTATAAGTGCACCACATTTTAATTATACTTAAGATCCTCAACTTTTGTTCATTATTGCAATCATATTCTTAACTTTTTATCATCGAAGTCTTATCTTCAATTTTCATTAATTAGCACATTTCATCATTAATAATGGTTTATGTCAAGATAATTTGTTTACGTGCTTTGAAATGAGGAAAAAATATTTTATCGTACTTTTGTATTTAACAGCTCGAAAAAGAAAAATCGAATTAGATATTTTATATGACTTTCCGAAGTAACCTTTAAAATATGACAGACAAATAAATTTTTTTACGAATTCTAAACAAATATTTTTTACGGGAACCGTTATCAAATATAAGATGTGCTAATTAATGAAAAGTTGAAGATAAAAATGTGATAAAAAAAAGTTAGAGACATGAGTGCTATAATGTTAAAAAATTAATGATGTTAAATGTAATTAAAATGTGGTGCAAAAAATAAAAAGTGTTGTGTGAATATAATTACTTCAACAGAAATGAGCATAGAATTCGCATACGTACTCATAATTTTTATTATAATATATTTTCATAATGGTTTCGACGAGCTGGTCATGACCAGTAGCTTTGTCACTGTGTATGATAGATTTTAGCTGTTTGAAATCGTTTATTTAACTTAAAATAACAATTTTTAATTTTTTTTTGTCAAAACAGTATCATACATAATAAAACAGTATCACAAATAATGTATCTTAATATATTAGTATCATACATGAAAATATCTTAATAAAACAATATCATATACACAAACTACAATTCAATAAAATAACAGTATCATAGATTAAATAACAGTATCATAGATTGAAACATTATCATAATAAAATAGTATCAAAGATAAAAACATGGTATAAGTATGTCATATTACTTTATCTAAATAAAACAGTATCATAGATCTGTTTTATTGGTTGAAGTAATTATATTGTTCTTAAAATGCTCTATTAGTAATACAAGACTATTGATACTATTTACATTCAATAATATTATCATATATTAAAATAGTACCATAGATGTTTTGCTGGTTGAAGTAATTATATTGTTCTTAAAATGCTCCATTAGTAGTATAAGACCATTGATACTATTTGTATTCAATAATATTATCATAGGTTAAAACAGTATCATATGTTGAAACAATATCATACTAAAACAGTATCAAAGATAAAAATATGTGTAAGTATACCGTAGTACATTATCTATATAAAACAGTATCATTGACAAAACTAAGTACAAGATATTTTAATAGTTGAAGTAATGATACTGTTCTTACAATGTTCATTAGTAGTACAAGATCATAGATTTAAATATTGTCATAATAAAACAGTATCAAAGATAAAAGTATTGTATAAATATAACAATATATATTATCTAGATAAAACAGTATCACACAAAACAGTATCACAATAAAACAATATCATTAAATTAGCTTTTTTTGTAATTATAAGGGTATGTTGGTCTTTTAACTATAAAATATGACTTTAATTGAATTAAGTTTTGACCATATAACATTAGAGCCCATATGTACTAAAACAGTGACCGATCTTGAATTTACCTATAGTGGTGCAAATTATATTCTAATTTATTAATGCACAGAAATAAAAAATGACTCACTTGAAAACTAGAATAGTGCAGAAAATTAAAATGACAAAAATGGTTGATTGAGGCTAAAGGTAAACTCTTTTTCTTTAAAACGAAATTGCTCCGTACATGTGCTCACAATTGGATAGCAAACGCCTCCCAATACAACAATCCCTTCTCGCGGTAGTAACACTTCAAACCTCGAGAAACAGCGAATCGAAAAAATGTTTTATACCTTCTATTTTATGCAAGGACAGGTGCAAGCTCTATTTAGAAATGCAGGGTGCAGAATGAAATGTTTGATAGTTCGAAATTAATTGAATTCGAAATCAGTGGGGACTAATTTATAGAATTCCAAAAGACACAACACTTGAACATATCAGTTCTCGACATGCATTGTCTGAACTGTTGTATCTGTTAACGAGAAGACAAATTCCAGAATCTGATTGTCTTCTAGAAGAAGGGACACGTGTTGCATTCTGATGAAATATCTATTTGAATCACGTGTCGACAATTGATTGTAGATATATTTATCTCTATGACAATTGGAAGGATAATTAAATAAAATAATTCTTTATTTTATTTGTCCAAAAAATTTATATTGGGCCAATCCCACAACCCACGACCTAGTGCCCCGATATTGAGCCTCGCATGTGGACTATGGACCGAACCCAATAAGATCTAGGTTTTTCCCCTTCTAAAGACTTGTGGTACGTTTTGGATCCCAAACCCAATTCCAACCTTGGCAAGGGCAGATTTAGCCCTGGGCTTGGGTAGCTGAAGCCCACTCAAGTCCAAATGTTAGTTAAAAAAAAAAAACCATAATTTATATACAATATTTTGATTTTGGGTAATTGTAGATTAATGAAATTATACTTTATATTAACTAGTTTATCAAATCTTTGTAAATCTATTTTGTTATGATATTAATTTATTTGAAAATCTGTTTATAGTCAATCAAGATTGATTTTTTAAAAACTCATTGTGACAAATATAAGTATGGATCAAGGTTCAATCATTTATGTTGTATTACCTTATAATTCATTAAGATTTTCCTTGATATATATGTCAAAAAGCTTAAGATGTCACTAGGAGTGCTTTCTCATTTTCTCATTTCTCATTTCTCATTTCTTCCCATCTTAATTTTCTCATTTCTTTTTTCATCTTTTAGATTAACATATTATGTTAACTATATGCATCTAACACATATATTAAAGCGTAAAGCTCGTTAGGTCTTACTAACTATGACTGGAGTGCTTTTATTGCCGAACGTCGATTTTAAAAAAAAAATACAAGTCCCCCCTACTTATCGATTCCTGAATCCGCCCCTGAACTTTGGTTATATAAATAGATAAAATTCATATTCATTCTCACATGTGGAACAAGTTTTACACTCTGCAATTTATCTTTTATATTCCAAGTTTAAGATGCAACTTTTGGCTATCATTCATCTGAAAATAATTTTGCATAATCAAATATACAAAGAACATATACTTTCAAAGTAGATCATGCTAAATCAAGGTCCACCTCAATTGGTGAACAAACCCACTCAAATATTTGGTCAAAGTTGGTCAAATTCAACTTATTAAATTTGATTTAAACACCATTTCCAACATAGTCATTGCATGTATATTGTATATATACACACACGTGTACCTACCTATGTACGTACTCTTTATGAAACAAAGGTGAAACATAGAAACGAGGTTGCTGGGAAGAGAGGAGAGAAATGAAACATAGAAACGAGGTTGTTGGGAAGAGAGAGATAGAAAGAGAAAGGACGAGGTAAAATGTTTGGCCAGGGGGCCAAGAAGAAGAATTTGACATGGAAAGACACAATATGTGGGATGAAGACAATTGAAAATGAGACCGAAACAATCTCAACAGATGACAAAAGCTCCCATGGAATCTCCACTGGCATTCTTCCTTCTCTTGGCGCCCACAATAACAGCACAATCAAGCTTCGTCCCTTCATTATTTCTCCCTTTAATCCCCATTACAGGTATGCATTACCACTCTGTTCTTGCGTGCATGCATGTTTTCACCCATGCCATATCAACTCTGGTTCTACCTTTGACCGTTTTCTTTTTTTTTTCAACGCCCGGGTGGGTTTTTAAAACATTGTTTTTTCACATGGAACTTGGACCAAGATTTTGATTTTCTGCTCATTGTTATGCATTATGATTTATGATTATGTTATGTAATGAGTTTCTTGTATGATGTTTGTCTTGAATTGTTTTAATTTGTTTAATTTCCTTGGTTAATTTGAATGAGGTGTAATGAAGATGATTTTAATCTGATTATTTGTTTTATTGAGGATTTGATTGAATCTTGTGTCCATAATAATGTATTTTGCAGAGCTTGGGAAAAAATATTGATAGTACTGGTCTTTTACACAGCATGGGTTTGTCCTTTCGAGTTTTGTTTCTTATTAGATATGCCTAAGGGACCTCTCTCCATCATGGACAATGTCGTGAACGGATTTTTCTTGATCGATATTATTCTTACATTCTTCGTTGCCTACCTCGACAAAGAAACGTATCTTCTCATTGACACCCCAAAGCTGATTGCTTTGAGATATGCAAAATCCTGGCTCATCTTTGATGTGGTTTCCGCGATACCTTCTGAACTTGCTCGAAAAGTTTTGCCTACTCCTCTTGAATCCTATGGCTACTTTAATATGCTTCGTCTCTGGCGTCTCAGAAGAGTCAGTGCAATGTTTCGAAGGTAGAAATTATGTCCACCATTTCATCTCTTCAAAATGCAATTACCATACTAAATTGTGATATATATATATATATATATATATATATATATATATATATAGAATCCTTGGTAGATTACATTACCTGTTACTGTTTAGAGGTGATAATTAATAGGATTGTGTAAACATTCAAAGCAACGGATTGTGTAAAACCTTCAAAATTTCGTCGTAATTTGCCATTTATTACTGCAGGCTGGAGAAAGACAGAAACTACAATTACTTTTGGGTTCGAGTTTCAAAGCTTACATACGTAAGTATCTTAAGAACTAGATGGTTACTCCATGGAAGAGAATTATGATTTATCTCATGTGTTGGATATACTGTGCTCTTATTCCTCGACCACAGATAGACTTAATATTTGGGAGTATATTGTATATTTCATACATGTATCAGATCGTCCTAGTATTTCTACTACGTAAAGAACTTGAATAGGCTGGTTTTAGTGTGAGAGGGCATGAAAGGTGCCTTATACTCTTCTTCTTCATTATAGTGAAAACTTGCAGCGGCAAAGTGTACGTAGCTCTCATATTGATGATGAACCACTATAAATCTGTACATATTTTGCTTGTTTTCTGATTTTATTTTTGTTTATTATTGCTCTTGTAATTAGGGATTAGGGCTTAATCAGAAACATGATCAAGGTTGTATTGCCTTTGTAGGTTACTCTCTTTGCAGTTCATTTTGCTGGTTGCTTCTTTTACCTTATTGCAGCCAAGTATCCAGACCCAAAAGCGACATGGATTGGACTTTCCATGGATAACTTTCATCAAGAGAATTTGTGGAACCGATACGTGATATCCATCTACTGGTCTATTGCCACTCTCTCAGCTACTGGATATGGTGATTTACATCCTGCCAACACAGAGGAAATGATATTTGACATTTTCTACATGCTGTTCAACCTTGGTCTGACATCCTATATAATAGGAAACATGACCAACTTGATCGTTCATGGAACAAATAGAACTAGGAAATTTGTAAGTAAATTCTGGTTTGTTTCTGAGTTTCAGCTTCAGATTTCCTTAAATGCATCAGATTAATTCCGTGTGATCATGTTTTGATCATAGGCAGCTCAACTCTCATATTTTGGGTGCGTTGTCTGATCTTGCAGAGAGATACTATACAAGCTGCTTCGAGCTTTTCAAAAAGGAACCAGCTGCCTTCTCGACTGCAAGATCAGATGCTAGCTCACTTGTGCCTAAGGTACAGAACTGACTCGGAGGGGCTGCAACAGCAAGAAAATTTTGACACACTTCCAAAAGCCATACAATCGAGTATATCACATTTTCTATTTTATTCCCTTGTTGATAAGGTATACTTGTTCCGAGGGATATCGAATGACTTGCTTTTTCAGCTGGTAATTACCAATACCACCTCATTTATTAGATCATCTTTGTTTCTTTGGGGGTGTTGATTGATTTGACAGGCCTATTTTGAGCTGGTTGAATCTGAAAGAGCACGTATTTATCTTGTCATTCATTTGGTTGTAACATTGTTACCAATTAACTCTAACCTGAATTAGATCCTCTCCTCTGAATTATTAATGTTTAAATGTTTTAGGTCTCGGAGATGAAGCCAGAGTATTTTCCCCCCAGAGAAGATGTAATTTTGCACAATGAAGCACCTACAGATTTGTTCATTCTGGTCACTGGAGCAGTGGTATGCTCTCTCTCTCTCTCTCTCTCTCTCTCTCTCTCGCATGAAAAATAGAATAAACATTTTCTTTTTATTGTTTTTACCAGGGCAGCCTACTGATTCTAAATTCTTGGCACAGGATCTTATTTCGTACAGAAATGGAATAGAGCAGGTACATTTTCGAAACTCCATTGGCAAGACTGTTATTTTTAATTACTTGCATTCATGCAGGAAATAATTTTATTTTATTTTTCCTTTTTATTATTTTCATTTTAGGCATAAGAGAAAAATAGTATTGATCTAAAACAATGTTTACGATGAATGATTATAGGTTCTCAGGGAATTAAAGACGGGGGATGTTTGTGGTGAAGTAGGTGTTCTTTGCTACAAGCCACAACTTTTCACGGCTCGTACAAAACGGTTGAGTCAATTGCTGCGATTGAATCGCACGTCATTTTTGAATATAGTTCGGGCAAATGTTGGAGATGGGGCAATAATCATGAACAATCTTCTTCAGGTAAATAAAGTGTCTACTCTTTTAACTTGCACTTTGATATTTTTTTGCCATTCTGTTGAGTTCATTACTAAATTTTGTGGGACATCTAAAGCAATTAGATCCTTATCAATTACAACAGCCAATATTAGTTTTAGTGTACCCGACTACCCGTACTTTGACTTGCTCTACTGAAATTGCATCACTTTGAACAGGAGCCTTTTTAGGTCGACGCAAAACGTGTCCATTTACCTATGTCCTATTTCCTTAATTTATCCTCAATTAGCACCACCTCTACTTGTTGGGGGTAATAACGTAGTACATGTAACAAGCACTAGAGTTGTAAGAGCAGAGAGAAGAAAGAAGAGAGGAGAATTAAGGGGAGAGAGAGAGAGAGAGAGAGAGAGGAAATTTGAGATAGATTGTTTTTAATTCAATAATCAAGTTGTAATTAAAACAAAACATACCCTTCTTTATATAGGGTTTCAACCTAATCAATTAAGTAAAAACTTGTAGGAAATAAAATCATAAATAGAGTCAAAATATAAAATTACAATAGTTTAAATAAATTTTAACATCTCAATTGATCTTATTCAGACTGCATCTTGAATAAACTTTTAATGTTGCATCACATACATTGTCATTTCCTATCTTATCCATTTTAGTATGATCCACGTCCATCTTAGCATCCTAATTTCCGCTGCACTCATTTTATGGCCATCTTGTGCTTTTGCGGCCCAAGACTCAGAACCATAAAGCATAACACGGGTAATCATTGTTATGTAAAATCACTTTTCTATATTCCTCCGTAGATTAATACAACTTAAAAAATTCTACGTTATTCTGTTTAAATGCAGCATTTGAAAGAGTACAAAGACCCTGTAATGCAAACAATTTCAGCTGACACAGAGCACATGCTGGCTCAGGGAAGGATGGACATGCCTCTCAGCTTATGTTTTGCGGCTGAAAGAGGAGACGAAGTATTGTTGCACCATTTGCTGAGAAGAGGTTTGGATCCAAATGAATTGAACAGAAATGGGCGTACGGCTTTGGTGCGACTATTCTTCTGTATTCTTGCAATGTGCTATACTCATGATTCAAATATATATGCATGAATTTTAGGTGTAATAATAGATCCATGTTTTTTGATACAGCATCTTGCAGCATCAAATGGAAAGTTAGAATGTGTGCTTCTACTTCTAGATCAAGGAGCAGATCCTAACATAAAAGGTACTTATCATGGTTAAACTAAGCAGAAAAGGCACCTTGCTCTTCATTATCCTTCATCCTACTTGATTCTTTTGATTTTATCCTAGACAAATCCTTTATCGGTCTTTTGAACCTCACTTACTAGAATAGAATGACAGAATTCTGCTGTCTGTAATTCTTACATTCTAATTATTAATTCTTGCTGAATATGGAAATAAATGTTTTTGGGCGAAGGAAGATCATGTTTTTGTAAGTCGTGTTTTAACTTATTCCAGCTATGTCATTTTATCATTAGTTGCATGGACTGGTCATTATCCTTCATATAAATAAGACTTCTGGGAGCTAAATTCAGAAGCCAATTTTTACGCAGAAAACCTGACAAGGAAATTACCGGAGAGAATTTTCTTGTCACAAAGGGTACTGAATGTAATATTTCCTTGTAACTTTTCTTGCAAAGACTTGAATTCATAGTGCAGAAGATCCATATAATAAGATTTATGAAATGCAAAAGCAATCTGTGCTTTTCTTTCATGGGAATTGACATACTTATATGCAGATTCAGAAGGAAATGTTCCTCTATGGGATGCAATATTGGGGAAACAAGAAGCTGTTAAAAAGTTACTCATTGACAATGGGGCAACACTATTTTCTGGTGACGTGGGCCAGTGTGCGTGTTCTGCTGTCGAGCAAGGCAAGATAGATTTACTCAAGGAAATCATCAAATATGGGGGGGATGTTACATTGCTCAATAATATGGGAACCACAGCAGTTCATACAGCCATTTCTGAAGAAAATGCTGAAATTGTCAAGTTCCTGTTGGAACAAGGAGCTGATATCGACAAGCCAGATGTGCATGGCTGGACACCCCGAGCTTTAGCTGATTATCAGGGCAATGAAGAGATCAAAGCTTTATTCAAAACCAAGCCAGAGTCCAACAACCAGAAGACATCCCATGAAAACAGGAGTCGAACATCAGACATGCAAGATGCACCCTACCTCAAGAAGTACTCGAGTGAGTCAACAATGCCTCATTTGACCCCAGAAGACACATCAACAAATGGTGGAGAATTCGGCTTGTCCAACAACGGATTAAGACGAAGGACAAGAAATTTCCAGAATTCGCTTTTTGGGATCATCTCCGCTGCTCGTAAATCAAAGGAAGGTAACTGACTTTAAATTTGCTAGTTTCTGGCAATATGATATCTTTTTGACAGAAACGCTAGTGAATGCCATCTCCTTAGGAAAATGTCAGATAACTTGTTCACCACCTATTGACTTTAAGAAAAGTATGTCATAAAAATACGAGTCGAATTGGTTTCAAAATTACTTAAATTTGTTGAAAAGAACGTCGAACAAACCAAAAGCTTTTCAAAGTTGTAAATTTTATTAATGCTGTATAAAGAATTACATTAGCATAGTGACAGTTCTTAAGCCCCAAACAAGTAAGTATAGCTTTTGAAAGATAATTCCACAAAATCATTATCCTTATAAGGGATAAAATGAAAATGATTATGTTGGAGGTGGGCTGTACACTCACCCCTCAACTGCATATTTACCTAATATGGTTGTAGTTTGGTTTCAAGGGTGTACTGAGTATTCCATACACGTATTAGGTCAGTTAATAGGACCCTTCGTGTTTATGAGAGGCGTGACAACTTTGCTCGTTTTCTGATTGTTTTTCTTATCATTATTATTTTAAAAAATAGGGATTAGTTCTTAATCCATAACAGATTATTTATTTCATAACATTGTGCAGGAGGAATGAGTCCTTTTACACCTCCCCTCGATCATTCAAGTCGACAGAACCGTGCACGAGTTGTTGTCAGTTGTCGGGAAATGGGTAACGTAGCTCGAAAGATGGTGATTCTGCCCGGATCCCTTCAAGAGTTGCTGGATTTTGGAAATCAGAATTTTGGTTGCCATCCTACCAAAATTCTAACCAAAGATGGAGCTTTAATAGAAGATTTGTGTGTAATAAGAGATGGTGATAATTTGATTTTAGCCAGTTAGGTGTATCTGCAAGTTGAGGTCAAATGAAGAGTTTAAGATACATTCCAACACATTATGAGGCCATATGTATGAAATTATATGAAATCCCACTAAAGAAACTTGAAGAAATATTATGAGCTAGTGTAACTCTTTAACATTTGCTTATGATTTCGATTTCATTTTCAATATAGTCGACTGCAACTACGGGACAAAGACAGATCTAGCAATGAACTAAACAAAATGATGAAAAGAAATCACGAAAAAGTAACCTAAAATGAATATTTTCCATGGTCTCCAAATAAAATCAACACATTAGATGAGGACTAAAGAGGGCAATTGTTATCAGAAAGTAAAGCATGAATTCAATTTTTTTTTCAATTGTATGACACAGATAATAATAGCGGCAAAATTTGAATCGGGATCTTTTAAGGGCATTGCATACATGTACGTGAAATAATTCGGAAAGTTAGTATGTATTGGGCTTAGCATAAAAAAATTACTTATAAGCAAGCAACACCATCAACAGGACCAAAATTGGATTGCTTGGGTGATTTTAGGGGGTTTAAGGACTTCTCTCCTAGGTTGCATTTTGACAATGTTGTATTCGGCATTAGACCTTTCTAGCCATATAAATCAAAAGGCCAGGAGTGGTAGGACAGCTTGGTATTTATTATATTTCAACATTGTTCAGGGGGTTAATTTCACAAATGATCAGTTATCTTAAAATTTCTGGACCGTCGCTGAAGTTCAAAAATTATAGTGGCGGTCACTAAAGTATATATTTCTTTCACAAACGGTCACTCTCTTAAATTTCTAACTTGAAATAGTGATCTGGCATGATGATGTGGTATACAATAGACATTTATTTATTGCATGATAGTCCATATAATTTATATAATATTTATCTTAGTCCCTATATTTTTAATTATCTTTCAATTAAGTCCTCCAAAAATTGTATCTTAGGTCCTTAATTTTATTACATCTTTATACTTTGGTCCCCAAATCCTTAATTTTAGTGGCCAAAATAAGTGCAATTTTAGTTGTCAAAATAAGTGCACTTTCAATTAAATCATTGACTTTATACTCAAATTTTCACCTAAACGAACAAAATAAAATACTTTAAAAATAAACTACTTGATAAAACTCACAAATTATCACTTAAGAGTTGACAAAAATAGACAAAAATATATTTGATTTGACAACTTCAGGTGATAAGTGCGGGTTTTGCACTTATTTTGACCACTAAAAGTGGATATTTGTGAGTTTTGTCAAGTAGTTTATTAATTAATTATGTTATTTTGTTCGTTTAGGTGAAAATTCGAATGTAAAGTCAAGAATTAATTGAAAGTGTACTTATTTTGACTACTAAAATTGCACTTATTTTGGCCATTAAAATCAAGGATTGGAGGACCAAAGTTTGAATGTGTATAAAGTTGAAAGACCTAAGATGCAATTTTTAGAAGACTTAATTGAAAGATAATTAAAAATTTAGAGATCAAAATGTAAAGATATAAAAAGATTAAGGACCTAAGATGCAATTTTTAGAAGACTAAATTGAAAGATAATTAAAATATATGGACTAAAATAAATATTATATAAAGTATATAGACTATTATATAATAAATAAATATATATTGTATGCCACATCATCATGTCACATCACCATTTTAAGTTAGAAAATTAAAAGAGTGACCGTTTGTAAAAGAAATCTATACTTTAGTTATTATCGCTGCAATTTTTGAACTTCAATGACCGCTTTAAAATTTTAAAGTAATTTCAGTGACCGTTAGTGAAATTAACCCTTGTTCAGGGTATTAGATTATATAAAAAATAATTTAATCTTATTCCACGTTTGGTGCAATTAATATCTGGATTAAATTAATCTGAGATGCTTATTTCACTTTAGTCAACTGAATTAAAATAATACCCTTTATGAGATGGGTTTAGGCCGTAGGTATTAATTCACAATTTCATAAATAATAAAAAAAAAAATAGTTATAAGTTTATATATAAATAAATTTACTTATAAGTAAAAAGTCGCTCATGAATTTAAAAAATTTACCTTTAAGCAAAAAACTCACACATGAGTTCAAAAAATTCACTTATTAGTAAAAATTTCACCATACAAGTAAAAGTTTCACTTTTGAGTAAAACATTATTCATGAGTTCAAAATATTCACTTATTAGTAAAAAAGTCACCTATAAGTAAAAAATTCACTCATAAGTTAAAATAATTCACTTATAAGTAAAAATCCAAGTATAAGCAAAAAATTCATTCATAAGTTAAAATCCATGTATGAATAAAAAAAAAATTAGTTATAAGCTTAAACCCATACCGGCCCGGCCCAGCCGGTCCGACCGGAAATCCGACGATCCGATGTCCCAACCGGTTCGATTCTTTTAATTTGACCGCCCAACAATCGAACTATTTACAACTCGGAAAAATTGTCGATTTTTTAAGTAACTTGGTGACCCGTTCGAGTTATTACATAATGAAATTTTTTATTTTTTTATTACTTCATTTTGCTCAAAAGATGCAACAAGTACTTCTTCACTCTATTAATGAGATGTTAATACGATGAAGTACAATAATTTATGTTATTTTTTACAAGAACTAGTTGATGATACTAGTAGCATCATACTTATTTTACTAAATACATTTCTGATGGTGATAATTTTCTACTATATATATTGTTTTGTTTTATTTGGACTTACAGAGTGATAATTAGTCACAAAATTAATATAATGTTAATTTATTGGAGTATAATAATTCAAGATTTTATGTCTTATTTAACAAAAATAGATTTATCGGTTCTACATGAATTGATTCACCGAATCACTGGTTGAACCAGCAATCTTATGACCCGCCTCCTTGTCTAGGTCTTTCCGGGCCGGGTTTGATAACTATGGTTATAAGTAAAAAAAACTCGCTTACAAGTAAAAAATTACTTATAAGTTAAAAAATATTTATAAGTGAAAAATTTACGTATAAATATACTATAAGTAAAAATTCACGTATGCGTGATGCGTGACTAGACGTAGAGATCGAGCTTCAAGTCTAGACGAAACCTAAGCAAAACTTAAGCAGGCTTTTTAGAACAGTGTCTACATCAAATGCTGCCTTCAAGATTCTCCTAAAACGAAGATCTAACGTTGTAGTATATGCAATTCATTCATCTCTATCTTTTATAACATATCTAGTTAATTTTAGTCCTTTTTTTTTTTCTAACTTAATCTATAGATTTTGCATTGAGATCGAAAAATTTAAGTTTTCTTTGTGGTTCGATTAAAAAATAATTTTTTTTTTTTCTCTAACTACGATCAATGCACATAAATCAAAACTTCAATAAAAGAATAAAAACAATTTTCATTAATTGAGTTTCTATTGTTTACATTATATTAAATCCTTCTAAATACCTAACCACGTAAAGCCAATGACGACAAATATTATCGATTAGTATTAGACGTGATGTGACACTAAAAATATTTTAAATTCTTTTTCTTTTTAAATATTGTTCAGTACTATCCAAACTTTGTTTCTCTTGTCCTTTGCTCTTTCTTCTTCCTTTCTCTATCTCTGTCTTTCGTTGTATTCCTATGTTATCGTTGTCGGTATTGATGTTGTAGTGAGAGCTCCCCTTATATCCGGGCAGGTCCTTCGGGGAAAACCTGGACGAACATATTACATCGTATCGTATTCTTAGGAATTATGCAATATCAAACCAATATACACGAGTTCACAGTAATGACTGACCTGACTCTGCCTCTCATTGAAGCTCACGGACCTATGCTTCAATTCGCCTCTGTGAGTCGTCATCTCGTCCAATAATTCGTCAGAAGATACATCAAATGCATCGTCTTCACCGTCAAGATCGGCTGATTCTCGATTCTGTGTTAACACATTTCAGAACATTTAACATGCTTCGATAATTATGCATTCAAAATGTTGTTCACTCTTGAACCTTGAAGCAGCATAGTAAAATTAGAAGGCACAAAATAACATACTCTGAGTGAGAGACTCCTCGCCCGAGCTGGATATCCAGCAATTTCATCGTATTCAGCTGCATCTAATTGTTGAAGATGATGTGGCGGAAACACCTTGGGGAGGACGTGTTCTCGTATGCTTATCAGAAGGAAGAACGGCAATGGAAACAATATTCCGGCAATAGGTATCCATGTGATTCCAAAGCATAGCAAAAGATATGCAAACTGGAAAAGAGTAAACATGAAGATGTACTTGAATGGTACCGACTCCACAAACGAAGCATGAAGCCCTTCAATGACTCTGCCAAAGGAAGGATCCCGATAAGTTAACAGTGAGGATCTTAATTTAATACCGATACTATAGTTTTACATTCGGCAGCTAGTTAGATTGTTTTTATCCCAGGAAAAGTGAATACGACAAACTTTGAGACCTCAATCTCCCAGAAAAGTAAGGTTGATAGCATAAGTGATGTATTGATCACAAGGAAAAATCGGAAAAAGAGACTTCAAGCATGATGAATAAGCAAGGCTTACTTGAAACGTCGCCCAGGAGGAATGAAGAGCAGCAGCATCCTCTCCCAAAACTGATTACCCGGGAGGCTGTCAATGGCCATGTAGGCAAAGTATCCCCACAGAACAGAGGTAGGTATCATCCTGATCACGGGGATAGCGCATACAGACAGCCCCACAAGTATTGATTGCAGCAGGTTGCTTACTCTTTGCTCGTTTACTCGAACAGGCAAGTGGAGATCAATGCACTTTTCCGGATCAAATTTTCCATGTGCTTCTGCTTCATCGTCATGTTTCAAGACGGCCTCCTTCAAGTTCGCCAAATCTTTTTCTACAGTATGCTGTGGTAAAACAAAGTTTGTTTAACTAAATCATGAACAATTCCATATGAATATAATTTCAAATAGAAACACAACTTTGAAGGGAGTACTTACGGATGGAGCACTCTCCATTTCAACAAACACTGCATGCATTCTTCCATAGATCTCCGAGTGGCTCGCTTGCTGTTTCATGCCCTCCTTTGCACTCTTCACCATTTTCTTCCGAATTAACTGCAAATCATAGTAACATATATTCTGTATTCAAATTAATGCAAACGATATGCAAAAAAATTTCTTCAGAATTGCATCTCCCACCTGCCTATTGAGGACCGCAAGACTCTTTGTGTGCATAGGGGATTGTGGAAGGACCCCATTTGAAGGAGGAAGTCCAAGCAATCCACAAAGCAAAGTCTGATATCAAAAATAAGGTACAGACATAAGTTTGATGTGAAACAGTAAAAGAAATCTTTTTTCTCTGGGAGGGAAGTGCCCCAAACTCCTGCCCTCCAACCGACAAGGGGGTTGATATCGGGAAATGGCAAACTTGAATTAAGTTAAATGCCATCAAGCAGTAATTAAAAAGCTAAAAAATGCAAAGACAATATCTTTAATTCCATACCATGAATCCAAGCAACAGGATATCGTAATGATAAGCAGACGGATTTTTGAGGTTGAATTCCTTCTGTTGTGCCATCTGTGAAGCTACACTGTGATCAAAAAAGTATAGACCTGCTATCATCACAGCTGGTATGAAGGCAGCAAAAATATACCCTGCTGGTACCTTTCCCATGTCCTGGAATTCCATGAGATGAAATTCATAAATTTCTTATTATTTCCACCATCTCTGATATCTTGAGATAAATGGAAAACTACATCTGTAGAAGATACATTAAAAACAAGAAAGAATACAACAAAGCAGATGCATAATAAACTCTATTTGATGTTGAAGACATAATTTTAAATAAAAAAGTTTGTCCTCTCTATAATAGCTTAAGTTTTTAGACGAAGTTGTTATCAGAGTAGGCACACGTCCTAAGTTCAAGTGTCTGTGTCAATTTGATGGTGAACATAATTCAAATAAAAAAATCTGTCACTCTCTCTAATAGCTTATACTTTTAGAATAGGTCATTGAATGTAGTATCAAAGCAGGTACAGGTCTTAATTTAAAGTCTTGATGCCACCTATTTGTGAAAATTGTACATTTGTTAGGCATTCGATGAAAAATAAATTTGGCCTGCACTTGAGGGGGCATGTTGAAGACATAATTTAAATAAATAAGTTTATTCCCTCTTTAATAGCATACTTATTTGGATGAGGTGGTTCAACATGTGATACCTTTACCACCGTCCAGTGAGCCAAAGATCCAGATTCCCAAGGAAGAGGACAGAAGAGCCTCCTCGGAACTCCAGAAGTAACTTTGCCAGGTACACTATAAGATAATACTGTCCACAGCACGACCATAAGCGGAACCCCATAGTCGGCAATAAAACTCCGAAAGAAGCCTGTGCACATTGACCAAAGGTCAAAACTCAGATGGCAGTCAAGTGATAAATATAATCGGTTTATTGAAATTAGCCTTACATACCTGTACCATAACGCCAAGACCTAGCTCTTCTGCTCTTAAGGGAAGTGATGACAACGCCAAAAGAGAATATGACAGCAAGTAAACCATTAGCATAGAGCCACTGAAATTGATACTTTTCTTCTGCCGCATTTTCACCTTTCGGAATGTGAAATTCACTAACTACGCCCTGTGATTCAAACATCAATAATTATATAACATAATTTCTGGTAGCACTCCGAACAATATATTTACACGGAAAATAAAAAATAAGTTCAAATTTTGTTCATTGTAATGTTCTATACCATCTAATACTGCATAACGAACATGCACTTAATAGTAGTCCCATCATCAGGCAAGAATTTGGAGTACGGAAAAAAAGAAAGGAAAAAGCAAACCTTGATAGCCTCTTGGATGAAAAGAACAGTGATCAACATGCCGAAAAGCTCCCCTGCTACTCTTGTAAATCTGGTGATGATTGTGCAAGCATTGAAGATAGCAAGAAGAAAAAGAAGCAAGGCAGTCCAGACACAGACCCTGTTAAAAAAAAAAATCAACATGTCCCGATTACATAACACAATCTGTTTGCTTAAGATTTTAGGACATCATAGTATTCCAAGGAAGGAGGAATGTGGTTATTCATACCATCCGGCCCAGGCTAAGTACAGCTCCGTTCCTATTCCGGCCTTGGCAAAATTGTACAAATACGTGTACATTATAATGGTTGGTTCCGCAACTCCCAAAATCAACATTGGCTGTCCCCCGAAAATTGCATGGATAATTCCACAGATAGCAGTTGAAGATAAAGTTTCAACTGTACTCAAACTTCCATCTATCGCAAAATAAAAATTTCCAGAACAAATCAATCAACGCGTCCTATCAGTGGATGTTGGATGAAATTAAATTAGAGTGTCATTAGCCATTTCATTAGTTAAATTTATCATAAATAATCATTTATATCAAAAGCCAACAAACATGTCATGTTGTAGAAACTATCACTGACCTGTTTCCCGACTCAGTTGCTCCCCAAAGGCGATGACTGGGAGAGCAGAAGCAAAGAAAATGTATGCTGTTGGAGCCAGTATCCTGGAAAAAGGTCAATGCAACAAAAATCAGAATTAAATCGGGTGCTTAATAAAAAAGGGAATCCCATAAATTCCTCCCAAGACTAAACAAAAGGACTTCACCTTGCACCCGAGCCACATGTATCAAACCAGTCCTTCTTGTAGCACACTAGCCTTCCTTTGACATCATTGATGACTCCCTTGAATGGAGTCTTTAAGTTTTCCATCATGTTTTCTGCAATGGAAGAAACTAATCACATCAGTTATAATGCTAATGAATGTGTATGGAAAAATAAAATAAAATCCAGATTATCACAATCCTTATGATTACAAGAAATAAAATAACTTGAATATAACAATGTTGCATACAGAACAAATATTAATGTCATCAAGAACAATGTTGCCAATATTAAATTCATAAACCCCATATCAAATTTTGCCAAGGAAACGGAGAACGAAAATAAAAATATTAAACTTATTTCAGAATCCATATTTTGATCCATAAAATGGATAAATTTAATAAATTGCCACCGAACTAATTTATGATTACAACTTGCTCACTCAATTTAAAAATGTTTCCAATCGCTCACCCAACTTCCTAAATAGTTTACTATCCATCACTCATTGGGAAAACGTTAAACTAAACGGACAGAAACTACCACATGGCAAATGAAAAGTTGATGTGGCATAATTAAATTGTTAAAATAGTCCACGTAACAAAATCGTAATAACCAAATACGCATTTAGATTACTTTAAAAAATGTTTATCTAACTTTGAAAAAACATATTTAGCTTGGAGAAACGTTTTTTAAAACAAGCTAAATGCACGTTTGGCTATTGCAATTTAATTATGTGGACAATTTAAACAATTTAATTATGCCACATCAGTTTTTCGTTCACCGTGGCAATTTTCATCTGCTTAGCCTAACGTTTTCGCAATGAGTGATAGATGGTAAACTATTTGGGAAGTTGAGTGAGCAATCGGAAACCTTAGCAAGTTAAGTGAGCAAGTAGTAATCATAAATTAGTTCGGTGGCCATTTATTAAATTTACCCTCCATAAAATACACAAGAGAAAGAAGTTTAACAAAAAATAATTGACACCCTTTCCTGAAAACATTTTAACATTCATTTGCTTTCATGCCAACATTTATCTTGCAAATCCAAAGAAAACTAAAATTAAACAAACTTTTCAGACATGCAAATAAAAAAATGTCAGCAATTATATCTCGATCCAAGAAAATAAAAAATAATGGAAAATCAACAAAAGAAAATAATACATCAAAGCCCACAAATCTTACAAATCCCATCAGATTTTTCACACAAAGAATTTTCTTAAAAACAAAACCAAAGCCTAAAACAAGCTATGTACATTCATAGAAATACACATATACAAATGAAAGAAGGAGAAAAGATTGGACCTTGGAATGAAGAAAGAACCCAATGCAGGTGACTATTATTTTTGTGTGATGAAATAATATAATAGGAGATCTTTTACCGGCCGGCAGATTGCCGCCGGTGAGAAGGGGAAGAAATGTCCTATAACAGCAAGAAATACATGCCTTTTCACCTCTTTTTTCTCTTTATTTTGCTCTATGTTTTTCTTGTTTGTTCATTTCTCTCCTACTTTCTCTCTTTGCCAGTTAAATATGGCAATGGAGACTGTTAGAGAAATGTGTACATACATATATACGTACAGAGAGAGAGATAGTGTTGAGCGGAAGTGAATGTTGGGATACGGCGTTCAAATATAGAATTCCACCGGAGGATCCAACCTTTTGTAAGTGTGTCACCAATGTCCTCAATCTACTATTTATTGTACTTACAATTTCAACTTTTAAAACTTGGCACCCTCTTGCCTCTTGTCTCTTTATTTAAATGTTAAATGATGACATGGTGTGAAGATGAGTTGAAGCAAAAGATTTATTTCATAAACACTGAGAAATTTTAATCTATTCAAATTTCTAAATTAAAGTTGAATTTATTGTTTTGATTTGTTTTGGAATAGATGAAATATTTTTGAACAATTTTACAGTTTTAGTCCGTGATCACGTGAGTGTCAAATGTCCATTTAACTTTTAAATAAATGTTTTTCGTTAGTTGGATTGTGGGTATGCAGTTTTAAAAGATTAAAGACACAAATATCACATTTAAGAAAGGTTGAGGACTCCGGATGGAATTCACCGAATGTAGAAATTGGGACGAAAGGAAAGGGTCGGTGTGGGGCCCAATGAATCTGGCAAATTTAGTGGGAAAAAAATGACGTTTTTACTTTTTTGGGGACTTCTCAAAAGTTACATTAAACTCCTTGTAGTTTTCTATAATTGTTTTGTGCCCCTCAAACTTTTGAAAAAATGACGTTTTTACTTTTTTGGGGACTTCTCAAAAGTTACATTAAACTCCTTGTAGTTTTTTATAATTGTTTTGTGCCCCTCAAACTTTTGAAATTAATAGGTTTTAGCCTTCTTTGATTCAACGCCTCAAAGGTAGGACTACCAATGGATCCCAATCGATTTTCAGCTTTTAGATCACTATGAAGTAGAAAAAAATTAAGGTGAACAAAAATTCCATCAAAATCGACTTAATTAAGACCTCATTATACTTTAAACAATTTTAGTGACGTGATGCTTTAACATGTTTGGTACGTTGAACTGAATATGATTATAAACAAGACGAATAAATTTTATCATGTCCACTTTATATAGTTCAACGTTTCATAATCCAATGCTTTAGACACTACCAATTCATATCTACTAACACGTCAACTTTAATATGACGTAAAACGTAATCATATGGTTTAAATGTTTGTTGATGAACCATAGAAGTATAAATGGATTTATGTCTTAAATAATTATAAAGACGAATGCTTCATTTTTTTTTGAAATAAAAATGTATTTTTTAGAGAAAAATTAATCAATCGATCATTACAACATTTTTAATTTCATAAAATTACAAGAACTTCATCATAATTTATTTCTTTGACAGCCGGCTTACTGCTTTGTTCAAAGCATTGTAGTATTGTACAATGTCTTTGTTGCATATCAGCTAGTTATTACCAGACAGTATTAATTAAAAAAAATTAAGGAAAATTAAAAATGGCAAAAAAAATATTGTCAAAAAAAAAAAATTATATACTGCTAATAATGGATTATGAGTCTCTTTTTTGGAAATTAAATATGTAAATTTGGCTTCTTCTTCGTTTGTTTTTTTTTTTTTTTTTTTTTGGTATTTTCTTTAGAATTCTAACATTCATGCATCAAAATTATGTTATCGAGCACGAGATTGGGTAAGTTTGTTGACGAATAGTGATATTTCCAAAGATCGAACATATTACTAAGAGGTTGCTTGGTCATGTTTTAGAGAAAGTAACTTTTTTTGTCGCTTAATAAATTGTTAAAAAATTAACGTCAAAGTCAACAATTAATTTTAATCATGTATTTTATGAGACCCACAATTTTTATTAACTTTTCAATTACACATTTCATCGAAATTTATCAAAATTTACAAAAATTTCTATCAAAAACTTTTTCAAACAGACCCAATATTTCTACACACTATAAATTACTTGGCCAATAACTTACCAAGATAAATTAATTTGATTGTATTAGAAATCAATCTGTCGCATTGGCATGTCAATGAAATTAGAGAGGAAACAAGAATTAGAAACGTCACTTATAAAACTATCTTGAGAATTACTTCCAAGACAAAAACACGACCATTATTATCTCACAAATCAAGGAAGTATGCATATCAAAATTCACCATAGAAAGAGGTCATTTTAGTAGAGGTAATCCCATTTTGACCATCGATAATGATATATAGCAGTTTAGGTGACGTTGAGATCTACCTAATCAATGTTCAATGAATAAATTCATTACAATTCATTGAATAATGAATTAGTAGACTCTATTGTCACCTAGATAAATGTTAAGTACTAATAATGTTATTTAGCATTAATCTAGTCAATTATGCACAATTAATGTATATACATAGGCGGACGAATTTAAAACACAAAAATAATCACATGTTTACTCAAGCACGTGATGGGACCCACACGGGATCATCCCTGTATTCATAAAGCCGCGTTTGGTGGAGTGGCAACACTGGCACTGACAATGGCGCCGCGTAATGCCTGTAAATTATTTCACAAGAGACTTGTTGTTTTGTCTTTTATTGTAGGAAACAAACATTCCCTTGTCGGTACTTCATACAAAATTTAATTTGCAAAAAATAAAAAATAAAAAGAATGAATCTTGGTGTAAATAGGCTGGAATTACCCATGTCCAACTCATACTTAATTTTCTACTCTTCTTATATACTACAAAGAGAACAAGAAAATATCTTATAGCTGTTGTTCAAGACTTTCCCTTGTGTGGGGGCACACACCACTGTGAGAGTCTAGCATGTGTCCGACTCGGGCAACATAAATGTCCTGTGCATTTATATACATTGTCAAAATTTTATTATTATTTAAAATTAAGTGTTGCAATAGAATATTTCTTTCTATTCATAAAATATATTTCGAAACTATAAAGTATCACATTATAATTATAGAATACAAAATCAAGCTTCAAGCAAGACAAATGGATAACAAAAACCATCCACAATCTTTATTAACCTTTCCAAATTCCAATATATACTTTGCAAATTTAATAAATAAAGAGGAACGAGATTTTATTCTAAAATAAGTAGGCGGGTGATATAGTTGTTCAAAAATTTTCCCTTCTTATAGCTCACATTTAATTGTTATTACATAATTACTATTAGGGAAATTTGTACTTTTTATCCAGACCTTCAACTTTCAGAAATTGCTTTCTCAGAAATAGTATTGACATGCATTTCTATGGATGCCCATTGAATTTCAGAATCAATCATTTCAACAATTACCGTGGGGTGGAGTGGGATGGTAGTTTATGCTTTTTAAAAAGTTATAGGACTTATTTTGTAATTTTCTCTTCTATTTTTTTAATTTAAAAAAGAAAGCAAATTCGTCATTTTCTATCAATATGGACGTGATTTACAATTACGTGAAAAGTTGGAGTCATCTAGCTTTAAAAAAAAATTGTGGATAGATTAGTAACAAACTGTAAAAGTTGGAGTAAGAATGACGACATAGCGGGGTGAGACAGTGCAGCCATTACTATCCCCGCCTCATATTCTTGTTCTTCTTCTTTCTTCATATTCTTGTTCTTCTTCTTTCTTCATATTCCTCTTCTCCAACCAGACATTAATTCATTAACTCAATCTCTTCCAATATTTTTTAAACAATTATATTTAACATATTTTCATATATAAAAACAACCAAACTAATCTAGCACAAAACCTATTGAATTTTTGTAACTGTTGGGTGATAGTTAATGTCGGGCCATAGTTGAAATTATTTTTCTTTCTTTTACACGTGACAGTTGAATGACAAAAAAAAAAACAGTTGAACTGTATTTGGATAGTTCAACTGTCTTTCAACAAAAATATATACATAACTATTTGCACCAAAAAATTACTAATTTTACATATATTATTAAAAGTTGCTATTTTTGCAAATGGCCTCTCCATTTGTCTAGATTTCTAAATTTTTCCTTGTTTTTATTTCACTTCGTTTATTATACGACCTCACACATGACACTTCTAGACATGGTGATATTTTGCATGTGACATGCAACGTAAACACCTCACATGGTATAAGATCTTATGATTTGGGAATATAACTAAAAGCAGCCTAAAATATTAATAACATTTCAATGAATTCGGCCATGGAGGATTAAGTTTAGAAAAAAGTCAATTCAGGATAATGCAATTACAAGAAAAAGATAAGAAATGAAAAATAAATTTACTCGAACTAATGTATTGTGTACTAAGACTTATTTGGCCGGAATACTAAACAATAACGATCGAGATTTTAATTTTTTTGTCTTTTTTAATATTGTATAATTCCACCTATGAAACTACTTCGCCAAAAAGGATTTAATACTAGAATGGGTTCAATATAAAAAGGTGTATTAAGAAATATTAAACTAAGCATAATAGATTCATTCTTACAAATAAATGTTTTTGTCCATGTCCATGTCCATGTCCATGTCCACGTGACTTTCTCTGTTGTTAGAGACGTATTTTCAAAAAAGTAGTTTTTAAGTATAATCAAACATGCTCCAAATATGGTTAACGTAACTTCACCACACATGACACGTAGTAATAGACTTTCTTGTAATAATAGGCTCGTGAAGATTTTTTAATAACAAACGAGGAAAAAACAGAACAAGAGTTACCCTCTAAAAATATATTATTTGTAACTCGCCATGCCCCAACAACAAAAAGGTTGCAAACCTGCTTTCAAGACTCTCTAGATAGGAAACGAAAGTTGGGCATGATGCGCGCATAGATAACCTTAACCAAAGGTTGGGCATGCAACAACTATGAGCATCTACAACGGCTTATCTATATTTAAAAAGTATTTTTAGCATTTTAAAAAGCAATTTTTCTTAAACATTCCAACAACTATTTTATCCATGCTTTTCATTTTACTTCTTTCAATAAGCATTTAATAGCTTTCTCTCTCTTCTTTTTTTTTTTTTTATGTGTTTCCCTTTCAATTTGTATGTATTATTTAATTAAAGTCAATATATCAAGTGTTGAAAATTGAAATTATTTCAATGCATTTAATAATAGAGAATGAGTTTGGTTCTCCAAATTTGAAGACTCAAACTCACTCTCTAAATTAAAATGTTAAATTGAAGAAT
Organism: Forsythia viridissima; assembly: GCA_030279155.1. NCBI lineage: Eukaryota > Viridiplantae > Streptophyta > Magnoliopsida > Lamiales > Oleaceae > Forsythia > Forsythia viridissima. Next base: position 2,913,052 of record CM059041.1, on the reverse strand, counting down.
CTATTGGAGCTGAATTTTAAGTGTTGGCTCTTTAGATTAAAGAGCATTTTATGTTTAAAGAGCTTGTTGTTGGAGATACTCTAAGGCATTTGGGTGCAAATAAGGCAATTACAAGAGTAAACAAAAACATGAAGGCATTTGACAACCTCCACAACACAAGATTTTTGAAGTCTTCTTAATATTTTAAGGTCTTGTACAATATTATAGAGGCGAGTAAATCTTGAATGTTCTACGAAAAAAAATACTTTAACAAATGAATCTAGAAAATATCGCTGACATAAAATTAAATCTCTATCATCCATTTGTTGGGATGATGTGAATAAAAAGGGCAAGGGCCACATTTGCCAAGCAATGTAGCTTGAGAGAGCAAGTAATGAGAACTTGTGTAAATCCAACTTCAAAAAGCCATTTGTAAGTATTATAAAGACTACTCATACTCTCTCTTGTCAGACAGAATTTCACAATTTTGGTTATATATTTTCTCATCTCATCTTATTGACTGAGTGCCCTGTCTATTATATAACATTTACAAGAATCTCAGTACAACAACAAAAATGAATCCAACTAATTACAAACAACCACGTGGTAATGTGAGTAGGAGCAAAAACCATGAATCGAGAAAAATATTCCAGCTAAAATACTGAGTGCATAAAATGGTTGATACTCATAATAAATACTATTCATACTCTCTCTTGTCAGACATAATTTCACAATTTTGGTTATATATTTTCTCAACTCATCTTATTGACTGAGTGCCCAGTCTATTATATAGCATTTACAAGAATCTTAGTACAACAACAACAACAAAAAAAAAATGAATCCAACTAATTACAAACAAACACGTAATAATGTGAGTAGGAGCAAAAACCATGAATCAAGGAAAATATTCCAGCTAAAATACTCAGTGCATAAAATGGTTGATACTCATGATTTCTGCCACCCAAAACTGCAATTGGTATTACTCATAAATTGGGCTCACCTTCACTTCCTTTACTAATTAATTTCTTAACTTTCCCTCTCAAACTGGAGTGGAGTTCATCAACGCCCAATTTGTCTCTTTAGAAATGAAACCATGAGTGTGCAAATGGTTTAGTAAATAAATATGTTATTTGGTCGTGAGAAGGTATATATCTTACCTCAAGTTCTTCGTTTAACACCTTATCTCTAACAAAGTGTAGATCCAACTCAATATGTTTTGTTCTAGCATGATAAACTAGGTTAGCAGCCAACGCTTCAGCACTCATGTTATCGCACCGGAGTTGAATCAACTTTCATTCTTATTTCACATTGCAAGCTTAAATCCAAGTTATTTGTGCAGCCACATTTGCTAAAGATCTGTATTCACTTTTTGTGCTTGATCTTGAAACCAAACTATGCTTCTTTGAAGACCATGATACAACACTATCAACACACAATAGCCCCCTCCTGACTTTCTATCATCTGGGCATGTTGTCCAATCTGCATCAGAGAAGCCTGCTAAAACCATTCTTTCACTTGGTTGTATATGTTTTCCATGCCAAAAGTGTCCCTTTTATGTATCCCATTACACATTTTACTCATTTCCAATGAAGATTTGAAAAAATTTACTTAATTTGTTTATGACAAATGGTATATCTGGTCTTGTTTGTGTTAAATACTGTAAGGTACCAACTGCACGTCTAAATAGTGTTGGATTATCCATTTGCTTACTTTCTGTCGATAAGCAGACATTCCCAGTTGACATAGGTGTTGGACATGGCTTAATTTTCTCCATGTTAAACCTTTTTAGCACCTCTGCAACATCTCTAGATTGAGTGAGATATAATCCTGCCTGATCTCTGTGTGCTTCCATACTTAGGAAGTGATGAAGCTGCCCAAGGACTTTTAGAGCATATACTTTGTTCAATTCTCCTGTAAATCTCCTTTACATTGATGAATAATTTCCAGTGACAATGATGTCATCTACATACACCAAGAGAAACACTATTTTAGCATCTATTTTTAGATAAAAGAGTGATGTATCTGCCTTTGACTGCTTGAAACCCCACGTAATCAGTGTATTTTTAAGCTTGTCATACCAAGCCCTAGGAACTTGTTTCAAACCACACAATACCTTAGTTAGTTTGCATATGTGATGAGGTCTGAACTGATCGATATAGCCTTCTGGCTGTTGCATAAACACTAGCTCTTGAAGATCTCCATTCAAGAACGCATTGTTGATATCAACTTGTCTAACTTCCCAACCTCTAGTCACTGCCAGTGTCAAAATAATTCTGATTATGGATGCTTTTATTGTAGGGCTAAAAGTCTCAAAGTAGTCCCTTGGTGACAAGTCTTGACTTGTACATATTTATTGTCCCATCTGGATTATATTTGAGCTTGAAGACCCGTTTATTTCTAACTACGTTGTAATTTGGTGAGTAAGGCACAAGTTGTCGTGTCTTATTTTTTATCAAAGCAGCATATTCTTCATCCATAGCCTTTTTGCACTTATCACTTCTAAGAGCATCATATACTAAAGATGGTTCCTTTTCAGATTCGGTATCAACATTTAAAGCTACAGCTTTCCCTCTGTACACTTTAGGCTTGAAAATACCTGTTTTTCCTCTTGTTATCATTGGATGCTTATCACTCAATAGCTTAGTAAGAGAGTTATCTTCTACTACATTTCTGTCAGTCAATGCTCCAATGTTTTCAACATTATTTTGTACACTTTCACCATTCAGTTCAGCATCTGCATTTAACTCACCATCATCATCTTCTCCCAGGTTTTCCCATTCAGATTTATAACGCATGTCTTGAGGACTTTGATTAGGTTCTCGTTCTGCTGCATTGGAGGCATCAATTTGAACAACATCAACTGGTGAAGAAGGATGAACATGACCTGAGAGATTTGAAGATGTGAATGGAAACCATGACACATTTGACTCTTGAAGGGGTTTGAAATTTTGTTCTTCGTTTGAGACAATATTTTGGAATGGGAATTCTTTTTCATTTAACCTCACATGTCTTGTTATATAAATTCTTCCTGTAGGATCTAGGCATTTATATCCTTTATGTGACTACCAAGAATACACATTTAATTGAGTGAAATTGGAACTTATTAATTTGATATGGCCTCAAGCAAGGAAACAGGAACACCCAAAGATTTTAAGTATCAAGTAATTTGGTTTCTTTTTGTATAGAACTTCAAATGGTGATTTTGGTTAAGGACAACTTTAGGAATTCTGTTTATGAGATAAACAACCATTTGAAATGAGCCCCACCAAAATTTCAATGGCATTTTGGCTTGCGCTAGTAAAGTAGGCCTGTTTCTACAATGTCTATCTTTTCTCTCGACTCTTCCATTTGGAGCTGATGTATGTGGGCAGAGGTGTCTGAAATGTATGCCTGATTGTTTAGGTGCTTCAGTGAATGATCTATATTCACATGCCCTTTCAGTGAATGATCCATATTCACCTGCCCAATCGGACTGTAGAACTTTGATTTTCTTGTCAAACTGATTTTCAACTAGTTGTTTGAAGTTTAAGAAAATGTTAAGGGCTTCTGATCTTTGTTTCATTGGAAAGATCCAAGTATATCTACTAAATGAATATAGTATTTATACCCTGGGGTTGAATTCATTGGTGCTTGCCCCCATATATTAATGTAAATAAGTTCCAATGATGAAGTTGAATGAGAAAGTCGACAATTTAAAAGGAATAGCGTGAGCTTTACCAAACTGACATGCATCACAAAATTCAAGATTTTCATTGATAGAAAGCCTTTAATTACAAGACTCCATCAACTTTTTTAAGATTGGCATAGGTGGGTTGCCGTCTTGCCGAGCTTCTATGCCACACTTGACTTAGAGAATTGACACTAGAACTGATGACATTACCAACACTTTGATTTAATAACTGATTCATTCCAAGATATTTGGGCTCTCTGTTTTGATCAATAGGGTGGTACCAGTTGATTAAGTCATTGCTTAAGCCTCCCTTGTAGCAGCACCTTACCATTTCCTTGTCCTTCACAAAACAGGAATCACAATGGAATTCAACATACACACTATTGTCTGATGTAAGTTGAGAGATACTCAGCAAATTTTTAGAAATAGCAGGTACGCATGAATAACATTCTTAAGTAGTATTGACTTGCATCTCAAAGAAGGTAACACATATTTACCAATATGGGAGACAAGTAATTCGTTACCATTTCCAACTTCAAGTTTTTCACTACCATTATAGTCTACCACCTGATTGAGGTTTGAGAGATCATTTGTTACGTGATTACTAGCTCCACTGTCTACAAACCAGGCTGGATCATTAACTGTATCTGGTGCAGCTATAAAGGCTGATGGAGAAGCATTTGAGTTAAAAACCCCAGCTTGATTCTGCCCATTTCTGTTGCCATCCGGACTCCCATTGTGGTCTAGATCATTCTTTCTAAACCAACACACATCAGCAGAATGCCCAAACTTGCCACAGAATTGACAAGTTGGTATTGGGTCATTACCATAGTTCTCAATAGTTTCCATGACCTCTACTTCTTCCTCCTCTTTTGTATCTTCGACCCCTTCTATTGTTTTGAGTGAAACCTCTGAAGTTTGAGAATAGCCTCTATAGTTAAAACTCTTAATCGATGTGTTAGTCAGATTTAGTAAAGTATTGCTCAAAACAATGCATTCCATAGCATTTATGGCCATATTGAGTTGCTCAATCCTGCACTCAAATGCAATGAGTGAAAACTGTAGTTCAACCCATGAGATGGAGTAATGGACTCCCTTACTGTTATCTGGACCACATTAGGAGTATAATAATCATCAAGTCCTGCTTCCAGCTAAAGCCAAGTTATCGGCAATATTCTTGAATTTATTTAGATACTCATCCACCTTCATATTTCCCTTCGTGGTTCTCTGTAATTCCATAGTGAGAAATACAACTCTTGATCTGTTTTGAATTCTAAATCGCTCCTTCACTGCATCCTACAATTGTTTTGATGTTGAATATCCCATCACTGAGGAGGCCACTTTTGGAGTGATAGCACTGTACAACCATCCAATAAGCAATTGATCAGTGGACATCCACATCTCATATTCTGGGTTTGGATCTATAGAGGTCTCAACTCCTTCTGTATTGCTTTGAGAATATGGAACTTAGGAGGGCAAGTTTTAGTACCCAAAATGTAGCACTCCGGCTTATATCCTCTGATTATTGACAAAATCATATTTTGTCACAATATGTAGTTGTTTGTATCCAGCTTAATAGATGGCGATTGAGTTAGGGTTCCACCAAAGGAGAAATTAAACCACTGCCATTAATCAGAAAAGAGGTATTTGGGTATCTGCTTTCTAATCTGAGTTCTGAGCTGGAGTTTTGGGTTTCTTGGATAATAGGGTTGGCATTTGCCATGGTGTGACTCTTATGTCAAGACAGAATTTCATAATTTTGGTCATAATTGAGTGTCTAAAATAGTTGATACTCATAATTTCTGCCACCCAAATCTACAACTGGTACTATTCATAAATTGGACTTCACTTCACTTCACTTCCATTACTAATTAATTTCTTACCCAATCATTCACTCTCGAGTCTTGAGCATTCTTAATTATCCTCCTTTTTCCCTTGATAATTTCTTTTATTAAGATATATTGCATATCATGCATCACGACTGCCATTAACCCAATTTCATACAATTTGTATCATAAGGAGACCGTTTGAGCATCAGCCAGTTGCATTCTAGAATAACGTTTCTCATTAAGGAAACCTAACAAACAGAGAAAGAGATCCCATTGGACTCTCACGATTTAGATTTCCGGAATCAGAAGTCAAACCCAACTTGATATATTTAATCAAAATGACAACCTTCACTGAATCGGCATTGCTTGTTGAAGAAAGCAGAAGAAATAACAAAACTATACAAATGAGAATTAGCCCTCGCTATCTTTTACAATCAGTTTTCATTCTTTCCAACAAGAAGATTTATACACAAGATACAGACTCATTCACATAGATGTATGCACTTGAATGGGAAAAAATGGGGTTAACCTTTACAAAAGCAGTAGCAGATGCACCAATCCTGAGAGTTGATAGTTACGAATGCTATTGTATGAAATAACACAGTTTTTCTCACTCATATTTCGACTCATTGTGCAACAATACAACATCTCTTTTTCCATTCTTTAGCGGTCAGGGAATTGGATTCTAGCACATTATGAGAAGAGCATCGCGAGTGCGACCAAGCAAACTCAATGCTGTAGCAGCAATGTGATTCCCACTCAACCCTGCAAGAGCAAGCTGATCCTTCGGTAATGCACCCTCAATGTAGCTGTCGGGCAAAGTGATTGGGCGCCACTAGAAAATTAATTCGGGTAAGGCACATGAGTAAGGATTTAAGAAGGGATTAAAAATATGGTATCAACCAAATAAATAAAATAACATACATCATCAATAAAAGGGATAATGCAAAATGATTCAGCTTACAAAACGAAACCTTACATAATAGTACATGGATATCTAAAATATACAGAATTGTTAGAAAGATAACCCATATATATATATACACAACTTTGTTGCAATGAAACTTACACCTCAAAGGTGATACGAGATACTTCTATATCCATAATGTGGTTTTTAATTATTTTAATATTGTTTATATAAAGGACTCACATTTATAATATTCAAATTTACTCATACAAGCATGGATGCTCTACTAAAGCCTGGTCAAATTTCCAAGGTCGAAAAGCTTTTTCCACTCAAGAGTATCCATCTGGGGGGAAGAAAGAAAAAAAGAAAAAAGAGACTACCTTAATTCCAGCATCAAGTTGCCCATCAAGTGAAATGAATTGAGCAACATGTGCTCCAAACCCTCCAATTGAACCCTCCTCGACTGTAATCAAGAAGGTGTGATTCTTGCATAACATCCTCACAAGGTTTATATCAAGTGGCTTGCAAAATCTTGCATCAGCAACAGTAACGTCAACACCAAGCTTTGAAAGAAGGGAATGAGCTCTAAGACAATTTTGTACCATAGAACCATACCCCAGTAAAGCAATATCTTTACCCTCGGTGAGTATTTTCCCTTTACCTATCTGTCTCACAGAAGCCAAGCAAGGAAAATTACAAAGTAGGACTTCAAACAGAGCACAACGGCAGTAAAATTTAATAATGAAAAATTCAAGAAAGAGGCATATAAGGAGATGTGAAAGAATCCCACAAAGTCCTTACAAAAAGTTGAGCAAAATAAAAAAAGTACAGAATGGAGTAATTCAAGAGGTTTGTGGGAGTAACCCAGATCTATAAGAAGATGTGAAAGAATGCCGTACAAAAAGTTCAGCTAAATATAAAAAATACAGAATGGAGTAATTCAAGAGTAAACCAGATCTGAGAACTTAAAGAGGCATAGGGTTTGGGTAAAGCTCCTGCATCATCCCAGAGAAGAATATTGAATTTATTGCCTATAATTGTATCCTTGGATTGGAATAGTGAATTTGCATCTCAACATTTATATAAAAGAACAACAAATTCTAACTTCTCGAAAGCAGCTCTCAAAACTTTCAAAAAAACATAAATGATACCAGTTGTGTCATTGATGTGATCATGGACAAAGTAATAGACATTTTTCAAAATATTGTGATTAATTTGTTAAAAAGAAAGAATTACATTGCTCTGAGGTACAGAATTCGGGAAATTAAACGGCCCAAACTATTATACATGGATAAAATTCAAGACAGCTGTGCTCAAATGAGAAAGCGTCTAAAGAATCATCCAAGAATATTACCTCAATGGGGTCTATGATACATGAATCGGGGTTTAGCTTAGCCATGGCACCTCTGGGATACCGGAAGCACACAGGACGATCGTCGATACAGGCTGCAGTAGCCACCATACGAGCAAGCTCGGTGTCATCAGATGGTGCCATCACAATCATATTTGGCAAACATGACATAAATGTTATATCGAATGCTCCAGAATGAGTTGGACCATCTGATCCCACTAATCCTGCACTTGTAATTGCGAAACGCACAGGAATCTTCTGCCGATCTACATCATGAACTACCTAAGCAGGTCAGAAGAAAGAAAACATTAGGGAACTGTACTATCATACATAATTTTAATTCCTATTTCTGATGCTGCATACAGAGAGCAATAGGAAAAGTAATTAAATGATGATAAGGAATATAGAAAAGAGGTGAGAACCTGGTCATATGCCCTCTGTAAGAACGCTGACGGAATTATACAGAATGGCTTCAACCCCCCACACGACAAACCGGCCGAAAATGTCACAGCATGTTGCTCAGCCATGCCAACATCAAAAAATTTGTCTTGTAATTTATTCTTCAATAATTGAAATGGTGGTTCCATTCCCATTCCTGCATGGACCACCACGATTTCTTCGTCCTTCTCAGACTCTGTAATCAAAGCCTCTACAAAGCGGTCACTGTATGTCCGAGGCCGAGGATTGCAAGGTAGTAATTCAGAGTCACAAGAACCTGGTTGTCACATCACCAAAAGCCAAGCATTAAGTATAGGTAGAAATTGTGGCATTCCCTAGAAATTAAAAGAAGATTAAACTTTTCTCTTTTACTTCTATGAAACTAGAACTAATAATTGCAGATTACAGCATATTAATGATGACGGAAATGTAACCATTCAAAGAAAAAAAGCAGCAAACCTGTATGGTCCTCATTTGATGTTTTAATTGTATTGTATTCTACTCCTGGTTCTTCCTTTGTTATGACATGAACCAGAACCGGACCCATAGAGTCCAAGGAAGCCACTTCATGCAGAACACACAAAAGGTCTTCAATTTTGTGTCCGTCTACTGGGCCAATATAGTACAAACCAAGCTCTTCAAAAAGGGTCGATCCCGGAGGACCCATCATACCACGAGCATACTCATCAATTTTGGCAGCCCACTCGTGCATTCCCCCACCAATTCTCTTAGTTAGAACCTGAAAAAGTCATCCCATAAGTGAATGTCAGACATGATACCATCTGTTGCAATCAAATCTATTGAGATTTAAGATAAGGGTAGACAACAGAAAATGGGATCACATATCGCATCTACATGTTATGACATGTATGGAAAGAACACATCAAAATAATTAAAAATGGTACAGCCTCCAATATTTTCAGAAAAATTCTGATAATATAAAACGTATACAATCGCGATATATTGCTCACGGTCACTATTATTAGATTACTCAGGACAAGAAATTTGAGAATCAGAACACTAATATCTTTAGTAAAACTACTTGAATCGTCAAAACCAATTTGAACTTACGAGTTCCAAATATTTCAAAAAATCGTCCTTACCTGCAAGTATACAACTAATGAACTAAAATTTGGTTCAGAAACATATTAGGGGTACTTCAAAAGATTGCTGTCTTAGAAAATCAAATTAAAGCATTTCAGTATTTGCATCCCATCCTTTTTGGGCTATATTCGCAAACTTTGGTTCATCGATGCCAACCGATAATCTCATTTTGGTTGTTTATGTCATCAAATTTTGTCAAAGAAAAAGCAAATCAAGATATGTTTATGGTTCAGAAATGAACATCCAATTAACACATTTTCTAAATGATAGGGTATCGATGATGAATACCTTAGCAATTTCTCTAAATCTCCTGAAAATTTTACTTGACTGCAACTTGCTCAAAATACTAGATAAAGCATTAACTGATGTTTTCGGTGTTTGCTCGAGCTTTGGGTGTAATGAGTGATGACTATCATTTAATATCACGACCATATTTGAATCCAGATACCCAGCATTACTCATTGCCTCATAAACCTGACCGGCCATGGTGGTTTCATTGCTGATGACTGCAACTATACGGTCTCTTTTTCCTTTAAGGTCTCGCGCAACTGCCATGCCTGGGTGAAAATAATAGCAGAACTGCCTTGTTCAATTTAATATGATAATAAAATAGCATAGACGAACGGATATCAAAACATATTAAATTTTGAATTGAATCCAGGTCTACAGTCATAAAGATAACAATCACACAGCTAGAACCAGAAATTCCAGAAGTTTCTGGCTAGATACATGCATAAGGAGTACCGAGTCCAGAAGATATACTACAGCATCCATGTCCGGCCCCAAATGGGTCAAAATCACTCTCAAAACGACGTGTAGAACTCCCAAGACCATTTCCTTCTCTAAGTTTATGGACAAGGGGCCTCCTTCCAGTGAGTAGCTTGTGTGGATATGTCTGTTCAAATCAGAGACAAAAGGCAACAAATTATGCTGCCATGTGACAAATATCTCAGCTCAAATAGTGACTGGTAACACACGCATAAATTTTCTTGGTTCCTTCTTTCAAGTAATACAATTAATACACCAAAACAAGAACAAAGGAAAACCATGAACTTTATATCTATTTAATATCTCTATTCTCTCACACATACACAAGTGTATCCTTCAACTACTTCAGGCAAGCCCTCCTCTTTTTCCAGAAAGAGAAATAAATAAATAATAAACAAGTGAAAATGGCAGAATAACATCTAGCCATTGATGTAAAACAAGTTCTTACTTGGTCCTCTATATCCCATAGTATCTTGTCCACAGGAGCATGAAATACATGATGGATAGCAACTGTCAATTCTACCACTGAGAGACTGGCTTTAAAGGATTTTTGAGTTTCTGACATTATAAATGACAATTCTGATCGAATGTCATCAGCTAGTTGCTTCAATTCCTGCATGGATTTACTTTTGTAAGCTGAGTGATAGAAGATTTGAGCTTTCAAGTCTACAACTTAAAAGTAGCAAAAACAACATTATGACTTGTTAAAAAGTTAACTGAACCTTTGGAGTCAAATTCTTCAAGTGCATGGGATTTTCAATCATATCGAGCATGGGTGTTGGCACCTTCTCCTTGATGGAACCATCAACATTGGGTAGAGAACGTACATGACCAGCATATTCCTACACCAAGAAATGTTACTTTTTCCATGACCATTAATCAAAAGATATAGCCTACCAAAAATTATAAGAGCAAGCACAACTAGGTCATCTAGGGATCCAACTTCCAGATCATTTTTATTTATTTAAAACTGAAAGTATTATTCCATATGATAAGCTAAAGTGACTTTCAGTACCTGCAAAATCCAAGAGTACAATAGAAAGAGAAACAAGCACATTCCCTCAAGTCACATGAAATCTCCTTGAACAAATTTACAAATCATACACTTGTATTCTCTATAACGTCTAATCAACACACTCCCACAGTTAATAATATCGAGTTAAATCATGCAATGCAAGTCAATAAAAAGGCTGCAGAACTGAGAATTAAAACTGCTTCAGAATGTGTTGCGTGCAGTGTGCTATGTGCTAATGAATTGTTTTTATGTGTTTGCGGTTCGATATTCTCAATACATGGCATTTATACAAGCAAGTTTTATACGTTTTAGTCATCCACTAAATCTGCAAAATTGGGATTATGTACAAAAAAGTACATTTCGGAAGCTGACGACCTAATATTTTCCTGAATGTACCTTGAAAAATAAGCTATCACAATCCACAACAAGTACGATTACAAAAATCATGTGTGCAACTTTTTTCTTGTCTCTGCCTTCTTGGCAACCAAATTACCACACACTCCACCATTTTTTTTTCTAGATTATCACTTATAGAAAATAACCATACAGTAAATGAATAGCGCCCACAACAGAATTCCAAAGTATATTCCCTGATTTTATACTAATTAATATAACTAATTATATTAGAAATTAAAGAACAGAACATAAACCTGTGTCTTATGGTATTAAAAAAAACATAAAAATGTCTATTAAAATATAAATACCTTGGAAGTATAAGAAGTAGAAGCAAAACTAGGGCAAAAATTGACTCTTGAAAATTCCCCATTGGCTGGGAAATTAACAGTTGAGAATTCCACTTTGGGAGTTAATAATCTTGAATGGTCATGGAGATGAGCATTAACACTAAAGGGCTGCTGAAAAGTAGCAGTAGCCATTAACAAGAAACACAAAAAATTTGGCACCAAAATAATCAAAACTCTATAATTTTTGCTCCAAAATAATCAAAATTCAAGAACAATGAACTGGAGGGTTGAACTCTCCTTTCCCACCCCCACAAAAAAGAATATTTCAAAACAATTAAAATTGGAAGAGATAGAATATTTGGATCGAAGCCCTGATGTTTTCGAAGGAAAATAAGTGAGAAAAACAAATAGAAGTTGGGATATGATCCACCGTGATTAAAAAATTCAACGCGTTTCGCATGTGGAGGTAGATAAATGACAAACAGAGTATTTCTTGACTGGCCATCTATGGAAAAACAGTATATGGGCCGGGAATGCGCGGTGTATCTAAGAGTACGTGTACTTTTGTTATAGATTATGGAGAAATTGGTGCAAATGGTTCCTGATCTTTTTTCTTTAGTGTGGAAATAGTCCTTAACCTTTGTTTTTTTAGTGCAGTCCCTAATCTAAGTATTTTAATGCACAATTAGTCTTTATTGGTTGAAAAAAATAAAGGCTTTTTGCACAAATGTTGCCTGACTTTTGCGTTTACTGCAGGTTGAGGACCTATTATTTTATTTTTGACAATTTAACCCTTATTTCAAATATTTTTGACAACAATGGTCCTTTTCGTTAATCTCCGTCAAAATCCTCCTTTAAATTTGATCATGGAAAATTTTGAATTTAAAAAGTAAAGAAAAATTTGCAGCAAAAATCTCTAATCTTTCAAAAAGTGTCGAAAAGTCTACAAATCTTTTAATCCAAATACATATAACCCAAACTTTTTTGACAATTTTACCTCTAACTTAAATAAATTATAAATAACTCCTAAACCTTTTCAAAAATACAAATAAGTCCTAAATCTTTTTATTGTTTACTGATTTATACTTAAAATAATAAAAAATGTGTCATAAAGTTCCAAAATTTTTAATTTTGTTCACCAAAATGACATTTAAAATGTGTTTGATTAAAATCAGATTTTTTGGTAAAAGTTGATAAAAGTTATTGAAATATGTAGTTGAAAAATTGTGGGACCATAAAATGTGTGGTTAAAATTAAAAAAAATTGGCCAAAAACGTCCCTAACGTATGGACCCGGTGCGCAAATCATCCTTACCTTTCAAATTTTGGCAATTACATCTCTTACTTATCCATGTCGTGCCAAAATCATCACTTTGAACAGAATCCATCCAATTTTTCGTTAAACCTTTGAGATTTTGGCGCAAATGGTCCATAACCTTTGTTCTTAGTGTGGAATTGGTTCCTAACGTTTATGTTTTGGCAAACAAGTCCCCAATCTATGTATTTTAATGCGAAATTGGTCCTTATGTGATGAAAAAGACAAATATACCTTTAGTTTTAATTAATAGAAATTGTATGTGGATTCCTAATCATTACAAAATGTGCAAATAAGTCCAATACTTTTATTTTTTATAAAAAAAATTAAAGAAAACTAATGAATTTTTTTTAATTAATACTTTAGTAATAAAAATGTCAAATAAAATTATTATTTTTATTATGAAGTAATAAATATATTATTTAAAATAAAAACTTTTATTTTATTGTTATATAAAAAAAAATAACTTTCTCACAAATTTGATGTTCAAATACTTTTATTTAATTGAGTTATATGTTTATTAACTACAAATATTAAAAATCCAACTATATTATTTATATTTTAATTTATCGTTTTATTTTCATTCAAAAATAAAACACATAATGTGTAAATTAATTGTTATTAGTATTTTTATATTAAATAAAAATGTAACAAGATTAGTTCAATGTCATAAAATTATATACGTCATTTTGTTATTTATTTAACTTAATTTTTAAAGTAAAGAGGAAGAAAAAAATTTATAAGTAAAGAGGGAGAAAAATAATTTCTCACAATGATTTTTCTTCATTACTTAATAATAAAAATAATAAATTTATTTGACATGTTTATTACTAAAGTGTTAATTCAAAAAAAAAAAATACTCATTAGTTTTTTTAAATTTTTTTATAAAAAATAAAAGTATTGGACTTATTTGTACATTTTGTAATGATTAGGAATCCACATACAATTTTTTCTAATTAAACTAAGGGTATATTTGTCTTTTTCATTCCATAAGGACCAATTTCGCACCAAAATACATAGGTTAGGAACTTATTTGCCAAAACATAAATGTTAGGAACCAATTCCATCATAAGGATAAAAGTTATGGACCATTTGCGCCAAAATTCCAAAGGTTTAACAGAATAATAGATGGATTCCGTTCAAAATGATGATTTGCGCATTACATGGATAGGTGAGGGATGTAATTGCCAAAATTTGAAATGTAAGAATGATTTACGCACCGGGTCCATACGTTATGGACGTTTTTGGCCAATTTCCCTAAAATTAATTGTTGACTTTGATTTTAGCGTTTTAACAAAATCAAAATTGAAAACAAACGGGCTCTTAGAGTCTCTACAAATTTTGTCTAGTGGTCCGTTAATTAACCAAAAAATTATACCCATGATCAAAATTTGACCAATTTAAAATTTTAATTTATTTTTCATACCAATTACTAAATAATAATAAAAAAGGTTCTTCACCACCCCCACCCCACCCCACCCCACCCCCCCCCCACCCTCGCCGGAAACAAAATGAACACTCTTCTATGGTTCTGCGAAACCAGAGAGGATTTTATCCCTGGTTTCAACCAAATCAAGTGATTTGGTCGATTTTGCGATGGGTGGGGGTGGGGAAGAAATTTTATTATTATTATTATTATTATTATTATTATTATTTAGTAATTGGTATAAAAATAAATTAAAATTTTAAATTGGTCATATTTTGATCATGGGTATAATTTTTTTGTTAATTAACAGACCACTTGACAAAATCTGTAGAAACTATAAGAGTCCGTTTGTTTTTAATTTTGATTTGGCTAAAAAGCTAAAGTCAAAGTTAACAATTAATTTTAGAGTAATTTGCAGCCGCCGTCCCCAACCTTTGAACTTTTGGCACTTTTATCCTCATTCTTTATTTTTTGGCACCCATATCCTCAACCTTTCTTAGTTTGGTGGCTGAAGTTCCCAACCTTTGAACTTTTGACACTTTTATTCTCATTCTTCATTTTTTTGCACCTATATTCTCAACTTTTCTTAATTTGGTGGTTGAAGTCCCCAACCTTTGGACTTTTGTATCATATTTTTTAATTGAAACTTATGAAAAGTTTATTTAAAGCCAAGTTTTGTGAGTAATTTTGTCTATAAATATTGATTTATTTTAAAAATAACTTATTTTTACAAATTTTATGAGATTTTCTTAGTTTTTTTTGCACTCATATCTTCATTCTTTATTTTTTTGCACTCATATTCTCAAATTGAGCATTAATCAAAATATAGTTTTCTAAATAAAACTATTTATCTGAATAATACAATATTCAGAAAACAGGACTGGCCATCGACCCAAAAAAGATAACGGGCCAAAGGTCAAAAAGTCAAACCAAGGTCAACCTGGTTTCAATTAAAATTCAATTTTTTGCACCCATATTCTCATTCTTCATTTTTTTGCACCCATATCCCCAAATGGAGCATTAATCAAAATATACTTATCTAAATAAAATTATTTATCTGAATAATACAATATTCAGAAAACAGAAATGACCATCGACCCAAAAAAAGTAACGAGTCAATGGTCAAAAGGTCTAACCGGGTCAAACCAAGGTCGACCTGGTTTTAATTAAAAAATTAAAAATTAATCTAAAAATCTCATAAAAATTTTAAAAATAAGTTTTTTTAAATAAACAACATTTATAGACAAAATTACTCTCAAAACTTAGCTTTAAATAGACTTTTCATAAGTTTCATAAAAAAAATTAAAAAATATGATACAAAAGCTAAAGGTTGGAGACTTTACCCACCAAATTAAGAAATGTTGAGGATATGGGTACAAAAAAAATGAAGAATGAGGATAAAAGTGCCAAATGTTCAAAAGTTGGAGACTTGAACCACCAAATTAAGAAATGTTGAGGATATGGGTGCTAAAAAATAAAGAATGATGATAAAAGTGCCAAATGTTTAAAGGTTTGAGATTTCAGCCACCAAATTAAAAAAGGTTGAGGATATGGGTGCTAAAAAATAAAGAATGAGGATAAAAATGTCAAAAGTTCAAAGGTTGGGGACGGCGACTGCAATTATCCATAATTTTAACCACACATTTTATGGTCCCACAACTTTTTAACCACACATTTTAATAACTTTTATCAACTTTTACTAAAAAATCTGATTTTAATCAAATACATTTTAAATGTTATTTTGGTGAACAAAATTAATGTTTTGGTACTTGATGAGATATTTTTTATTATTTTAAGTGTAAATCTGTAAAAAAAAAATAAAAAGATTTAGGACTTATTTGTATTTTTGAAAAAGTTTAGGAGTTTTTTTTAATTTATTTAAGTTATGGGTAAAATTGTCAAAAGAGTTTTGGTCATATGTGTTAGGATTAGAAGGTTTGAGAATTTTTCGACACTTTTTGAAAGATTATGGACTTTTGCTGCAAATTTTTCTTTACTTTTGAAATTCAAAATTTTCCATGGTCAAATTTAAAGGAGGATTTTGACGGAAATTAACGAAAAGGACCATTATCGCAAAAAATCTTTGAAATATCGGCTAAACTGTTAAAAATGAAACGATAGATCCTCAACTCGCAGTAAATACAAAAGTCAAGGACCATTTGTGTAAAAAATTCAAAAGATAAATATACCCTTATTTTTAATTAAATAAGTTTTCATTTGAATTTCTAACATTTGCAAAAAGTGCAAATATGTCTGATACTTTTATTTTTTTTATAAAAAATTAAACTAAACTAATAAATTGATAATATACTAATTATTTTGTATATTTTATGAACTATTATAAAATTACTAAAATTTAAGTTCATAATTTTTAACAAACGTGTTAATAGGGTTAATTACACTAATGGTCCCCATTCTTTCAGGTTTGTAACGATTTCATCCTCATTCTTTTTTTTAGCAGATATCATCCCCATTCTTCTATTTATACTCACAGATGGTCTCCAAATCACTATTTTTCACTATTCTAACAATTCTTGGACAAATTTGCCCATTGACTTAAATAAATTAAAATGATGGAAAAAAAATACAATAAAAATATTACAATTGGACCCTTAACCTTTTTAAAATTACAAATAAATCCTAAACTATTTTATTTTATTCAAATAAGTGCTCTTCCCCAACTAAAAAAGAATCACCCCCACCCCACCCCCACCTCCACCCCCACTCCACCCCCACCATCTGTTTACATTCATTCTTTTTTGGGTAAAAATAAAATAAAGGAAAAAAGAGATCATTTATACAATTCCACTAGCAAAAATGTAAGAAGAAGAAACAAAATTTGTTTTATACAAAGAGATCATTTATGGAGTTTTTCAACGAAGCAAAAGTTGTTCAATTCAAGAGCCATCTCAACAAGTACTTAGTAGCAGACGAAGATGAAGAAACCGTCCGCCAAAGCGGCAACGGCGGCGCCTCCAAGAAGGCACGGTGGACGGTGGAGCTCGTGGAAGGGAATCCCCATGTAATCCGCCTCAAAGGTTGCCACGGCAAGTACCTCACCGCCGCCGATGTGCCTTTTCTTCTTGGCATTACCGGCAAGAAGGTGCTGCAAACAGTTCCGGCAACAAAGAAGGACATTTCAGTAGAGTGGGAGCCCATAAAGGAAAGGTATAAAGTGAAATTGAGGACTAAAGGAGGAAAGTTCTTGAGAGCTAATGGCATCGTGATCTACTGCACAGAACTGTCACCCAGGATTGGGTTCTATGGGAGGTGGAGGTGGTGGATATATCTTTACTGGATAACGAGTATATATCAAGCTGCAACTCTAGTCTTTTATTGGAATATGAATATTCGGGTTCAAACACTCGTTCGCCATCCATTACCTTTGAGAGCCAGGAGAATAGCTTGCAATCTGCCGCGTCGGAGATTCGTCGGCCGTCAATCGCCGCCTCTCAGAGCTGTTGGCCGTCCATTGCATCAGATAAGTCTGCACATAGAAGTGGAATGGAGTTCTTCAATAAAGCTAAATCAGTTAGACTCCAAAGTCACCTCCCATTGTTGCCATGATTGTGGGTTGGGTTGGGTTGGGTTGGGTTGGGTGGGGGTGGGGGTGGGGGTGGGGGTGGGAGTGGGGGTGATTCTTTTTTAGTTGGGGAAGAGCACTTATTTGAATAAAATAAAATAATTTAGGATTTATTTGTAATTTTAAAAAGGTTAAGGGTCTAATTGTAATATTTTTATTGTATTTTTTTTCCATCATTTTAATTTATTTAAGTCAAGGGGCAAAATTGTCCAAGAATTGTTAGAATAGTGAAAAATAGTGATTTGGGGACCATCTGTGAGTATAAATAGAAGAATGTGGATGATATCTGCTAAAAAAAAGAATGAGGATGAAATCGTTACAAACCTGAAAGAATGGGGACCATTAATGTAATTAACCCTTAATTAAAATTATTTTATTATTATTAAGTAATCATATTATTTAAAATTCAAACTTTAATTTTATCGTTACAACATAAAAAGAAAAATAACTTTATCACAAACTTGATGCTTAAATATTTTTATTTAATTGAGCTATTCGTTTATTAATTACAAATATTAGAACTCAAATTGTGTTTTTCATATTTTAATTTATCGTTCAAAAATAAAGAACACATAATGTGTAAATTAATTTTTGTTAGTATTTTTATGTTAATAAAACATAATAAGATTAGTTCAATGTCATAAAATTATATACGCCATTTTATTATTTATTTTACTTAATTTTTATTCAAGTTTTTCAGATCGCATATCAATTACAAATATTTAAAGCGCAATAATTTTTTATTTTTTTATGAAAAATTTAATTGACACGACTATAATGATATATTTAATATGCTAAATTAAATATTATTTAATAGATGTATTGGATCTATTTGCACATTTAACAAATGTTACAAATTCAATTGCAATTTTCTTTAATTAAAACTAAGGGTATTTTTCTCTTTTTGATCAAATAAGGACCAATTGCGCACCAAACCGCGTAGATTAGGGACTGATGTGCCAAAAAATAAAGGTTAAAGACCACTTCCACACTAAGGACAAAGGTTATGGACCATTTGTACCAATTTCTCTAGATTATAACTACGTTCAAATTAGTCAAATATCATTTTTATTTATCACGATCGTAAAGAGTTTTCTTCGCTACTAGAAGAAAAAAGTACTTAAATATCTGTGTGTCACTATGTCTTCAATTTCTCCTATCACAAAATCGTCACTTCCAAAATTTATTGATCGCTTCAATCCATTTCACTGATTCGATCATCTTTAAAATCTACTTACCTCCTTAATCCATCTCCCTTAATTGATCATCTTCCTTCACCGATCATCTTCAAAATCTATTGACCGTCTCAATCCATCACCATAAAAGTGGTTCAAATTTCAGTGACTCATTCTCATAAATCCTACGGTCGAATCCCACCGTAAAAAAGTGGTATACTAATATATTTTGTATAATTTTTAATTTTTATTCATTTTTTATCAACACCTAAGACTTTATATTTATAAAATCTACAACATAATTTACCAAAAATACTCTTTATTCTAGGGGTGGGCATTTTAACCGAAACTGAACCTCTCGAACCGAACCGGAACCGGAACCGGAACCGGAGGTTCCGGTCCGGTTCCAAAAAAATTAAATTAGGAACCGGAATTGAGAACCGAGAACTGACCGGGTTTGGGTCGGTTCTTGGTTCTTGAACTAGAACCGTGGGTACCTAATTGGAACCGAACTTATCATTTTTTATAATTTTTTATTTTTTACAATTTATTCACCCTAATTCATGACAACACCACGGTACCAAAAACAAGAGTCCAAATGTCTAAGATCCAAACAAAAAATACAAAACTTATCACTGTTAAACTTAAACTCAATTAACCCAATTGTAATTACTCAAATCTTAAATTTTCAATCGTTACTTACTGAGATGCTCAATACAAATATTATCGTCTGTCTCGCACTTTTCCTCATATCTCTTTCTCGCTCAACACATAGTGAGACTGTGTAGGCGAAACTCATTTTTAACCAAAACGAATCCTCAATTACGAGTTTGCAATTTTGGTGTCTATTTTTCCGGTTAATGTTTTATATCTTTCATAAATTATTTTAATATCTAACATACTTTAATGTTAACGGGTTTGTAATTTTTAATTTTTTTCAAAACATTTTGTCAACTAAAGATTTTTTTTTAAAAAAAATGTTACGGGTAGAACCGAACCCGAACCGACGGATCCGGTTCGGGTTTGGTTCCAATAATTACATGGAACCAAACGAGTCCATTTACGAAATACCCGAACTGTAACGAGTGGTTCTGGGTATTGAAATATTCGAATCGACTCACCCGACATCCAGGCCTACTTTATTCTTTCAAAGTTGTGGATTGCACTGTTTATCAATATATACACATACCAATATATATATATAGTATGCGTATATGCATTTTATTAAAACTTATGTTTTTATCATAAAATTTCAACTTAGTACAAGTTTGGTAGTACTGAAATTATTTTTTAAGTATTTATAACTTGTGTGTTATAAAATATGTGGATAATATGTGAGTAATAAGTTTTAAATCTTACAAAATATATAGATATGTTTAACAATCTTAATTATAATTTAAGTTTAGCCAAACAAGCTATAAAACATATTCAACACTTTTGATAAAAAGTTAATAAATTGTGTGGTTGAAAAGTTGATCAAAGTTGTAACCCCCATAAAATGAGTAATTAAAATTAATTGTTGACTTTGACTTCAGTTTTTTAGTAGATTTTTAAGTGGTACCAAACAAGCTCTTATTTGGCAATACTATAGCTAATTTTTATTCGCACATTCTATAATACTCACAACTTTTATCCACATATTTCGTGGGACCACTTCTTATAATCTATAAAAAAAAAAAATTATCAAACAAGCACCTATAGAACAACGAAAAATAGGACCGCACCTAAGATTTGTGTAGATTCAATTCGCTGAGTGTATTGTCGAGTTGGTCGAATTAGTGCATGTTTGAGTGTGTTTATACTAGTTTATAAGTACCCATAATATGCTATTTTTTGTCGTTAAAAATAAAGAAATTGTGAGTCTAATGCAAGTCTTCGTGACTCCTATTTTATCTACTTAAAAAAAAAACAATGTTTTAAGCATGGTCAACCAAACACTTAGATTATCACGTCAATTCTACAAAGACTCGTTTTAGTTATATTCGAGTAGATGGTCGAACTAGTTTTTGTCCTAATAAAGGTATATTTGATACCCAAGATTTGTGTCAATTTGATTCGATCGAGTAGATGGTCGAATTGGTCGAATGAGTTTGCTTTTAATAAAAATATATCTGATGCATAAGATTCGAGACAATTCAGTTCGATCGAGTAAATGATCAAGTTAGTTGAATTAGTTTATGAGACTTGTTGCAACAAGGGTATATGTGATGTCAAATAATCCATTTTTTCATTTCAATTTTTAAAGGGATTTTGGTGCAAATGGTCCCTAATCTTTGTCTTTAGTGTGAAATTGGTCCTTAACGTTTATTTTTTGATAAACAAGTCTTTAATCTATGTATTTTGGTGAAAAATTGGTCTTTATGGGATGAAAAAGACAAATATACCTTTAGTTTTAATTAGAAGAAATTGTATGTGGATTCCTAATCATTACAAAATATACAAATATGTCCAATACTTTTATTTTTTATAAAAAATTAAAAAAAACTAATGAGTTTTTTTTTAATTAACAATTTAGTAATAAATATGCCAAATAAAATTATTATTTTTATTATTAAGTAATTATATTATTTAAAATTTAAAATATTATTTTATGGTTGTATAAAAAAATAATTTTGTCACAAACTTGATGTTCAAATACTTTTATTTAATTGAGTTATATGTTTATTAACTACAAATATTAAAAATCCAACTATATTCTTCATATTTTAATTTATCGTTTTATTTTCGTTCAAAAATAAAACACATAATGTGTAAATTAATTTTTATTAGTATTTTTATGTTAAATAAAAATGTAATAAGATTAGTGCAATATTATAAAATTATATATGTCGTTTTGTTATTTATTTAACTTCATTTTTAAAGTAAAGAGGGAAAAAATGATTTCTCACAATAATTTCTCCCTCTTTAAATAATATAATTACTTAATAATAAAAATAATAATTTTATTTGACATGTTTATTATTAAAGTGTTAATTCAAAAAAAAAAAACTCATTAGTTTTCTTTAATTTTTTTATAAAAAATAAAAGTATTGGACATATTTGCATATTTTGTAATGATTAGGAATTCACATACAATTTCTTCTAATTAAAACTAATGGCATATTTGTCATAAGGATCAATTTTGCGCCAAAACACATAGGTTAGGGACTTGTTTGCCAAAAAATAAATGTTAATGACCAATTCTACACTAAGGACAAAGGCTATGGACCATTTGCGCCAAAATCCCATTTTTTAAAAGCGAGTGATTATATTGACACTATAATTCTTGTTTATTAAACTACTTTTTAACTGTAAGTTTCCCAACTTCTGTTCATTGTCATACTTATCTTTTCAACCTTTTTGTCCCATTCTTATCTTAGACCTTCAATTTATTAGCACACATAATTATGATGATGATTTTCGTCCAAAAAGTCTGTGATAAAAGTGTAAAAAGATTTATTTACCCCTCATATATTTAAGTAAGCAAAAAAAAGGTACAAAAGCACAACAAAAAAATTATCCTTCATTTCAAAATATGCTCATAATATTTGGACAAAAAACATAATCAAGAGTTCAAGACCAAATGTGCTAACTAATAGAAGATTGAAGATAAGAATGCGATAAAAAATGTAAAGATATAAATGCGACACTAAACCAAAATTAGAAATTTTTAATACAATTAAAAAGTAGTGTGAGAAATAAAAATTTTGGTGTCAATATAACTACTTTTAAAAAATATTTTTTTAAAAAATAAATTTCCTAGAGTTTATTGGTATTATTCTCAGTGTGGACAATTATGTAACCATTATGGCCCAAACTTCAAAGCGTAATCAATTACATTCAAGATTTAAAAAAAAAAAAAAAAATTGGCCGGTATGTCTTACTAATAATTTAGAGTATGTTTAATACAAAAAATTATTAGATTATAATCAATGAGTCTTATGAAATGTATGGATAAAAAGTATATCAAAGTCGTAGATCCTGCGAAATGTATAGATAAAAATGATGTTTGACTTGCTTATAAATATTTATAAGTATTTATAAGCACTAACAAATATATATTTAGTACTTGTTTGGTCTAGTTTAACTAATTTTTCAACACAAAATAATTTAATTGATCACAATTTTGCCATAAAAAAAAGTCTTATTTGATTTTTTTTGTTGAAAAACTAATTTTTAAATTAGACCAAACAACCACTTAGTTAGTTGTCGTCTTGGATGTGTAGGATATTTTTTATTAACATAGTACGATTATTATTTAAATTATAATTAGAGAGATTTATAACATAAATTAAGTTCCATATAAAATAAAACGTTGACACTTGTGTCACGTAGATAGTTTTTGAGACCGTCTTTTATAACTTCTCTCGATATTTATAATCGAGATTCGACCGTTGTGAACAAAAATGGTGAATAATGTTGACTAACATTAACATTTATAAAATTTAAGATAAAATACTAGGCTTATGTTATTAAATTGAGATGTATGCATTAAATTATGGGGAATTTATAAAATTAGACAAATAAAAAGGGTGATTTTTAAAAATAGCAATTTTTAATAACATTTACAAAAGTTATAATTTTTAGATGCAAAAAGTCGTATATACCTTTTTACAAAAATGACAAGCTTCTCTTTTCTGGCTTTAAAAAAAAACTAACTCCTGAAAGTTCAACTGTCATTTTTTTTCGTCCTTCAACTGTCGATATAAAAAAAATTGTTGAAGTAAATTATTTTCTTTTTCCTTATAATTCAGGCTGTTGAACGACAGTTGAGCAGCTTAACCCATCATTTTCGTTTGATTTTTCTGTTTCCACATTATTTTTCTTCAACCAAATATTAATCCATGAACACAATCTCTTTCAATAATTTTTGAACAATTACATTTAACATGTTTTCAGATTTGAAAACAATTAAACTAATCTAACACAAAACTTATTGAATTTTTGTTTTTTTATAACTCAAATTAATCTATCAAAAAAGTAACTTCTTTGGTTGGATTAGGTGGTGGTAAACAATGCGCGCGAATGCGGTGACACGAGGTAGTAGATTATGGGATAAAATTTGATTTTAGTAAAATAAGAGCATTTCTAATGCAACAAATGTGGATTGTTGTACATGTGGAAAATAAAATAAAGATGGAGATAAGAGCATCTCCAATGGGGTCGTGGATTAAAAAAAAGGTCAAATTACACAAGAGGGAGGATGTAGATAAATTATAACAAATTAAATAAATGATGATGAACACACATTATGATAGAAATAACTTATAAAAAATTAAATAAAAGATGTTTAACACACGTTTCGATGGATATTAACGATAAAAAAATAAATGGAAGATATCTAGCACACTGTCTAATGTGGACAGTGTGTTAGACATTCTTCACTTTTTTCTTGCCATGTAAGTATTTTAAGATAAGGTGACACACTTTTTAGTGCAATCAATGGTTGTATAACATATGGTCTAATAAATTTGATTTTGAATTAGATTTGACTAAGATATAGTGAGAATTTAACTAATTGTTTATTAGTATATTTGTCTAAAAAAACTATTTTTCAACTTATTTTCAAATGCTACTATTTTTCAAAAGTAACACAGCAAACGATGTTTCCTATAATTTCCTCTTAAATTATACCATACAAATCGCATCAAATATTGGATTGTATTAAAGTAATAAAACATTCTTATAATATCACGGAATTTTGGCGCAAATAGTTCATAATCTTTGTTCTTAGTGTGGAGTTGGTCCCTAACATTTATTTTTTAGCATACAAGTCCCTAACTTATGTGTTTTGGTACGAAATTGGTCTTTAAGGGATGAAAAAGATAAATATGGCATTAGTTTTAATTAGAAGAAATCGTATGTGGATTCCTAATCACTACAAAATGTGCAAATAGGTTCAATACTTTTATTTTTATACAAAATTAAAGAAAACTAATGATTTTTTTTAGAATTAACACTTTAGTAATAAACATGTCAAATAAAATTATTATTTTTATTATTAAGTAATTATATTATTTAAACTTTAAACTTTTATTTTATTGTTGTATAAAAAAAATAAATTTGTCAGAAACTTGATGTTCAAATACTTTTAGTTAATTGAGTTATATGTTTATTAACTACAAATATTAGACATCCAACTATATTCTTCATATTTTAATTTATCGTTTTATTTTCGTTCAAAAATAAAATACATAATGTGTAAATTAATTTTTATTAGTATTTTTATGTTAAATAATAATAAGTAAAATCTGGTAAATAAAAATACTAATTTTTATCAGTCACTACTACCTGCCATCATGCCGCTGCCAAACTATTAAATCTGGTAAATAAAATAATTTGAAACGTGGGCATTCAAAAAAAAAATACTCAATAATATGTACACACTCCATTGAAAAAATTATATACCCACAATCACACGACATGTCAAATAAAAAATATACATGACATGTCAAATAAAAATAAAATTTTTATTACATTTTTATTAAATAAAAATTATTACACAACTTGAACTAATCTTATTACATTTGTATTTAACATAAAAATACTAATAAAAATTAATTTACACATTATTTGTTTTATTTTTGAACGAAAATAAAACAATAAATTAAAATATGAAGAATATAGTTGGATCTCTAATATTTATAGTTAATAAACATATAACTCAATTAAATAAAAATATTTGAACATTAAATTTGTTACAAAATTATTTTTTTATACAACAATAAAATAAAAGTTTAAATTTTAAATAATATAATTATTTAATAATAAAAAAAATAATTTTATTTGACATGTATATTATTAAAGTGTTAATTCCAAAAATAAAAAAACTCATTAGTTTTCTTTAATTTTTTATATAATTTTTTATAAAAAATAAAAGTATTGGACCTATTTGCATACAATTTCTTCTAATTAAAACTAGAGATAATTGCATGAAAGGTCCCTAACGTTTCAAAATTATTGGGGATATGCCCATAACCTAAAAAAATAGTACCACACGTCCCCAACGTATGAAGAAATAGGCATCGTATGTCCCTCTTCACACTTTTCGTTAGTTTTCTCTGTTAAAAGCTAAAATTAGATTGCATGAGCTATCTCTCTCCAAATTAAGTGATTGGAGATTTACTGCATGAACTGATGATTTTGGTGGGAGAAGATTATCGAGCGACTCAGTAGTGATAATTGTAAAGCTTTGCTGATCAAATTGGTGCCGATTCCAAAGGTTTCATTTTTTTGTGTTAGGTTTATTTTCCAAAGACTCAGTAGTGACAAAGCTTTCATTTTTTTATGTGTTGGGTTTATTTTCTTGAAATTGCTTGATAATAGAAGAAAAAGTGCTATAATGGCTGAAGAAACCAAGAAATCGACTACTGAAGAGTTTGTGGTATCTGATGTTTGTTTGGCGGAAACACCCACGACTGTGGTTTTAGAGAAGGAAGCACCACCGCAGCCAGAACCTGAGGTGGAGAAGGTTGAGAAACCGGTGGTGGAAGATGAGAAAGAGGCGACGGCTGTTGAAGATGAAAAGGTAGCTGAATTGGCTTCCTTTAAAGATGAGAGTAATAAGGTTGATGATCTTGATTCAGGAGGCACTCAACAAGCATGAATTAATAAGGTTGATGATCTTGATTCAGGAGACACTCAACAAGCATGAATTCACTACCCCGCCACCTTTGCCGCCGGCCAAGGAGGAGGAGAAGAAACCTGAGGAGAAGAAAGAAGAAGATGAATCAAAGCCTGAAGAGAAAAAAGAAGAAACTTGTGAGGATGTTCTGGCTGAAGTTCCACCACCAGCTGAACCCATCAAAGAAGAGGCAGCAAAGCCGAACCCGAGGCTCCGATGGAGAAAAATGAAGAAGAGAAAATCACCCCACCACCGACTGCGGAACCACCAGTAACCGTGGTTGACAAAATTGAAGAAAAACTTGAAGATGTCGAACAAATCAAAGAAACTATAATCCATGAAGTTACTCCACCAACCCCACCACCGCCAGTCGCGGAAGAGTGCCCACCAGCCCCAGAGGCGGAGAAGCAGAAGGTGGAGGAGGAAATCGCACCACCATCACAGATATTTCCATAAAATGAAAACACCCAACAATGTATAGACAACCAAAAGTGTAACCAATAATTGGAAAATTCAATGAATAATTTTTTCAATCGCTTAATTTGAAGAGAGATAGCGCATGCAGTCTAATTTTGGCTTTTAATGGAGAAAACAGACGAAAAGTGTGAATAGGGACCTATGATACCTATTTCTTCATACGTTGGAGATATATGGTGCTATTTTTTTTTAGGTTAAGGGCATATCTCCAACGATTTTGAAATATTGGAGACCTTTCATACAATTATCCCTTAAAACTAAATGTATATTTGTCTTTTTTATCCCATAAGGACCAATTTCGCACCAAAATACATAGGTTAAGGACTTGTATGCCAAGAAATAAACGTTAGGGACCAATTCTACACTAAAAACAAAGGTTATGGACCATTTGCGCCAAAATCCCTAATATCACGAAGATTTTCAATATTTCAAATAATTGCCTTTCACATATATAAAATCGACTGATAAAGCAAATACAAACCATAATAATAAATCAATGGCTAATTTACAGTCATAGTCCTCAACTTTTAACTCTTTTGCACATCTACTTCAATTTTCTTCTTGATTTTTCATAAATTAAATGTCACTGTCCTTGTTGACGATTTTTTATTTAAAATTCCACCAAACAACCACCACCCGATAGTCCAAATCCTCTTGAAAAAAATGAAAACTAAAGGTGTACTTGAGAATTTTGGAGTACCGATTATGAGAATTTTTTAAAGTACAGATTTCGGGTGTTTATGAAGGGAGCAGTTTTTAATGGATTTTAGTAGTAGTTTTTGAAATGGTTAAATCTATTTTTGGAAGCTTATTATTTAGCGGTTTTAAAAGAATCAAATTACATATATGCTCACATATAAAAAAAAAATTATAATTTAAAATTTTATATATCCACCTATCATAGAAAATAAAAAAATTAAATTTATGTTCTTGCATATGTTTTTTTTTCTTTTGCAAATGTTCTTTTATTTTTACAAAGGAAATTGGCGCAAATGATCTCTAGCATTTGTCTTCAGTGCATAAACGATCCCCGACGTTTGTTTTTAGCACAGAAGACCCTAATCTATTGTGTTTTGGTACGCAATTA
The DNA here is from genome assembly GCA_030279155.1 of Forsythia viridissima. NCBI lineage: Eukaryota > Viridiplantae > Streptophyta > Magnoliopsida > Lamiales > Oleaceae > Forsythia > Forsythia viridissima. Next base: position 2,884,643 of record CM059041.1, on the reverse strand, counting down.
GTCCTTATTTGATAAAAAAGACAAATATACCCTTAATTTTAATTGAAAAAAATTATAATTGGATTCCTAATCTTTTGAAAAAAAAAAATTATAATTGAATTCCTAATCTTTTGAAAAAGGTGCAAATATGCCAGGTACATTTATTAAATAATATTTAATTTAGTATCTTAAATAAATCACTATTGTCGTGTCAATTAAAATTTTCAAAAGAGAAAATATAAAATTATTGTGTTTTAAGTATATATAATTGCTATGTGATTTGAAAAACTTGAATAAAAATTAAGTTAAATAAATAACAAAATATCGTATATAATTTTCTGACATCAAACCAATCTTAATATGTTTTGTTAACATAAAAATACTACTCCCTCCGTCCCAAATATATAGGTCACATTTCCTTTTTCTCTAGTCCCAATTATATAGACTTGTTTCTATTTTTGAGGTGTTTTTTTTGTTCCTTTACTAAAATACCCTTATTTAATTTGCTTATTTATAATCATTTTTTCCAACTTAATCTTGAAATTGTACATTAAATGATACTCATTAAATAAGGGTAAATTAGGAAAACTATTGGTAAAATTTACTTTTTCAATAACATTCTTAATCTGTGTGAAAAACCCAATCAGCCTATATATTTGGGACGGAGGGAGTAATAAAAATTAATTTACAAACTATGCGTTCTTTATTTTCTAACGATAAATTAAAATATGAAGTATTACAATTGGAACTCTAATATTTTTTAGTTAATAAATAAATAAATAACTCAATTAAATAAAAGTATTTGAGAATCAAGTTTGTGATAAAATTATTTTTTCTTTTATGTTGTAACGATAAAATAAAAATTAAAAAATATAATTACTTAATAAAAAAATTATTTTTATTTAACATATTTATTAATAATTATCAACTAAATTTTAGTTATTTTATAATAGTTCGTAAAATATACAAAACAATTTAGTACGTTATCAATTTGGTCAATAAAGTGTTAATTAAAAAAAAAGAACTCGTTAGCTTTTTTTAATTTTTTTTATAAAAGATAAAATTATAGGACTCATTTGCACCTTTTGCAAAGATTAAGAATCCAATTACAATTTTTTCTTATTAAAACTAATGATATATTTGTCTTTTTCATTAAATAATGATTAATTGCGTACCAAAACATATAGTGTAAGGTCTTTTGTGCAAAAAACAAACGTTAGAAATCATTTCTGCACTGAGCACAAAGGTGAGGGACCATTTGCGCTAATTTTTCTTTTTACAAATATTAAGTTTAATATAGTTTTAAAAATAATTGTTTGAGAGAAGATAAAATTGAATTTTTTTTAAGAACAGTAAAAAATTAACGATTTGGAAGGTTGAGAGATCTACTTTAAATTATATTATATCGAATTTGGGCAGTTTAAAAACTGTCCAAAACTGATGCTCCAAAAAAACTAACAAACACCAATTTTTATGTCCTTCATAAATACTACAACTCAAAATCGGTGGAGAAAAAAATAACCCAAGCATGCCTAAAGGTAGGACGAGGCGGTGGCAATTTTTACACGGGTAAATTTAATTTATGGTCACCCAACTTTGTTTGGGTTACTACTTACTCATCCAATTCAAAAAGTTTACCAAACGCTCATCCAACTTTCTAAACGGTTTACCGTCCATCACCCATTTGCAAAACCCAATTTGAAGTAAACGAAAATGGCCACATGTTTGACGGAAAGTCCACATGGCTCTATGACGACGTTTAAATTCCACGTCAGAAAAAATGCCAATTCCAAACACGCCATTACCTATAATTTGTTTCACGATTTGCACAATAAAACACCTGTTTCTCAGTTTGGGAGATTAAAAACGACATCTATTGCAAAGTCCAAATATCTCCCCTAAATTCCAGAAACCCTAATTTTGATATTCCTCTTCTTCTTCAACTGCAAAGGAAAGAAAATATCGTCAAATCAAAATCGAAAGTGAAGATAGTAGGAATGGAATCTTCATCAGCCACTTCTCAAATCCCACATGAGGCAGTGTGTTTTTGCGGCAATCATCTGTCAATAGGACTTCTTGGACTGCGAACAATCCAGGTAGGAGGTTCTGGAGTTGCAGCTTTTATGGACTACCGGATGCTTGTAAGTACTTTTCTTGGGTTGATCCACCTCCTCACCTACATTATAAAACAATAATCAACGGACTTTTAAGGAAGGCAAACAGCAAAGGCAATGATGAGCAGAAGCTATGACGATTGGTGAAGTGTCATCAATTTGCTCTGGAGTGTTTTTGTTAGGTGTAATAATCCAAAAAATATGGTTGTGAATTGTCTCAGATAATATAACATGGCTGGTGTTTGAGTGGAAATAGGAATTGGTAATGTGTTAGTTACAAATTGTTGGAGGAAAATGAAGGATTTGGTCCTTTAATGCATGAAGGCAGTGTGGTTGAAGTTAATGTTTGGCGTGTTTGTTAAAATGCTCCAATGTAATGTGAAGGTTTATTTTAACCAATACTGTATCACACTTCTTTGAAATATTATGGTTTTAACTACTCTTCTTTGAAATTTTATTTCTTGAATGTTGTAATTGTGGTTTGTTGAAGGTGAATGCATATCAGTTTGTTTGTTTGGGTTGCTGATTGTGTCTGCGAATGAGTTTGTGGAATGTAGGTTGTTGATGGATCTGTACATGGTTGAGCACAACACACTGCTTTAACCATGGCATTAACATTTCTGGAACCAAAAAATACAAGCATCTCCATAACATTTCTGGAACCAAAATTTGAATAAACAACTCTTGGTGTTAACTGTAACAAACAAATTGATCCAATTGGAATCCATATTTCCATTGTAATATTGACAAACAACATAAGATCAATAAGAATCCATATTTCCCATATAAAAATTAATTTATATGTCAATTGCTATCTGCATGTTGGAAATTTACCGTATCCATATCAAAAACAAAATATCAGCAATAGTAATCCATATTTCCAACACAAAGAGCTTCATGTTCCCCCTATTAAAAATTGATGTATAGATACCAAAATCTATATTTCCAATACAACTGAGCTCCATGTTTTTCTAGTCTACATAACTATGTCTTCTTCGATAACGTCGGTTAAAGCCATCGCTTTCTCTTTGCTGACACTTGAACCTCCAGGATTATCGATGGACGGTCCACTTTTGGTGTAAACTGCATTTTTGGATAACTAACACCTAGAGTGGGCATGAATTGGAACAAAGATGATAGTGGTTCATGCTGAGGAGCTGCACTTGATTTGCTATTTTTCCTCCTAGGCTTAAGTTTGGACTGCATTTAATAAAATTCAAATAAATTACACAAGATAGAATTGGACATGGAAAAATAAAGGTGGCTGAAGAAACAATTGGTAATGGAAAATATTACATACCATTGTTTGCTCTTCCATGTTGGTATTATACATTTCAACATCTCCAATGTCAGTATACCATTCCTGGTTAATGAAATAGTAGGCAGTTTTTATTTAAAATTACATATGCCTCATGAAGAAAAAGGAAAGCAAGTGATACAGTAAACAACAACCAGGTAATAACTTAACCTCATGTGGTGCGTCATCTCGCTCATGGTATTTCTTATTATGCCCCGTCAACCCGCAAACACTGTATGTCATGACAACACTACCCTTCTTCTTCAATTTCAAAGTACTCGATGCTTGGTTTATCACAAGTTCTTCTGTTTGCCTTCTCCGATTTTTTTGCTTTCTACCCCTCTTACACAAAACCCAACCAAGGGGTTTTATAGAATCTTTCTCAACTACAGGCTACAACTTTTGACCATTGATTGGCATAACTATGTTTTCATAACAATTCAAATATGTATTGACCTTGTAACAATCGTGCACATATTTCGATGGATCAGCTCTATAGTCCATGATAGCGGCACATGCATGTCCACATGGAATGCCAGTAAGGTCACATCGTCGACAAACACATGTTCGAGCATGTATATCAACAACAAATTCACCATCTCTACTCTTAACATACCACTGGGATTCCCCGTTCCAATCTACTTCGTTTCCTCTAGCCATCTCAATATTATTCAATAGTTTCATCTCTATTTTTGGGCACAAATCTCTAGCAATTCTCTTCATCTTATCCCTTCTTTGGTGTATCATCTTCATGAAGCCAATATGTATGTCAATTAATAAGGTAATAATGGACTTCTCCCTGTCCTCCAACATTATCTTGTTAAAGCACTGAGACAAATTGTTGAGCACTATATCACTCTTTACCTTTGTCACATAGTGGGATTTACTCCATTGTTTTACAGGCCTCTTTGTCAACCAATCGTAAGCATTGTTATTATAGTTTTTCAACTTGTCCACCCAGAACTTGAAATCTGCAACCGTGGTTGATTTAGCTGCTTTCCACATGAATTCCTTCAGAGGCAATCCTTTGAAATCAGTTCTAAAAAAAATTCTTGTACATATGCCTCACACAAAACCTATGTTCTGCTTCTGGATACATCTCCTCAATCACGTTCTGCAAACTTTTGTCAATCACTCATAAATGTCCACTCGTTGTTGTTAATGATGCCCAAATCATCACCTAAGTGCTTAACAAACCATCTCCAACTAATCGTATTCTCCTTCTCAACTATGGCAAATGTAAATGGATAAATAGAGTCATTTGCATCTAGCGCAATTGCAGAAAGCATTTGACCCCAAATCTACCCTTCAAAAAACACCCATCCAATCCAATAAGTTGTCTACAACCTAAATTGAAACCCTTCTTGCATGCATCTAGACATACATAAATGCCTTGGAATTTTGAATTATGTCGACAATCTTACAAGTTGACCTTGTCCTTACCAACTCTAAGGCATATGACCAAAGCATACCAAACTGATGTTCATCACTCTCCCTGAATTAAATCCTAGCCCATCTCCTAGCCCTCCAAGCAGTTACTTTATTAATGTTCAACTTCAAGTCGTCTTTCACGGCCTTTCTAATTAGCTTTGATTTCCATTATGGGTCTAATTTAAATGTTTCTAAATACCTCTCGGCAACATACTTAACCGTGCAATGCCTATTCGTACTATCTCTACTACATGTGTGGGTGGGAGTGTATGATTTAACTTGTACACAACCCAACTTCTTGTTCAATGACGCCCAAATCCTCCATTTACAACCTAACTTGCACACAGCCTCAGCCTGTCTGTTGTCATTTGGTTTGAACATGAAGTTATACCGAGTAACAACTCCATAGTTTTTTAGAGCTTTCCTAAACAACTCCATATCCATAAATGTTTTCCCAACCTCGAACTTGGGATCAAACAACTCTTTCTCAGGAACAAAATTTGGGAACAGATAGTTGTTCTCCTCTCCTAATGAGTTGTCAGTGTGTAATTCCTCAGACGATGGAGAATATGATTCATCTGACTCTACCTCTTCTTCAGTAACTGCTATATGTGCTTCCTCAACTGCGGAGTCTGAATTTAGCCCCACTGCTAAGCGTTCCAGCGCATTCTTGTCAAATATAAATTCACCATCATTCACATCATCCTCAGAATAACTGAAATGCAAACCAGGCACATTAAGTTCGTCTTCTTCGATGTCCCTGTCATTATTTGCGCCTGTAATGTATATACATTTTCATTATATACAACTTTGAACTTAAATATTGCACCTTCAAAAGAAAAACAAGAAATTCAGAAGACCATTCTAAATTATAATGTACACATTACCTCCACTTGCGTCATCCTTGTCTTCTTCCTCCAATAAACATTCTTCATCAATTGATGTGTTGTCTATTTAGAGAGATTGTGGGTCACCTTTGTACAACAAATTGTAGAAAGGAGTAATGGACAATTATTGTGGGACACCTTTAATAGTGAAATCCCAGACAATAAATGCCAATTAGCGTTGAAGAAGATTTGGGGTTTTTAAATGTTCATAATAGTGAAAAAAAACTATGAGTAAATGCATGTTTGGCATTGGCATTTCTTCTCACGTTGAATTTTTAAACGTTGTCAAAGTGTCATGTGGACTTTTCGTCAGACATGTGGCCATTTCTGTCTACTTCAGATTGAGTTTTGCAAACGGGTGATGGACGGTAAATCGTTTAGAAAGTCGGATGAGCGTTTGGTAAGCTTTTTGAACTAGGTGAGTTTTGCATTAATTAAATTTACCCATTTTTACACACACTCGCTTAAATTTCCCCGTCTCGTAAAATCGCAACCCGAACTCTTCACTCTACAGAAATAAAGGATTGATCATTCTTCATTCTTCTGTTCAAAATTCGAATCAGTATACAGTCTGCAAATTGAATATTCAGAAAATCGATCATTGAAAGAATGTCGGGTAAGGCTCTGCTTGGGAGTTTTTTTCCACCGGTTTTGATTGGTTTTGAATGGCACCGTTTATGAGGGGTTGGGACAACCCGTGATTGTTATTTTTTTAGAGCACTGGTTTTGGGAAGTTTAAAAACCACCCAAAAACCCTGTAGTGTAATTTTAGGTATACTTCTCAACCCTTCAAATCGGCGGTTTTTGGCCGTTCTTTAAAATTTGTTCCAACTTTACCCTCCTTAAACAATTTAAATCTGCAATGAAAAAAAAGACATTTCAACTCCCCCACCAACAAACTAGACACAGACTCTTCTACTTCTTGGGAGGCCCGACTGCTGCTGTGAAAGGTAATCTCCCGGCTGCTGCTGTGTGTATTATTCTTGTGTATCTGTGAAATATATGTGTGTATTTTATCTGTGTGTATGTGAAAGTTTTATCCGTCGTTCCGTCTACTTCATCCCATCTTTCCAGCGAAGGAGTTCCCTTTTTCCGGCCACAAGGCCCGTAATTCATGTTTTATCTTGAAACGCAACTCCATTTCAACAATTCCAATTATTAAAGCTAGTGCACAGTCACATCAGTTTCACTATCTTCCAGTTCTCATAGTTCCATCTAACCTCCTCTTAATAAAATTATTAGGATTTTATTTTTTATTTTTTTGGTTTTGCATGCTCTGAGCAGAACTATTGGTGTGTTTAGGGAAGTGGTGATGAACAAAATGAACTCCCACCAGTTTTGAGTTCCGGAAAAGCTTCAAATTGGACAAAACCATTGCTGAATTTTGCATCTGATAACTTTCTCCCATTAGGTATGTTGGCCATACTTAAGAAAATGCTAAATCTTCTATTTGAAACAGTATCAGTTTGATCATTTTATTGCACTTATTAAGTTGCTTTTTGATAAATGAAAACATGAAGATATCTGATTGTCAAAATTGAGGCTTTCTTATGTTGAATTTGGATTGGATGATTGAATTTGTGGATAGTGTTGGAGAAGGTCATTATGTATTTCTGTTACCATGATTTTGAATGGTCTTAAATATATTGTTTTTTTTAAAGGGAACCATATAAGGGTCCCAAGGACGTTTTCTTTGATAACGTAATTTACGTTGAACTTGTATAATTTATTTTTAAGTTTTTTTTTTAATTTTATTATTTATAATTGTGTTTAGCAGCTCTTGTCCAATTTTACAATATATTGGATTTGTTTTCACGATATGCCAGAATGCTTAATTTATGAGTTTGTGAATTTGTTTATTTAGTAACTCAATAGTAATTTTTTTTTTAGATGGCCGACCGTGACAATTTCGATAGTGATGATCTTATTGTGTACATTTCTATATGTGTACATCATATCCATATGATGTTTCTCCTACTATTTGGACTTATATTAACGCAGCAACCCACGTCAAGAAATAGTTCAAGTTTAAATAGAAACAATCGTGCAATACGTTTGCATAGTGAGCGAGTACGAGATGAAGTAATATAACGTGTTGCGGGACCACGTGGTTGAAATTTGATTCGAATGAGTCCTGCTGCATTCGTAGAATTTTGTAGTATTTTAGTAAGGGATGGGGGACTTCGTGCAACTCAACGAGCCACAATTGAAGAACAAGTTGCTAAATTCCTCTGGATTTTAGGGCAAAACACAAGACATAGTGCGTGTTCGATGTTCTTCCATCGGTCTGGTGAGACGATTAGTCGTCATTTTCATAAAGTGATGGAAGCAATTATAGAATTGGAGGATAAATTCATTGTACAACCAAATGGAGGCCAAGTGCCACCCGAAATACACCATCATACCAGATTCTACCCCTACTTTAAGGTAACATTGTCTACACTAAAAACTTTGAATACAATTACATAGTTACATACTTGGATAAGAAAAATAAATAGTGCAGGACTGTGTTGGGGCAATTGATGGTACACATATTCGTGTTAAAGTACCGACTGGACAAGTTGCTAAGTATCGTGGTAGAAAGGAACTTCCAACTATGAATGTTTTGGCTGCTTCCACATTTGACTTGAAATTCACGTATGTGTTAACTGGGTGGGAAGGAACTGCCTCTGATTCTAGGATAATGAAGAATGCCCTCACACGTGATTATCCACTTCATATTCCAAATGGTAATTACAAACTTCATAATTTTTCGTAATATTTGACAGTAGTATCTTGACAATGTGTGTTATAATGTAGGAAAATTTTATCTTGTTGACGCGGGTTTCATGCTTCGAAGTGGTCTCATCACACCTTACAGAGGAGAACGTTACCACATTAAAGAGTACTCTCACAACGAAATCCACCTAGAAATCATCGTGAGCTTTTCAATCATCGACACTCTTCACTAAGCAATGCAATAGAGAGAACATTTGGAGTACTTAAGAAACGCTTTCCCATTATAGCAAGTGGGACCGAGCCGATGTACAACTTTCAAACACAAAAACTAATTGTATCGACGTGCTGCATACTTCATAATTTCTTGATGGGAGTTGATCCGGATGAAAGTCTCATAGCCGAGGTTGATGCAGACATGGCTAGTGAACCTATAGAGCAAATGATCAATCAGCGCAATGTAGATAATAATGAAGATGCAGCAAAAGGAGAGTTTATTAGAAATTCAATAGCAAATGCAATGTGGGAAGCATATAATTTCAACAGGCAGTGAATAGCACTTACTTGTGTATTGTCTTTGTTTAACGTGTTTTGTATCAAACATTAACAGTGTATGATTTGTTATTAATACTTTTTAAGTGTTTTGGTTTTATCATAACAAGTAAGATGCATTGTTTTAATGTCAATTACATTTTTTTTATATTTTTTCTTGTTGTGTAACGATTCTTTACAGAAAAACGATGCCTCCAAAGGTGAAGAAAGAGCCACACTTGCGTTGGACCCAATTAATGGATGATATTCTCAATGAAGCATATTTGCATGAGCATGTGGGTGGCAATAGAGTGGGCGGGACCTTCACATTGCAAGCACACGAGAAAATATTACAAATTATGAAGAAAGAGTTTCCACACATTGGATTGGACAAGGACAAGATCCAAAATCACATGAAAAATATCAAAAAATCTTGGTCTGCTTGTCATGACGTGTTTAAGGATGGATTAAGTGGGTTTGCATATGATCAATCTACTTCAACATGGCTTGCCGAACCTGAAGTGTGGGACAAACTTATTGAGGTTTGCATAAACTATACTCCTATTCTTATTTCATTTAAATTTACTTTCATAAATAAACATCCTTTTTTTGGAATTTTTTGGAGTCGAATCCAAATGTTGCAGAATGGAAGAACAAGCCTATATATAATTATGACAAGTTATCTGAGATTTTTGCAAAAGATAGGGCCAATGGAGACGAAAGTGATACCCTTAGGGAGATCAAGAAAAAAAGAGCCCATTAGCTAACAAAAACGCAATGAACACAGTTGACGAAATTGATGAAATGACAGAACAGAATGAAGTTACATTAGAAGCTATAAATCTTGAAGCAGCTGAGAAAGATTTAAATTCTCTAGTTTGCCAATCCGAAGGTGGCAGTGCATCAAAAAAGTGCAAAAGTAGACGTAAGATTAGTGAGGATAACAACATATTCAAAGAGGCGGTTGGTGCAATTGACAAGGCAACAAATCGTCTAGCGGAAGTGTTGTTGCAATGTGCGAACCAATCTTCTTCAAAGGACAATGAATTGTTGGAACATTTAGTTGAGATTGGGGTTGAAGATGATGATGAGTTGCTTAATGCTCAGACTTTTCTTCTTGAGAATCCTACAAAGATGCGAGTTTTTTACTCATTCCCGGTGCACCGTCGTAAAAATGTGTTAATGAAGATGCTCCAAAATGCAACTAAATAATTGAGCTTTATTTATTGCACTTACTAGGTGAATATTTGATACTTATGAGCGATGATCCATTACTGCATGAATTTTTATTTTGTGTTTTTCATTGTGGGACTAAACAATTATATTTGTTATAAGTTTGAATTGATTTATATATTATTTTAGTTAAATTATCGTTGCTCCAACAATGAAAGAAACAAGGATTATAGTTTTTAGTTAATGTATAATAATTGGGTCATGAATTAAAGATGAAAAAATTTGAGAAGTTGGTTCATGATCACAAGGAATTTTATTAACTTGATTCAATAATATAAATTTATTTATACAATTTTGATTATGAGAAAAAATTAAAATAGAAAAAAAAAGTGGAGAGAAAAATTTCACAATACCATATTATTACATAGATCTTCTTTGTTATCTATATATGGGTATATATGTAATTTGATTGTTTTAAAACACTTTCAGAATCGCTGGATAATAAACTCTCAAGTATGGGTTGGACTGATTCTAAAACTGCTACTAAAAACCACTCAAAATCGGACCGCTCATAAATGCTCAAAATCGGTACTTTAAAAAACGCACATTACCTCCACTTGCGTCATCCTTGTCTTCTTTCTCCAATAAACATTCTTCATCAATTGATGTGTTGTCTATTTAGAGAGATTGTGGATCACCTTTGTACAACAAATTGTAGAAAGGAGTAATGGACAATTATTGTGGGACACCTTTAATAGTGAAATCGCAGACAATAAATGCCAATTAGAGTTGAAGAAGGTTTGGGGTTTTTAAATGTTCATAATAGTGAAAAAAAACTATGAGTAAATGCGTGTTTGGCATTGGCATTTCTTCTCACGTTGAATTTTTAAACGTTGTCAAAGTGTCATGTGGACTTTTCGTCAGACATGTGGCCATTTCTGTCTACTTCAGATTGAGTTTTGCAAACGGGTGATGGACGATAAATCGTTTAAAAAGTCGGATGAGTGTTTGGTAAGCTTTTTGAACTAGGTGAGTTTTGCATTGATTAAATTTACCCATTTTTACACACACTCGCTTAAATTTCCCCGTCTCGTAAAATCGCAACCCGAACTCTTCACTCTACAGAAATAAAGGATTGATCATTCTTCATTCTTCTGTTCAAAATTCGAATCAGTATACAGTCTGCAAATTGAATATACAGAAAATCATTCATTGAAAGAATGTCGGGTAAAGGAGCAAAGGGACTGTTAACGGGGAAAACCCCAGCATCCAAGGACAAAGACAAGGACAAGAAGAAACCACCCACCTCTCGCTCTTCTCGCGCAGGCCTTCAGGTTCATATTTAGATTTCCAATACCTTTCAATTTTTTCTGCCCATTTTTTTTTTCGTTGGGTTTTTCTGGATGATTATGAAGGAATTAATTTGTATTATCATGAGATGTGTTTTTCTTGTGGGTTTTACGTGTAATCTGTTTTTGTACCATTTTTTTTTCCTGTTTGAAGTAGGGTTTTATTTTTCTTTTCCGTTATTTCTTCTTGCTAATTCTGTTATATATTCTTTTAGGATTTAAATGAAACATTACCCGTAATTTTTGTTTCAATTTATTTTTCGGCGGAGCCTGATTAATCTTGTATATGGATAAGGATTATGAATTTGAGTGAATTTTATGTCTAAAAATTGAAAGAAAATGTGTAAACTCGGGGTGCTCAGTTGCTCGCAAGAAACGCTTGATTCCCCTAAAGAATTGTAAAGCTGTATTAACTCACTGTTTGTTAACAAAAAACAAAAATCAAAAAAATCAAAAAGGACTTTAGTAAGAAAAATAAATTGTGATTTGATTTGCTGCAAGGCCACAACAGCAATGGCGAGACTTCTTGATTGAGGGTTTCCATTTTTTCTTTTCTTTTCAGTTTGTCCAAAATTTGAGGGGAATACGAGATTGAATATTTAGGAGGTTCAATAAGTCTGCTAGGATCTGGAATTTAGTTCCGAAAAAGAAATTCAACAAATCAATCCAAATGTGACTGCAAATTTGATTAATTCTAATTCTGAGAACCCAATGAAACATAGGAATAAAGCCAAATGCTGATAAGTAAAGGATAAACACTGTTGACAGAAATTGATTTTGAGGAGTAATCACAAAGCTATTTAGCTATTTAGCATATCTTGATATTCACTCAGCAAAACATTGTGTCGAAATCAATCTTAGTCTCGAATGATTTCTTGTTCTCAAAAATTGAGTCATCCAACATATTTGGTTTTTCTTTAGACCACAGGTCCACTCCACATTCTTAAGGTTGGACTAAGCTTGTAGTAGGGCGTGTTCCTGAAAAATAGGTGTTGGTGGTTAAGATGTATTAATGTAAAAAATTGGGAATTGGTGGAAGACATAAACATCCGGTTTATGTCGAAGGATCCGATTGTATTTCAAAAGTGGTGTGAAGATCAAGACTCGAGATCTAAATTCCATTCCAGAAGTGGTTGAAAACATAAATATGGAGTGATTTATTTTATTGTGATGACATTTCATTTTAGTTTAGATTTTAGCAAGGTGCTAGTTATTTTGTAGTTCCAAAACTTGAATTGAGAGTTTTCTAGTGGATTGTTTTTCTAGGTTTGGAGGCCTGTGGGTTTTCTCCTTGTTAGAGGTTTTGCCACGTTAAATTTGGTGTTCATGTTTATTTTTTTACACATTACTTTTTGCATGTTTTATTCAACAATCTAGAATAGGTTAAATGGTCAAGACTTTCTATTTTAATCAAAGATTTAGACTTTACAATAGGTATTAGCGCGAGTTTATTTAATTCGAAGTGAAGAGCCGCACATCTAGTTATGGATAGTGGTTCAACTTCAAAATCCCCAATGTTAGTTGGCTCAAACTTTGCATATTGAAAAGTCTGTATGAGGGCTTATATTAAGTCATTATATGAAAGAGTCTATAATTCCATCATATATGGATAGGAACCACTCGCCATCATTGAAGGAACTCCGATTAGAGCTAAAATCGTAGTTGAATCGGTTATGACGGATTATAATGTTAATATCTAGAATTAAAGCTTTGAATGCTATTTCTACTTCATGCTAATCCGTTCGTTTTGTTTCTTCTTTTGAGGGTGTAAAGGAAGCTTATAGACTGCCCAAGAAGGAACCACCGTTATCAAAATATCACAGCTTGCAAATGCTTTCTACGAAGTTTAATTATTTAAGAATGAGGGATGACAAAAGTTTTGCCGATTTTTACGCTAGACTTGCAACATTTGAAACTAATCATGTGTCCTTGGAGAGAAATACTCATTTTGAACTTGTAAGTAAAATCATAATATCTTTGCCCGAGAGATTTCAGGTTAAAGTCATTGCAATTGAAGAATGCATGGACTTAGATTCCTTGACGGTGAGAATTAGTGGCTTTGTTACAAACTTTTGAACTAGTACATCTTTCAAAGAACAAAGAAAAATCCAAAGGAATTGCTTTTAGGGTTGCGGAAAAAGATGATGAAGATGGTGAACTAGATGAAACTATGGCTAGGCTTACCAAACATTTTGAGAGATTATTGAAAACCAATATCAATAATAAAAAAAATCCTCAAACTCACCAATGACCAAGGAGAAATTCTCGAACACTTTTAAGAAGAAATTGTCCAACCACACTGAGAAACCTGAAACTCGTATATAGTGTCATGCTTGCGAGGGGTATTGTAATGACCACCGATATTTCTCTACAAGCCTCTTGCTCAGGGGCTATTCCGTACGCCGTTAGCATATGTAATGTCCACTGGGACTTTTGTTTCATAATGGATTTCTTTCGCGTCCCCAGCGATTTGAACCATTGACCTCTCTCCTTAAGATTCAAGCAAGTACTATTGAGTAATGGTCCGCAGCGCTGAAGGGAGCTAAGGGGCTTTCTATCTTTTGAGAAAAACTAAAAGAGAGCCCATATGGTATATTGTATCTCGTTCTTATTATAGGATTGTGATTGGATCCGCATATGTTTGGTAAAGAGAATTTTCTTCTCCTATGAAAATAATAAAAAATGGAAAGTGTTCAATTGGAACATGAAAACGTGACTAAATGGTCCTAGTTACTCTTCGGATAGAGTGGAAGAAAGGAGGGCAGCATTCACCATAAGTTCTTCTTAAGGAGAGGTCAAAGATTTGAATCGCTGGGCACGCGACGGTACACCATGCACAGAATAGCCCTTGGGCAAGAGGCTTGTAGGGAAAATTCGGTGGTCGTTACCAAAAATGTGTGTTTTTTTGTAACAATCACGGACTTTTCTCTACAAGCCTCTTGCTCATAATTGTCCAATTGGTACCAGTATTCACCATAAGTTCCTTTTAAGGGAAGAGATCAATGGTTCAAATCGCTGGGAATGCGAAACAAATCCATTATGGGACGAAACCCACAATGGACATCACGTAAGCTAACGGCGCACGGAATAGCTCCTGAGCGAGAGGCTTGAAAGAAAAAGTCTGTAGTCATTACAAAAACTTTGTGACATCTGGATCCTAAGACTCAAGGGTCATAATAACATATCAAAAATGCACTAAAAGAAAATACTTAATTAACTTTAATATTCATGATTAAAAAGGATCACCAAATACTATTTTATTTAAAACACAGCTTATTCGTAAAAGAAAATACTCATAAAAGTGTCTTAATTTAATAGAAAACTCCTAAATTAATAACTCCCCCACGGGCAAAGTCCATACTCGGCTGTCCACAAATCCTAGTTACCTGAAAGGGGAAAAAACATAAAAGTGAGACAAATCTTAATAAGCATATACATGTTCATATCTTTAACTACTTTATGGAACATAAAACTTGCATAGACGAGATACAAAAACTATACCGAATTTAGATGGTATTAGTTTTTCTTGCGTAGCGCTACTAGAACTCCGGTCCGATCTTAGAACATACATATGGACCCATAATAATATTCCAAAAGTGAAGCTTGATAATACTTACAGTTGTTTGAATGATTGAATAAATCCGACTTGTTAGACTTTCACCTTAATATTCCATGAACCGTGTGTGTATTATATATATAAATATATATAAATAAGCGTGTGTAGTATAAATTGAGAGAGGGAAAGAGATATATATCTTGTGGAATTAAAATGTTGGACTACATAGGTCTATTTATAGGTTTACAAAGATCTAACTGAATCCCACTGAGAGTTTTTAAAAGATAAACATGATCTCGGACTCTTATCTATGAGAAGCTAACCATATCTTATGTGATAAGATTCATTGAAGATAACACAATATCACTAAAATTGTATCTAAGAGTCCATTCAAATTTTAAATGATGTAAACTACTATAATTATCACAATTAATTAATTAATTAATTTAAATGACATGCAAGATTATATCTAATTAAAACAAAATATGCATTAGAACTGTATCTAAGAGTCCATTACTATAATTAGAACTATATATCTAAGAGTCCGTTCAAATTTTAAATGATGCAAACTATTATAATTATCACAATTAATTAATTAATTTAAATGAACATGCAAGATTATATCTAATTAAAACAAAATATGCATTATAAGGAAAAGAAAGTAAATTGCACTATGGTCCCAAACTATTGGTTAACATCCAAATCAGTCCCTAATCTTTCAAATAATAAATCCAACCCATAAAATGGTAATTCTAGATGTAAAACAATTCACGTGAAGTTCATTGAACTTTTCTCACATTATTTTTATTTGTTTACAATAATAAAAAATTTCTTAAATTTTACTTTCTAATTTACAAAATGGGACTTTCCTTATCCTTGATGCGTCGAGGACAGGGTTTTTGCTTGTTAGAACTAGAAAGAATGTGAACTATATAGGAAACGCCATATAGCATGTTGGATACGTTCCTGAGGAGTGTCCTAAAGTATTTATTGAGTGTCAGAAACTTAAAAATACATGAAAAATATGACATCACATTGTCTGTCGAACAAATGTGTTGGAATGTTTGAGGAGTGTCAGTGACTGACACAACATGACATATGTCGGATATGGACTCGTTGCCCTAGTAAGAGTGTCTGTGCATCATTGTTTTGAGTGAAGGGCTGGTATCTTATCTATGCTTTGTTGCACAATAATACTATGCTGTGTTATGCAAATTCTTTAGTCGAAAGGCCTAGCAGTGCAGATATGTGGAGCTATCTTTGAAAATCAATGTATTAAATATTATTTTTTGCATGTTTTATTCCTTGATTTAGAATATGTTAAACGGGCTAGACTTTGGAGATTAAGAGCGTGTTTGTTAGTGCTTATAAGCTAGTCAAACATCATTTTTATCCACACATTTTGTAAGACCCACAACTTTTACCTATTTTTTATCCACATATTCTGTAAGACCCACTGCTTATAAACTACAAAAATTTTTACGAAGCATACTCTAATTCTAATCAATACGTGTAAATCCGTGTTTTGTTCGCTGATTTATTGTTTTGATACTTGTTTGGTAACTCAAGAATTGAAGCAACAGGGCTGAACTTTGAAGTTTTAATTGCTTGTGCAACATTTTTAACAGTGTTAGAATGTTAATCACAACGTTTAGTGTCAACATTCATTAGAACGTGTCTAACATAACAGAATGATGCAAAACAGATTGGACAAAATTTAAAATTTATCACTACAACCTATTTAACCCCCTTCTTGGTGATTCTACCCTAGATTAGACTTCATAGTTAGTATTTTGGGAGTATGCCATATATGTCATTAATATCCCCATGTCAAAGCCTAGTTCACCACTTTATGCCATATATTATGGAGCCTCGGTAATAAATTATCTGATGAACAATGTCATTGTTAACTTGAAGTTCTTGACATGTGCAATTATTAGATTCCGATTCCATTACAGATATTTCAAGTGGTGAGCGCCTTAGACAATAGTTTAGAAAATTACTCTTTTCCTGCAGTTCCCTGTCGGCCGCATCCATCGACTCCTGAAGGCAAGAGTTACTGCTCATGGAAGAGTGGGTGCTACAGCTGCTGTCTATTCTGCAGCTATTTTAGAGTACCTAACTGCTGAAGTGTTGGAGTTGGCTGGTAATGCAAGCAAGGATTTGAAGGTAAAACGTATCACCCCGAGGCATTTGCAGCTGGCTATACGTGGTGATGAAGAACTCGACACTCTTATCAAAGGAACCATAGCTGGTGGTGGAGTAATCCCTCACATACACAAGTCTCTCATCAACAAATCCTCCAAGGATTAGACGGCATCCTTCCTCGTTTTACATTGTTTTGGTGTGAGGAGATTATATGTTGCTGTCTTGGGTTTTGCGTCTTTAGGCTTAGGCTGTGTACATTTCTAAACGTTTTATATGGATGATTTATTTCTGTTTTTTTATCTTCTTGTAGGATACTTTTGCGTGTAGGCATCGGTTCAACTGTATTAAGTGAATGCACTTGTGCTACAAGTACAGGACCAGACTAGTGTTTGTTATATAAGAATTATTATGGTTTCAGACTGTGTCCTCATAATTGCAATGTTTTCATGTATATGATGAATTAGGAGATGAGATGAGTATGTTATATGAGGTGATAGCTTTTTTTATCCAGTTTCCGGGGAACTGGGGAGTGGGTTCAGTTCTGCCCACCCACACGCAAAATCACAAAGCAGGGCTGGACACAGCATGCTTTGTTGGTTAACTAATTTTGCACAATGGTATCAGAAGAAGTTCTAATTGTTTATGCTGTTTAGGCAATGGTATTTTTGGCATTCTTGTGGACATGTTGATACTTCTGCGTTCTTAAATGAACCATATGTGAGATCAACTACATTTTTAATAGTCATCAACTTGTCAGCTGATCAGGAAAATTGCTGCCTATTTTGAATCAAGGCCTAATTGGCCTCGTGATTAAGGTTTAGTTCGTTGTTGTAGGTTGAGTTTGAGGCAAATGTCTTTAATTGAGCTTCCATTAGCCGGGTGAATTGTACCTTAAAACATCCTGATTTCTTTTGCATGAACAAACATGAGAAACCTAAATAAGAGGGTGAAATGACTGCGTCTAAGAGATGTGGTAGACAAAGGAATCTGCGAGAAGACGTGACAATGTAATTAAATACCTAGCAGTATATTCAAAATAATTGAGATGATGAAATTTGAATAATTGAATAAAAACGACAGCCAGGTGGATAAATAAACGATGGCATTCTCCAATAGAATATTACATTGAGATCAATTAACACACATCCAGCATCAAATATGATCGTAGGTCAAAAAACATCCCTCGAAAATTTGAAAAAGAATGACTACTACCTTTTGGAATGCCAAAACAAATTTAGTTCAGTCAACTACGGACTAAACTTTCAAAATGGGAATTATAAACTCCATGATTCAAGTGCATTTTGCATTCCGAAATGCTAAACAAAGTCTAATTAGCCAGATGCATTTCCAGTCAAGAATGCACGTTGACCAACAAGAGAACTAACCATTCAATACTCGTAATCATACCAAAATGTGGCTACCGTAAAAGGGGAAGCTTTGGCTTGATGTGTTAAATAGTTGAGATTTTTGGAACCTCCACTGGGAATTGGTGAATTTCATCAATCCACGGGTTCTTCTCCTTTGCCGGATTTATAGTCCTTAGAGCTTTCCACACCGCACTATTACACTTGAACCCGGATCCAAAGGCAATTTGCCAGGTCCTGTCTCCCCTCTTAATCCTCCCTTTGGCTTCCGAATATGCCAATTCATACCAAAGAGAGCTGCTCGAGGTGTTGCCAAATCGATATAGAGTCATTCTAGAAGGTTCCATGTGCCAATCCGACAGCTGTAAATTTTTTTCCAATTCATCCAACACAGCTCTTCCACCAGCGTGAATGCAGAAATGCTCGAAAGCCAATTTAAAATCCGGGATGTAAGGCTTGAGCTTCCTCTTAAACAGCTTTCGTCCAACCAAGGTGGCAAAGAAAAGCAACTGCTCGGACATGGGAAGCACGAGAGGACCCAAGGTCGTAATGTTCGTCTTCAAAGCATCACCTGCTACCGCCATCAAATCCTTGGACAGAGCGACTCCGACTTTACCATTGGGATCCTCCATTTGTGTAATACAAGAAAAGCATTTATCATCAGCACCTTTGTTGGTTCTGACAGTATGCACCAATCTGTACTTGGATCGCCAACGGTCCGATCTTTTGTTTGATAGCAAAATCGCAGCCCCTCCCATTCGGAATAGGCAATTCGAAACGAGCATTGACCTCTCATTCCCAAAATACCAGTTCAGGGTAATATTCTCCATACTGACTACCAGAGCGTAAGTATTGGGATGAACCTGTAGAAGATTTTTAGCAAGATCAATTGAGATCAAACCGGCACTACAACCCATTCCACCTAGATTGTAACTAATTATGTTTCCCCTCAGTTTGTAATGGTTAATAACCATAGCAGATAAAGAAGGCGTTGGATTAAACAGGCTGCAATTCACAATCAAAATCCCAATGTCCTTCGGCTTCAGAGAGGTTTTGGCAAGAAGCTCGTCAATGGCACCAAACATTACAGTTTTGGCCTCTTTTCTTGCTTCTGCCATGCACGGATTTGGTGGTACCCTTAATACAGCCTCAGGGAGATAAGTCGACTCACCAAGTCCCGATCTCTCGAGAATTTTCCTTTGGAACTCAAGATTTTCCTCGGTGAAAGAACCTGTCAACTTTGACCTCTCCATGAAAATCTGCCTAGTGCATTTCCTATCATCATCAGGCTTATAACACGAGAAATTCACAAGGTACACTGGGCGAGGACGCGTAATAAAATACACAGTCGAAAGAAAGACCAAGAGAGCCGAGCACACAATCACAGATATGAGGTTGAATCTGAGATGATCCCAGAGAACATAGAGGTCTTGGAGCGAAAACGTGGACAATTGGGCCACGATAACAACCAGCAGAGGGGACAAAAATAGGTACATTCCATGGGTAATAAGGTAATGATATCCAAGTTTCACATACTTCAATTTCACAGATTGTTTGAAATCCGGAAGCTTTCGCGAAGATGATGGAGGGATCAAGGGTGTATTTGCATTTGATCCACTCATCTTTTTTTGAACTTTTCTTCAATTTTCTGGAAAAATAAATTTAATAAGGGTTCAGAAGAACAATAATAGTTAAATATACCTTAAAAAAGTAACCATAAATGCAATAGTAATAAGAAATAAATTCACTCTTAAAAATCTTAACTTACTGGAGATCTATATAATCTGACAAGAACGAGCACCCTAAAAAATGCCTGGTGTATCTAAACATGAGATCAGATTCAAGTTATTTACTAAACAAACATGCCTTTTTTTTTTGCAGAAAATCCTGAAATGTAGCTAAAAAAAATTTCGTGCAAATTAAAGACCAAATCACAACATATTAACAAATAAATCCAAAGAAACTAAATTTATTGGATTTTGATTCAACACCAATAATCATACTAGAAAAACAAAAACAAAAACAAGCACGAATTCTAAAAAGAATTGAAAACCCATTAATTATAAGAACAACCTAGATCAGAATCAAACGAACAAGCACGAATTCTAAAAAGGAATTGAAAACACGGATCAGAATCAAACCTTTGACTTTCACCCACGCGATGAAACTTTTCCGGAGCCACCAATGTATTTGCGCGTACAATGGGGGGAACAGGGAAGAAAGAGAAAAGGGGTGGGGTAGGGGGGTAGGTTCAGATGAGTTATTTGTGTTTGAATTAATTATAATCATCAAAAGCTGCTAGTGACGACAATGAATTGAATGCCTACTCTGAGTTGTAATATATGATAATAGGATTGCTGGCATATAGTTTGTGGGGGCTACAGAAAGATAATAAATTAAAATTAATTAATTAATTAATTATATAAACTAGTATATCCATGAATTCGACCGTAACAATTTGTTCGTGTTGAAAAATAATTAGGAAGGAGTAAGGTTGTGATGAGATATTTGAAGAATGGTGAAGAAAAATGAGAAAGAGAGATTTGATGACACAATTTTTTTTTTCGAAATTGAAAACATACGTACACGTCTTTATATTGTGAATGATGGTAAAAACTCTTTACAGTCGTGATAATTAAATATTCGAATTTTATGAAATCGAGAATATTCGTATAATATATATCAAGATTGAAATTGAATTGTTCTTTTAAATCTTATCTTTATTGTTTTAGTTGAATGGACAAAATTTAGTTCGATTTTGATAAAGTTGATATTTTCAATACTTTCCAATATTTAAAAAAAAAAAAACATTCTCATTTAAGAAAAAGATTCCAATTTGATAGTTCTCAAATGTGGTCAAGTTGAAGGGGAATCACTTTTCTAATCCATCAACATCAACCGACTTGAAATTAATTAGCTTTTAAAAAAAAAAAAAAAGTCATTATCTCAGAAAGCCCAAGATTAAAAAAGTGAATTATTCTTAAAATAATTGATTTTTATGAGCACAAAACATGTGGCTTCTAATGCATCAAATTTATAGACGAATAATGCTATCAAGGAGCTCTGGTGATGATCGTAAATAGTGAAAAACATTATTCTTAAAAAAAAAAAAAAGGGATAATTTAATATATCATATTTATAGACGAGTAATACTACCAGAGAGCCCACTACTATTTAAATTGATAATGAGACAGAATAAACTATACGGGTAATGATCTCCTCCCTATAGTAGAAAAGAATTATAAAGGTCACATAACACGTGTCATGTGGCTTTTATAATTCCTCTCCACCATGGGGAGGAGATAATTACTCTAAACTACACGCGGAGTAGTTTTAATGTTTTGACCTCTTTTTGAGTTCTATCTTCAATATTTTTTATTGACAGCCATTTAAAAAAAAAAACAGTTAAGTTCAGTGCTTTTACTTCTTTCCATCTATTTAAATTTATATATTTGTTTAATTAATCTCGAGAATAAATTTGTTTTTTCATTCTAACTCAAACGGCGTTTTAAACAAAAATTATGATTAAGGTTGAAATTCACTTAAAAATGAAAGGTTGTGCAGTTAAATGTCAATAATTTAATCAATATTTTTTAATTTTTTTGGTGATTTCAACTAAAATAACATCACACTATGATTGTTCAATGAATTTTGTTGGTATTATGTTCTCTTTGCTTCATTCAATGTATCTTAAAATTTGCATTCTAATAGAGTGCAATATTTACAAGATTTTTCTTAGTATGTAGAAACTTCAATTTCTTTAGTCAAATACATATGAAGAACTGTCAATTTCATTACGCGCTTTTGACAAGTTTAATAAATGAATTAGACAACACTAAAGAATATTAAAAGAATCGCTCACGAGAATTAACTCATTATCAAACTTAAATAGTTATAATACATCTCCTTAATCAATGAGCAATCAAAACAATTCTTGATTCAAAAAAATTGGGTTAATTTTCAGTATAGAATCTAGGGAACCATAAAAAGGATGGAAACTTAAAAGTACAAATATGATTTTTACAGAAACAATGTAGGCAGTACGACATTTGGGTTGATCTTTGAACGGCGTGCACCAAATACGCACGAAGTTACGAGTTATCAGACTCAGAGGAGACATCTTTGGTGAAAGCCAATTCCGAAACCAATGCAATGTGATCACTTCCCCATTTCTGGAAACCGAAAAGCCAACAAAAATGATTATAACAGAAGTGCTAAACATAACACAGTTTGATTTGTGCACCACTTGCCAGATTATGATTCTCTTTATATAAATTGATGCCAATCTTAATCCACATTAGCAAAGAAGGCGGTAAACAGTGATAAGTTCTATCGAGCTAGAAACATTCAATAGTCAATCAACAGAAAGAAAGGGTCGGTAACAGTTCATTTCTTGAAAGAGCGCTAAAAACATAATGACATCATTTAGGTTGAATGGAAGAACTTGATTTAGACATGTCCCTCCCATTAACATCATTTTGCCTATAGGTAACATTGGAACTAACAAGTTTAAAATTAAACGCATTAACTTGGCTCATAAAACAATTAAAATCATGTAACTTCTTTCTAATGAACTATTTGTATAAGCAAGACCTAGGGTAGATACCTTAGAATGTGGAAACACTTAGAAAAGTTTTGACAGATTATCATCAAAACCTTGAAAATAAAAAATTCCCTAGATGATAATTTCCAAACTATAAGGTTTTCGAAAACACTCATTCTACTTCAACTTTGCTTACAGAACAATAATTCGCCTACAAAACTTTTCTTGTAAACAAGTTTTGTCCTAAATGTGTTAAAATTGAATTATTATTTCAAAGGTAAAGAAGTCAAGTCATTTTATAAATTCTACACTGCACCTCCAAAACCTAGGAAAAAATCCATTTCTGAAATATTTGACTTACCATAAAAGTTCAAAAGCATGATTTATATCGTCGTAAGAAAGCCATCGCTCAGAGATGCTCCATAAATGTTCAGAAATATCCCTCTTATAAATTATAAGAAAATCTTTAAAGCGTGTGGAATAAATTATTTAAATATTGGAAATTGAATGCCTCTAAAAATTATTATACGATATTCTATAGAATAATTACTTGGAAGTTTTTTAGGAATTATACCTTTGTAGGAAATCCCTGAGTCCACTGCATAACATGCTTTGGAATTGGAGCAAGAACCTTGGCAGTTTGAAGACCTTCAGAGCGCCTGGACACAAGAGTTTCAAATGATTACATTTTAATTATCCTAATCTCAACTTGAAAATATACACAAGCACATGAATGCAGACACAAAAATAAGATCTCTTGAAACTTTCCATTAACAGTACTGAAGATGTAACACACTGAAAGTCTTCTCCAAATTCATTCTTAAACTTATTCAAACAATATTTCATCATATTCTTCGAAGATTTGACCATCTCATATGCCCCAGATTTCACTTCCACTATCCGATCAATGAAGATTCCGCTGCTGCATAATCAATTAACAGAAAGGAATTCCACCCACGAAAAAGAAAAAGGTATAATTACATTTCAAAAATCCAACACCTTGGTAGTATACGCAGAATGTTTTCTTCAAAAGATTTCAAAATTGCATATCTAGGTCTCCTGGAAGATTGATGTTGCTGGGTATCAGATGTCTCATAATTTTTTAGTATTTTTGGCTTCTGAGTTCTACATATCTTAATCTTGCAGATGTCTGAATGATATGCCTCAGAGTTTGTTGCTTTGATGTGTTTGGGTTGAGTACAGTGGGAGGACAGTTAATCAGAGGATGATAATGGGTGTCTATAAGCTAGTACTCACTCTCTTCTGCCTTCTATGTTGTCCTCGTTTTTTAAAACATCAATGAAAATAAGTCATATCTATGAAAATTTCAATTGCAACATCTTGTTGTTATAGTTGTAGAAATAAGGGAAAGTGAAATAGTTGGTACATGGTTGTGGACAGTGGCCATGGAGTTCAATAGAAAGAAAAGGTACAAAAAAATCTTTGATTTTCAAAACTGGAGTCCTATTTTTGGGATGAAAATAACTTACATTAAAAATCAGAGCAAGTGCACAATGCAAATCCCAAGCGCCAAAAGACCATTTAGATGATGGATCTTGGGTACTAAGAGCCGACAAAACCAGGGGTCCATATAGGATGTAAATTGACCTCTACAGAACAGTAGACAGAAACACGACTATATTACATCTCCATAACCAACGAGAATGTCTGTTTGCAGTTTTCGTTTACCCAGACGAGGTAGAATCTAATAGATCATAATACGCATTGGGCAGATTGAAATCCTAAAAGTCTCCATCACTCACCATATATAATCAACTGTGCCTAAGAAACGTCTATGGTAGCTGGTGACCAGTGGTTCTCCACTTGAATCTCTTAATCCAGAAGAGTCCTGCAAGACACCAAAAACACGACAAAATCAAGCAATGCCCAATACATTTACCATTCCATAACAGGCTGCATCTTTGACATAAATTCACAAGCTTTAGTTAGCAGAATCTACCTCAACTTCCCCATACACACTTCTCAACTTCAAAGGGTGTCCCATGACCTTGCAGTCTGCACTACCTGTTGCAGTTTGTATTTCCATTGGAGTCCAAGCTGATGGATCATAAGAATATTTTTCCACATCAACCACCTCATAATCTACATCAGGGGTCTCATCAAGAATCTCATCTCCACGAGAATGCAAGTCTTTGTTGTAAGAATATTCTTTAGAAAATTCATCCGAATCTCCATAATTAGATCTTCGAAAATCATTTAAGTCAGTTGGAAAGTGATCACCACTATTATGTAATTCAGATAAAAATGAACTGCAGTCTTCAGCTAAAATCTCATCCTCCTTTGTCTCATTAAGAACTTCATTAAGTGACAAGGACTCCAATTTCTCATCCAATGAGTCAAAGCTCGTCAATTCACATTGAAAATTTAATCCATAAGAGGTTGAAGTATCATCCTTGTTGTTTACAGCAGAAAGAGATGAGGAAACCGCTGGGCTTTCTGACGAAGAGACTTCAAGAGAATTAGTAGAAGAATTATCACAGCGTTGCTCAACTTGAGAAACATCTGAGTTAAAGGTCCTTCCAGACTTGGAATCACATATATCATTGCTAGAAAGATTGCCAGACAAGGTAACATTTTTGTCATGAGTGCTTTGTGTCTCAGATATCGAATGTAAGTTTGATTCTCCATATTTTATGGTCAGGCCAACCGTGGCACTAGAGCTGGCATCGTCATTCTCTTTATGTCCATTCTCAGTCACCTGAGAACAATTATTTGTAATAGAGTTTGCTGAATTAAATTCATGTCTTGTATCCTTTATTGGACAAATTGGAGATCCTCCTTCCCTGCGAAAACTGCTAAGACTTCCACTTGCATGATTTTCACTGATGGAAAAGTCAGTGGTCCCATTATCCACTGAAAACTCTGTAGAACAGCTGCCTGTAGAAGTTCCATGTCCTGATTCACTAACACAGGTCAACTTATGCACATCTGGTGGAAAATCACTTTTGTCTGCTTCCTTGTGATTAACTGCAGAAACTTGAGCAGAATCACCAGCAGTCTCCGGCCTACAGTATCAAATAAGTGTCCCACATTCAGTGGCGTCGAGGCTGTCATAAGCTCAGCAGGCAATAAAATTTTAACCACCAAGTGGCGGGTATACCTATAATTAGCATAGGAAGGCCTCGATAAATGGATTTCAGCGGAGGCTTGCCCAGATACCTTATCTCGAGGCAGTTCCGACAGATCCATCTGCAACAGGAAATCAAGACAGCATTTCATCCAGTTATGTACCAAACATGGAGATTAAAACAAGGGAAAAAATAATGAAAATCCAAAAGCAAGATACCTTTTGTTCAACGATAAAGTTGTACAAAGGACTCTGATACAACAGTAAGATATTTTGTTAGAGAATAAATAAGAACAAATCCAAAATCAAAGACTACATTAGAGCCCAAGGACAAAAGTGGTATGTAAAGCAAGAGTATAAAGGGAATATAAAATTAAAAATAAATAAACAAATAAAACAACCTTTGGGGTGCAATTAAAATCCCCACAGAAAACAATAGGGGCGCCATCCCAAATCTTAGAAACAACATGAGCCCTGTCCAGAAGCACCCTGATCTGATAGGAGAAAAGATAGTTAAAGCAACATGTGAAGTAGTAGGATGCATTCGAAGATAAACACTTCATTTTCCCAGAAGAATCTACCTCCACAAGCTTTCACAACACTGATTATGTAAGAAATGATATAGCAATATAATAAGTATTATTCAATTGCAACCTAGAAAAACTTGGTGTCAATTAAAAAAGCTTAAGTAACAATCCACTAGTAGAGTAGCTAAATGAATAATACACCAAGCATTTATTTAAAAGATAAATACCGTAAATACATTTTTTTTAGTAGGTAACATATTTATAATACAGGATAACAGCCAGCCTTCACAATATTTAACTTAAACATGAATGTCATGGGGGACAAAAGAAAAGCCCTGAGTACCTTAATGGATGTTCACCAGAAATAAAGATAATTTAGGAGAAAGATAAAGGTGAAATGGGAAAAAATTACCTAGTACCTATGGAGATAAATATTAAGGAATCTCCCATTTTGGGCTCTTTCTACTAAATACCCCATGATTATGAATTTAAAGAGAGTTGCAATCCATTCCCATCCAATCCAATCAAAATTTGTTTAAGCAACCCGGAAGAGCATTTCTTTTCAACCGCATTTTCCTGCTTCTTGAAGGGGGTGGTGGGTGGGGGTGCACACTTCAAAAACATAAGGGGCATTCAGCTTTTTGGACCTAAAATCTTCAATAGTAGGTATGTCATTAAAAGCTCATAGCCATGTGCACAACATTCAAGAGAAGATCACACAAGCTACAGAAACAGAATTCAATAATTGTGTACCATTCTGATATGACATATGGTGTGACAAGTTAATGAACTACATCAATCACGCGAAACTGCCAAGTATATGAAGATGCAAATCAAAAATGCAATCAGTTTCACTACAATATATCAACCACCATTGAGCCCACTTGTAGACATTAGACGCTCATACCTGTCCAAGTTTAATCTCTCCCCTTTTAGGATTGAAAAGTACATGAATGTTACAAACCACGACTCTGTTAGCGTTTGCTGGGCTGCAAATAAAAAACGTATGCAGTCTTCAGCAAACATCACACGATTGCACCAAATAACTATAAACACCTCCACTAAAAATTAAAACAAATAATTGGGGAAGCTGAACAAATCCTTCAAAGGGTAAATCTACTTGACAAAAGCAAGTTGGCACCAGCACGTGCATGTTTGCGTGATTTTTCTTAATCCTTTTTCTTCCTCTTCTCTCCTTACTTTTGCCTTTCTATTTTTTTTTTTTTTAATATTAGTTGTCTTTTGTAGTGGAGATGGTTTGCCGATTAGATTTTTTGTTTTCTACTTTCTTTCTCACGAGCAATGATAGTTACCTATGCGGTAAAGGTTTTCTTATACTTTGAATTACATTTTCTAGAATGATCTTTAGCAGTTCTTGAGAATCGAAGTACATGATAGAAGTATGACCACATAAGATTTGAAATCTTAATGCAATAATAAAGGGTAGATAATCTGTTAATAAAAACTCAATTGTCGAGTAATTCGAAGAAAATTATCAAATATGGAGCAATATACTTCAGTATTTGATGCATATGCCTATGGATTATGCTCTTGGGAACAACTTTCTCAACCAAGTACACAAAATTCTTCACTAGTTTCTTGCTTTCCACAGAAGCTCTTATGTTTACGTTTAGAAATTTGAAATTTTGAGGAGACTGTTATTATCATGTCAATATACATAGTATAAAAAATGTTATATCTGTTACCTTGCTGAGATAGCCAGTGGATTACTATTTTTCTGCTGATTCAGAGACTGTTCGACAAGATAAACAAAATATCGATGAAGAAATGCAAAATCACTTCAGACATTTGAGAACATGCTTAAAAAATCTGTCAATGCTTCCCACAAAGTAATTTAGAAACTGATATACCTCAAACACACATATCTGCGCAACATTGTCCCGAAGACCAAGCTTATTAAATTCAATAGATTCTTCATGCAGCAACTTGAATCTGAAATACAACAGCATATAATCAATCTGAATAGAGATCTTTTTCTTATTCTTTACTTATGTGATTGGGGAAAAACACGGAATACAGAAACAAAACTGCGTCAATTTAACCCACTTGGTGAACAGTTCACATTCCTTTAATGCACCAAAACACTAAACCCTTTGACTTATCACTTGCTGTATCACTGCATACTTACACATGGCGAACCAATCAGTCACCTTAACATAATGGTTTACACTGTTGAGATTATAGAGGAAAACAACATGTGCATGAACAGTCAGTAGTCTTAACTTGTACTGTGAAAATATCAAAACTCGACCTAAACCTATCAATAGAGTCTGTAAATGTTGTGTTTTCTTCTCGCCATCATCACGACCCCATCGTTGATCGTCTGTGAATCTCAGTGGTGAAGAATCTTCAAGGAACACACTCAAAGGATCATCTCCATTCAAATGCATTCAGGAAAATAATTAGGAAAATATTTAGAGAACCTCAGAAAAATGGATAATATGATATACTACTAGATTTGAAAATAAAGCCTACACTAATTGAACACTTGAAACCAATTACTTCTGTTTTAACACAGATGTCTACAATAACATGAATAGATATAACATCTGGCAAGTGGATATAGTAATTACTAAGACTGTCGGGTAAGTGCTCACTTGTATTTAAAGAACAAAAATATCTAGCTAAGGATTTGAAGGTGGTGTCAGTTATGTAACAACACAAGCAAAATCCTGAAATAGCACTTCCCAAGTCGCATTAAGTGAAGTAGATCTAATTAATTGATACTTCCAATTCAAACACATACGAGAAATAGGAATTCCTACCTAGAAACACGCCAAAATATTGCGCAACCATCGACAGGATCACCAGTTCGCATCTACAAATAAATATAAACATAATTAGTCTATCACAGTCCATCAATTGCTACAATTTATCATCTTAAAGACTGCATTGATGCAAGTACTGATTTACAACTCTTCAGTCAGTTCTATACTTCCTTTTCACAGGAGAAGCATAATTTTATTAATCAAATGATGTAGGTACATACATGAGAACAAGGGGTCCTCTTATATGTTTGTGTGTGCTTATAAGCACTTATAAGCTAGTCAAACATAATTTTTATCTACACATTTCATAAAACCCACAACTTTTATCTACTTTTTATCACTGCTTATAATCTACAAAAAATTTTACCAAACATACTCTAAGATATAAGAAAAAACAAGTTCAAAAATAAAATCAAGGGGAAAAACGAGGTGAGTGCTTCACTAAAGCAAAACATACATTGATTCTGAAGGAAAAAAAATCTTCACAAACACATAATATGTCCAGAAAACTAAGATAAAAATTTAAACACCATAAAGCAATTGTTAAATGGAAAGGGACACAAATCCCAAATCTTTGATAATGCATGCATTTTCAGCTCACTTTTTTCTCTTCAGGCATTTCGAGATTCTTTATTTGTTCATCGAAGGATTCCTTTAACAATAACAAGCACCTCAGGTGCCTTAGTGCGCATTGGGCTTAGGCCCACAAGCAAGGTTCTAAAAGGCACGAAGCGTGATATGTTAGTCGGGTACGTGCGTTGCACGTTGTGTAGTTGTAATTGTTAAAATTTAATAGATACAAATTATTATACTTAGTTTTTTTGGTATTTCACCGCTTACTAATCCAGTATATGTATGGTAGACCTCCTTCACCACGACATTAGTGGCTTAGCCCTTTGCCCGCCTATCGTATCGGCTCGGCTCGGCTTGGCTTCGTCCTAGAAGCTACTGCTTCCGCCTCTCTAGGCATGAGCAATAGCTCATGACTCGTACTCTCTACGTACAGGTCGGCTATATGTATATAATGTAAGCTATAGTTAAAGAAGGATGAGTACAAAGCCTAACAGGCAGCCAAATAATTCATAGGTGAATGATTTACGTAGAACAATTGTTTTCGGATGTATCCATGATAATTGATTTATCATATATATATATATAGAGAGAGAGAGAGAGAGAGAGAGTTTGTCAAAAATGACAATATTTGGTGGACATCAACCAAATAAGATCGATGTCGACAAATTTTTTGTAAAATTCTTCAAGAAGAAGAAAAAGGGAAAAAAAATTATATAACAAATGGGAACAAAGTTCCCATTATATCAACAGAATCTTGGTTCCCATTTATTGTCATTAATTAATGACATATAAGATCTTCTCTTATAGATAGACTCAAAAATCGATCAGAGTTCTTTTTGTATCACTTTGCCTACCTTTTTTTTCTTTTCTTTTCTTTTCTTTTCTTTTCTTTTTTTAAATCGAGTCAAAAAATATTCAAGTTATAATATATGAACTACCCACTTGCTTTGAACATACCATTTAATACGTTGTAAATTAACTCTTAAATCAATATAACCAAAAATGCATATAAGTTTTAAATAAGAAGATCGTAGAAGTACAATGCTGAAATTCAAACTTGCTATTAAGAAAAGCAAAAACTACGACAGTATGAATTACATAAACCAAAACACATACTCATACAAAAATAAAAATAAAATTAAAAAAACTAAATACATGCATCACAAAAATTTAAAACTAAGATTCGTAAACATTAATATTTTACAGACCTTTGGCCAGAATTCTCGTCGGCAAAGTGATGTGTGGCGCTTGAACAACCAATTTTATTAAATTGGACAGGCTCCAACTTTTTCAAAAAAAAATGACCCAACTATCAAAGCCAAGTATTAACGAATTGTGTAGAGAATTTGCTTATTACAAGATCAAATACAAAAAAAAAATAAAAGGATTAATGAAAAAATTGAATGAAGGAGCTATAATTTGTTCGCATGGGAGGAAAAAAAAACTTATAAAATAGACAAATGGGCCAAAAGCCCATTTGCTGACATGAGAATTTTGGTTCCCAATTGTATCGACATTGTCGACACAACTGAAAGAATAAGGGGGAAAAAAGTCCAAAACAGCAGCGCGTTGGATGATATGGTGAATAGAAAATACCTCATTCATACTTATAGTATAGTAAGGATATATGCTAAGAAGCACGGACACTCCACCACCACTGGCGTGTCGGTGTAGGACACGTATCGGACACCGACACGTATCAGACACTTTGGGATATTTGTTTAAAATTTAGAAAAAATAGGTCAATTTTTATAAGTCGGTCAAGATTTTAAATGGGCTAATTATTTGTTTATTAATGTTAAAATGGATAAATCATATTTTAGTATTGTTTTTTATGCAATAAGTATGAAAATTTTTGTTTTTTTTAGACTATAAAGTTAAAAAAATTAGATTAAAAAAATTTAATCGACGTATCGACGGCGTGTCGGTGTCGATAATTTTTCGAAAATCACGTCTCGACGTATCCGATACGTGTCGTATCGAACACGCGTATCCGTATTGGTGCATCATAGAATATATGTATATGTATATGTGTGTGTGTACATATTATATTCATTATATTATATTTCTAAATTGTTATTAAGGATAGAAGAAAAATATTCTATATGTATATATGTAAATAGGGAAAGAATATATAGAAATGAAGAGTGATTGAAAGTATAAGATTATGTCATTAATTAGGTACAAATTACAATATAATGATTTGAGTGTATAATGAAAAGAAAATTTTCTTTCTTTTCACGTAATTTAAAGGAGACAAAAATCATTCTTTGCCATATTTAAATGATATGATTTGACCTAGCCCCACCCTATTTAAAGGCACCAAAGCACACGTTACTTTGCACCATTTTCATTACCTACTCTCTTTCTCTCATACACACACGTACAACACACACATCCTTATTATACTATAAGTATAAATAGGGTATTTACTATTCACCATATCGTAGAACACGCCGTCGTTTTGGACTTTAATTTATTTTATTTTATTATTTCCTTCTTCCTTTTGGTTCCCAATTATGTCGAGATTGATGACACAATTGGTGGGAACCAAAATTTGGTTCCCATTTCTCATTCAGCAAATGGACTTTTGGCATATTTGTCTATTTTGCAAACTTTTTTTTTCTCCAATGCGAACATATTACAGCTCATTCAATCAATTTTTTTACCAATCTTTGTATTTGATCTTGTAACAAACAAATTCTCTACACAATTCGTTAATACTTGACTTTTGACAATTGAGTAATTTCTTTTTGAAAAAGTTGGAGCCTTGAGATCGAATGCTCGAGAGTTTGGTCCAATTCAATAAAATAAGTTGTTCAAGCGTCACACATCACTTTGCTGATGAAGATTCTGGGCAAAAGTATGTAAAATATTAATATTTACGAATCTTAGTTTTAAACTTTTGTGAAACATGTATTTAGTTTTTTTTTTTTTTTGTATAAGTTATGTATTTATTTGGTTTATGTAATTCATACTGTTGTGGGTTCTGCTTTTCTTAATAGTAAGTTTGAATTTCAACATTGTATTTCTATGATCTTATTTAAAACTTACGTGCATTTATGGTTACATTGATTTAAGAGTTAATTTACAACGTATTAAATAGTATGTTCAAAAAAATATT
This sequence comes from Forsythia viridissima, assembly GCA_030279155.1. Taxonomy (NCBI): domain Eukaryota; kingdom Viridiplantae; phylum Streptophyta; class Magnoliopsida; order Lamiales; family Oleaceae; genus Forsythia; species Forsythia viridissima. The sequence continues at coordinate 2,851,455 of CM059041.1, read as the reverse complement.
TTTTATATTTATTATAAATTTTTTTCCTTTTTTTATTGTATAATTAAGTTTGATTTTGTCCCATTTTAAAATATCGACAATGTCCATTTTCAAATTCTTCATTTCGCTATTCATACGTTGAAGTAAAAGCAAGTAAAATGGGCTAATTTTTGTAAATGATTTTTTTGTTTTCTTTTCATTGTATAATTTTCATTGTATAATTAAGGTTGATTTTGTCCCATTTTGAATTGTCGACAAATAATGGGAACCAAACATTTATTGTCGTTAATAACAACATAAAACGGGAACCAAACATTTATTGTCGTTAATAACAACATAAAACAGGAACTTGTTTTGGTTCCCATTTATGTCGTTATTAACAACAATAAATGGGAACTTGGTTCCAATTTGTAGTCACCAAATGGGCCCTTGCCCATTTGATATGTCGTTATTAACAACAATAAATGGGAACTTGGTTCCAATTTGTAGTCACCAAATGGGCCCTTGCCCATTTGATGATTTTGTTGACATAACGAGAACAAAGTTCTCATTTGTTATATATATATTTTTTCCTTATTTTTCTTCTTGAAGAATTTAACAAAAAAATTGCCGACTTCGACCTCATTTGGTTGATGTCGACCAAATATTGTCATTTTCAACAAACTTTATATATATATATATATATATATATATATATATATATATATATATATATATATATATATATATATATATATAATAAATTAATTATCGTGAATGCATCCGGGAACAAATGTGTTTAACATAAATATTCACCTATAAATTATTTGGCTGCCCATTAGGTTTTGCACTTATTTTTAACTGTAACTTAAATTATATACATATATTATAATAATTTGTGTCTATTAAATTTTAACGAATTACAATTACACAACGTGCAACGCACGTACCCAACTAGTATATATATCTCACGCAGTTTGAAGTTGGAAGTACAACAATTTCTCTTTATCTTTGATTATTCTCACATAACGATAAGTGTGTACATATGTTTTATTGTAGGTAGATTTTTTTTTTTTTTTTTTTTTTTGTATTTCTACAGATATGTTTAGTTTTGGGTCCATATTATGTATGATCTAGTAAGAATCGACCAGAGTTTAGTAGCGCTACGCACGAAAATTGGCACCATCTAAGTTCGATCTAATTTACGTATCTCCCTATGCAAGTATGAATCTTTCCGTTGAAATTTATATGTATGAATTAATTATACATGCATAATTATTGGGATTAATTCTCACCCTTTTTATGTTTCTTATTTTAAATAATTGATTATTCGAGACCGTTGGCACGGGAGTAGTACACGGTTACTTGGATCTTCTTTCAAGAATAAAAATATAAATAAATTGTTCGTGGAGCTAGTATCATGTTTTCGTTTGAATTTTACGATTAAAATCGTTAAGAAATATTTTCCTTTCTAAAAAAAATTATCTGAATTTATTGTTATAAGATTGATTTGTTAGAATAAATGCATCATTCATTAATTCATTAGTATATAGTTTTATTTTCTGTTTTAAAATATGTTTGGTGACACTCAAGTCCTTAAAAATTTGGGGTCAAGCTCATGCCTTACGAATTTGGGCGTAATAAGGCGTTTCCCTATTTCTAATATATTTTAATTATTTTAAGACCATTAATAATTATTTTAATAAGATAAATATTTAAATTATTTAATAAGACCACTAAAATTATTCTTTTTATTTAATTAGTTTATTTAAGCTTTAAAAAAATATATATATATTGGACAAAAAAATAAGAAGGGCCTGAGCTTTTTGGCGCATAGGCTTGCAATAGGCAATCAAAAATAGAGTTGACCAACATCTTCCCTGTATGTGAAGCTTTTTCCTCACGCCTAGCCTGCCTTTTCCCACCCTTTTAGAAACACTGCCCACAGAGGATCACTTTTAACAAGTGTGACAAATGGATGCAAGCACTAGAGATTAATACTGTTTTTGCAATAGAAATATGATTTCCTTTGTCATATTTGAGAGTTGGTAAAACCAACCTTAAAGAACGATAGATAGAAGTATTGAAAACCTCGTACACCTAATTGCATCATTTTTACCAGCTAACTATATTAAGGACAACAGGTAAAAATTTACAGTTAATATGGCTAAAAACACACATATTAGCCGGGTTTCTGCAACAACTTTTGTGTTTTTAGGCTGTCAAGAAGCCTACTTATATAACATCAGATGGCGAACACTATTTTTGAGTTCCAAGAGTGCTCTGAGTTTTGTGTATCCCTTTCCTACCCTCTCCTAGGCAAGTATTGCTAACCATCAAAGCCACATACTATTAAACATAAATAAACCTGAGACTTTCTTGGTAACCATGTCTTGAATGAAAAAGTATTCTACACGCCACCTAAGCCCGAAAATATAAACCAAAGACAAAACAAAAAGAAGTCATGCTCCGCAAATTATTCTAGTGTCCATCCTTATTTTCTTTTTTTGTTCATTTGAAATCAAAATGGGTGATTTAGATTGCAGAGTCAAAGCCAAACTTTGTAATGAGAGGAACAAATGCGATACAGTCATCGTTATTCAGATTTTGTTGGGATAATACCAGAATTTCTTAAAATTGAAAAAAATACGAAAAAACAAACCCATCTGTTTAGTGGGGTTCAAAAGTTTACAAGTTCCCACATAACCCATGCCCTACGCACTTAAAAGAGGTTGGAGAAGTAACAAACACTAGAGGTCACAATAACTCCTGTATAAATTCAATTACCTTCATTGTGTCTTACTTTTGGTTAAATCGGTATGGCCTTGAGATCTTCCATGAATTCTATGAGCACCACAATGGAGATCCAATGTTTGGATTCATCAGCAGATAGGTGAACCAGTTAACCTAACCCTCACATAAATCATGTCACTCCCAACCTCATCTAAGGCGTTAGTGAGTATATTTAATATGATAGTTTACGTTTGTCATCAATACCACTTAATGTGATCTATGAACGAGCTAAAGCAGAGAATGATCAAATAGGAATTTTCCAGATTCCACGTGATAGAATTAATGCAACTAATAATTTTCCACAAACCTTCCAAATGCCATTGTATCCTCGGGGCATCAGTTCTGCCTCCATGTCTTGAAATCTATCAACCTCCTGATTTTTCAAATGAAAAGAAATTAAAATATAAACCAAAATATTGGATCATCATATGAAAATATCTTTGAAAGAGAACCGAAGATAAACACGGTAATTGCTAAAGAAATGTAATATTTCATTATACTTATAGTAGAGAAAGATGAACAGAATGCTGCATGAAAAATGAATAAAAGATGGTGGATATCAAAATAATAGACAGGAGAGATTATGCAATCATGCAAGAGATAAAGACAATAATATATAATTTGCTGATCTTTCCAGCCTTCTGTATTGTTAGGAAACTACACCTTCAACTGAACTAACAGTGCAATTATATATAATTTGCTGATCTTTCGTTAGGATGACTATAATCTCTAAACATATTTCATGCTTCTACATGTAATAAACTCCAGTCGCTAAAATCATGGAAAGATAAAGTGATAAACTTGATCTTGCAAACATTTCATAATGATCACCTGAAAACACAATATATCAGCAGACCACAAACCAAGCTCAAAAATAATATTTTTCTTGCGCCAACTCCAATCCAAGATATAGCGAGGTATGTGAAAGTAAAGTTTACTCCGGTGATTGGTAGCCAAGTAGTCAGCTAGTATGTTGTATGAGAGAACTGTGAACCGCTCTAAAAATGGCATAAGCAAATCCAAGTAAGGTTAAGCCACGGAATAAATAGTCCAGTGAGGAAAATGGAAAAACTAGGCAACACAAGAAAAGAGGCTGGACATTAATAGATGCAGGAATGTAAACTCAGGCAGTCGAGTGCCATAAGACTTAATAATTCAATAACCATCTTCATACATCTGAACCCAAATAAATTTATTTTCTTTGCTAAAGCTCCGAGACGAGGTATGATAAACACTGCAAATGCACCTACTTCTATGCAGAAGCAAGTTCAAATATATTTCTCAATGCTGAACAAAAAAAGAAATAAAGAAAGAATTGAATATATCCATTATTTTAACTACCAATTTAACTGATATTAATATTTGAGTAAGGTGATATCCTCGACATGAAGAATTGTCACCAAGTTTGATAGCTAAAAACTAATGACAACTACTTTCCATTATACAGTCTCTGATCCAAAGAGAAATGCCAGTACTCTTTAATTTACCTCTAACATATACATCCTTTTTTATTCTAATGTATCGGTTCATAATTCCATTCAAAAATCAAAATTCAAACTATGCCCCAAAAATTGTTCTTTAATTAACTAGAGCTTCATTAGTGATTCACAATGATCAAAACCAAAATGATAAATAAAAATAAAAAAACAATTACCGCAATGAGGAGAGGGTCCTGGTTTCGCAAACTCCCAGCTCCTGTAATCAGCAGGCTTCGGAGCTCGCGGCCTGAACTGCTGCTGCTGTGGTCTGAATTTCTGATCATGACCAAAAGGTGGTCCCACCGGCCGAAACTGTGGCGGTGGTCTGTATGGCTGCTGCGGTGTGGGCCGGGAAAACTGCGGCCTAAGTCCATAAAACTGTTGAGCCGAACCGTATTGAGACGGAGGGGGGACGGTACGGTAATTGGGCTGACGTGGAGATGGAAACTTAGAGAAATCTGCAGGCCGGAAACCTTGATTGGTGTCGTGGACTGACTGGAAATGGCAATCGCCAGAAACGAATTGCGGGTCGGAACCTGAAGGCTTGTCGGAGTACGGTCTCCTGCCTCGTCCACGGCCCCCTTTCGGCTGTAAGAAGAAGAGAGCAGTATGTTTAGACACGAAAAATTAATGAAGGGCAGATAAGTTCAGCTATGTGTGTAATTGGGGATTACGTAGGGTCGAGAAGACATTGTGGAAGTCCCGGCGGCGGAGGAAGCGGCTGCGAGGAAATGGGGGGAAGAAGAAGCGCGCATCGTCGGGTTTTTACACTAATGCTTCCACTTTACTAATATGCTTTCCTACGCTTTGCCAAGATAGTTTACATACGGTTAGCCAGGAGGCTGGTTGAACAGGAAAAAGAGCGGATCTTATCAAATGAATTGGCTTATTCTAAAAGGTTTTTTCTTCGGAAGATCTCTCTCTCATGTCAGGAACTATATGGTTTCACCATGTAATAAGTTCGAATTATTCTCTTGAAACTCATTCCCTTCATCATATATGATCCGCTAGTCCTAAAAGATCTGGACCAATAGAAAATTCTCAATTCTTTTTAATTAAAAAAATTATTTACTTTTAAAGTAATTCTTATGTGTCGAAATAATTAGTTGGTGCCTAGTAGTTAAAGAAACATTATTTTCGTAAGTTTTAAAATAAATATTTTTACAATAATATAAATTAAATTTAAGGAGATGTTTGACAAAAATTGATACAAGTTTCAAGATTTTGATAAAACTTAATTGTTAAATTTGACTTCAACTTTTATCAACCATTTAAATTACGGCCTACTCTCTATCAATAGAATTAGGGTTACTTCGAGCAAGAAATATACTGAAGAGTCAATGTTGGACTAGCCAAAAATCAAAGTTCATCAAAAGTCCGGTTAAAATTACTGAAAAATTAGCTTTTTATGATTACATGGACAATAATCTGACAAAAGGAGAATCATTGAGGACAGGCTCAATGGATCAATGGATAACACAGATGGAACAATGGATAACATAGATGGAACAGCAGTTGGATGGTTAGGTAAACCCATATTTAGAGATAAAGAAGAACGTGGAATTTTTGTGAGTCGTATGCCTACTTTTTTTGAAACATTTCCAATAGTTTTGGTAGACGACAACAGAATTGTTAGAGCTGATATTCCTCTTAGAAGGGAAGAATCGAAGTATAGTGTTAAACAAGTAATCAAAAGATCCAAACGAGGCCAGAGCTCGTGTAAACTAGTACACCAAGGCACCGAAGGTTGGACTGAGAGACTCAAGGTCTGCATTGCAATCTTGATGACATCTTTCAAGGTCAGGTAAACTAGAGATACTAGTTTCGCACAAAATGGTAAAAGAAAAAGAAACCACAAATTGAGTGCTCAATAAGGTGAACTGGGCATTACTGGAAAGAAGAAAAATAAGCTAAAATTTTGTCCTTTGTTCTCGCTTCTGTGTATACCAAATATGTCCCAAGTGAGAGGTAGCCTGCTTGAAATAGATGCAGTCATTCAATGCAACACGAGACTATAAATAGCTTCAGTGCCCAATATTGCACACCATTTGTATTCTTGCACAACAAAAATCCCTGTAAAATTGATATTACCTAGACTCGAGTACTCCATGATACTTAAATTCAAATTCCTTTGTCTCATCGAGACATCACCAATGAATGGCTAACCTCACAATCTTCAGATCCCAAAACTAGTTTATGCTTCATTAAAGCAAAATAAAAATCGATCTAGTAGGAACTCGATCCAAATTGTCATTTCTTTGTTTGAGATTGAGTAATGAACTTGGTAACAACAAAGCAATCCGGTGGGGAAATATTTGTATAGTAGTTCTGAATGGTTTCTGTGATTTCAAACCCGAATTTCTTGTAGAAGTTGATGGCATCCTCATTGTTCGTCTGCACATGCAAGTAGATCTCACCAATGTTCTGCTTTGCACAAAGATCGAGCACGTGACTCAACAGCTTTGTACCTAGATACATCCAGAACCAAATTAATTATTGTCAAATAATATTTTCTGATAGAAGTCTGTAGCAAAAGGCAAAACAACAGAGCAATAAATCAGATTTCTATACTATGATTTTGTTTCTGAGAAAAAAGAGACCAAATCACCTTGTTTTTGAAACCAAGACTAGCGGATTACTTACCAACACCTAACCCACGATATGGTGCCAAGACACCCAATGTCATTATGTATACACGAATACCACCACCTTCCTTCTTCTCAAGGCGGCATGCAATTGATCCAACACAAATGTCACTGTAATATGCTGGAAAAACAAAAGATAACCAAATTTAGAGATATCTTGGTAATATCTGAATGGACAATGAGCATAACATAACATGAGGCAGATAGTTATCACATCTATTTGGTTACTTTTTATAAATTGATTGCTTTAGAAAAAATTTAAGAGTGCCACACAGAAATCTGAGAAACATGATACTTAGCCCTTGTTTGGGTTTGAATAAAAAGTTGTTAAAATATTGAGGTCAAAGTCAACCATTAATTTCAATCACGGGTTTCATGGGACCCACAACTTTTATCAACTTTTTTACCGCACATTTCATTATCTTTAATCAAATTTTGCTAAATTTTTTGTCAAAAGCTTTGTCAAACAGCTCTTTAACATTAGTAAAGAAGGAATTTATGGGATTTTAAGACCTATAGTTACTTTTACGCTGTTCTTAAATTTGTTTCAAGCAAAATAGTTGTATTTGTGTTTTACACCACTCAATCTATGTGCCGTGGTTTCGGGAGAATCTTTCAAATGCATTCTAATATTTGATGGAATATTGTGATAATGAAAGGGTGCTGTAACAAGACGCCATGCCACCTTAACAAAGGGAACTACATAGCGAGTTTTCCACACAGTCATTAAAGTCAGAAGAGTTATATATGGCTGTTAGCATTTAGTATGTTCACATGCATTGAACACATGTAACCTGTAGATAAGATTTAAAACGAAAAGGCAGAAAGATGAAAAGATGCATGATAATATCAGACCTACAAGAAGAAGACACAAAATCAAGTTATACTCAAACTATTTGAAGGAGACAGGTTGCAGGTTAAATAGCAGTACGACATCAGTTTAAAATTGAATTCATACGACTTATTTAAAAAATATGAGTTGGCAATTCACATCCAGCACATCAACTGCTGCCATCATTGTTATCTCCAACTTTCCAACACAAGTGAAGCATTTTCGCAATCACATAATTTTCAAGTTTCAACTAATTAAATTTATTCGAATTGTTGAGCTTTTTGTTTCTAAATCAGTATGTGGTGGGTAATAATTAAACTTAAGTCACAATTCTTTGCCATTCTTCTAATTTTATACATACTGCTATAATTCCAAGTATAAACCTTGTCCATTTTCAGTGGTACCTTAAAGTTTACACAAATAATTTGTAGTTCTACACTTGCATTCTTAGGGGAAGAGTGGAGTGGAGTGGAGTGGAGTGGAGTGAGGGGAGCTGCGCGCAATCACTAAATTAACGATAGAAACACCTATAGCTTTCCAACTATCTTCGTAACAGACAATGGATAGTTTTAATATACCATAGTACGGAGGAATTTGAAGCTAATAAACTACTATTTTCGAACTATACCACCCTGAACTAACCCTAATATGCGATGGTTGTATACATATGGGAATGCAAAAGAAATGCTTTCCTTATTCCCATGAAGTCAGGATTTCTTAGGACCAACATAGGAGGGCATATATCTTGACTATATGCCACCTTCTATGGCACTATAAATTTGAATTTTTTGGTGTACCAAAATTAAGTCGATGATTTTCATTTTGGCATATATCTTGACTATATCCAAAATTAAGTCGATGATTTCATTATGGAAAAACTTCTTCAAATATGTAACTAATGTGCTGTGAAGAGGTCTATACTGTGCTATACTATATAATCAACATTTTCCTTGTCCATGCTCTGCAAAACGAAGTGAGCCCCAATAAACAGTTATGGCTCATAATAGCTCTTTACAGTAGCAAAATGTTCAGCATGGAAGTTGATTGGAAATTGTGAATACTTTGTTAGTTTGAATAGAAAAACTAGCATCAGTCATAAAAGAAATTTAAGCAATGAACTAAAAACATTGGGAATCCAAAAACCACAAGTATAAAGCAGGAAACTTTGATGGTACTACACATCCAAGCAAAATCAAGAAGCAAGGTCAAACATAAACCACGAAATACTTTTCCAAGTTTCTGCAAGATTAACCAAATGCTAAAAGTTTTGTATTTACACAATAAGAACTGGCTGGTTGATAAAACAGCATCAGATAAAACTAAACTAAATATTACTCTAAATCACGCTCTTGGTTTAATCTGGATCTTAAACCCCCAACAGCATTTAGGCAATCAGCAATAAACAGTTTCACGGACAAAATGAGAACTAGCTATTTCATCAAAATGACACCAAGGAAAACCCTGACTAGAAGTATAATAAAGCTGAAGATAAGAAAAAAGAAATACCTACTCTTCTGACCAAGAGATGATTATATGTCCTCAAAAACAATCCAGGTGAAACCGTGAAATAATAAGTTTGTGTACTTGTAAAAGAAAGCAACAACTAGTTGAATTAGTAGGTAAGGAAGTCAAACCCGGACGTAGAATTGGATTACACAACACAACACAACAAGATAGAGAGAATAAAGGAAGATTTCATATCAAAATGAGCCTGAAATCCTGTAAAATATTCCATTAAACTGATATAAGCGCATCTGCTTTATACTGGTTAATATGCAAGCAAAACAAAAATCACTAAATCACTAAATAAACACTTAACTGAAACTTAGGCTAAAAAATCTTTTAAAAGACCCAGAAATCGGAGTTAATAAGTGGGTATCCATTCCAATAACTAATATTAAGGCAAAACAAGAGATGCCCAGCTGATAAAATTGATTAAATAATATATTTCTTCAGCAATATAATACCAAATCCTGAAAAACACAGGGAAAAAAAACAAACAAAATCACATAACATTTGTCCCTACTTTCAAAAAAGGCAAAACAAGAAAAAATCAATCAATAATAATGGATAAATGAGCCAAAAAAAACCCAAGAAGCTAAATCGGACCTAATTTGGTAAATTCACCGGAGGCGAGAGCATCGGCATAGTACTTGTCGTTGTACCGGACCGGGAAAAGGACAGTGTTGAGCTTTTTCAACTGCATCAAATTCTTGTCCCTCACACCGTCCAGTGACATCGACACATCCCGTCCTCCTACCCCCATTATATGTATGTATGTATACCTATATCTGCATGTATATACACACACAAATTGGAAAATAAATTAGATTTGTTGACAGTAATACAATGTAAAGTGGAAATGTGCGTGTGGAAAGAGATTAAATTGAAGGGATTACTGGGATAAGAAAAAACCTGAGAAATTTTGATGGTTTTTGCCTTTGGAGGGCTTTGGGCGATGAGAGGAAATTTAGTACAGCGGTAGAGATGCCGGGTAGGAATGCAAACGACGGCGTTTAGGTGCACGGCTCTTACAGGCTTCTAGTAAATACCTAGTTTGTCCTCAGTGGGGCATTTGGTGGGGGTGACTTCGTATTTTTTGTTTTTCTGTACCATAAAAATAATTTTTTTTATTATTATTTGTCTCAAATTATAGTATAATTTCTTTATTGAAAGTATAGTTTATTTCTTTATTTTTTAATATATCTTTATGTAATATGTATTTTATCAACAAATACAAACTACCACTAGTAAACTGTTTTTTCGCGGTGAGAATCAACCGTATGATCTATAAGAATGGATCACTGAAATTTGAATCACTTTTATAGTGATAGATTGAGGCGGTGAACAAATTTTAGAGATGGTCTATTGAAGAAGATAAATTGATGAGGTGAGCAGATTTTAGAGATTATCGGTTGAGGAAATGAGCGAATTAGGGAGACAGATTGAAGCAATAAGCAAATTTTGGAGGAGATGATTTTGTGATGAAAAAAATGAAGACGTAGTGACATACGGACATTTAAGTACTTTTTTCTTTCAGTAGCGGAGAAATCTTCATACGATCGTGATTATTATGGATATATTAGAAAAAATGTACGTAAAATTTATAGTTCTATTTTATTAATTAAAATTTTTTAATGTGTGTGAAAATAGAAATAAGCATATCTTTATGGGACGGATGAAGTATAAAGTTACTAATGTCATGTTTGAAATTGATTTTATAGCTCAACTTCTGAATTGATTATAAAATAATCGAAAGTTTTTTTTAAGTGTTTTGTAAATTTAAGAGGAAAAAAAAAAAGATTATAGAAAAAATCATACCATCTAACAACAAATTTGAGAAACAGTAAAAAGTAAATTTTTTTAAATTTTAGTTTTAACTTCTCCAATTATCTATAATTAAAATATCAATTTTAATCTTAATTAATTAAATTTATTTATTTCATGGAATTTGCTTTTGTTTTGTAATTTTATTAATTTGAGATTTAAAAGTATTTTTTTAAAAAAAAAACCTATAGTAATTACATTATTTTAGAAATATAATTGATAATATTACTTATAAATATAAAAGTAAAAATAAACTTTATAGTACTATCAATTTAGTACATTCCTGAATTCCTCAATAAAGTTAATTAATTAATTCATAAATTGTTTACTGTTTTTATTATGTATATCATAATTCTCCAAATATATTTCATATTTTTGTTATTAACATAAAAATAAGGAAAATTGGCACAAAACATCCCTACTTTTTGAAGTAATTGTGCAAATCATTCATACGTATAAAATTTCGACATTTTCACCCTCAAATCCATATTTTCTTATGCAAAACATCATTTTCGTATATTGTCATCCAAAAAGCTCCGATAAGTCTGATCCACAACACATCTCATACTAATTTAGAAGGATAATTTCGTCTACACAATTTCTTCTCAAATTAATTTTCACCTGCAATTTTTCCTCTGCGACATAGACAGAATACGGGCCAAAGCCTAGTTATGTTCTTTGGAAGTCTAATATCTATCACCCATTTTCCCCAATGTCCCTTACTCACTCCCCGGTAAAGTTTCGCGGGCTTCAAGAAAGTTCCAGCATGCTTCATTGGGACTGGTTTCGGACCAAGAAAGCTTGAAATTTGGTTCTGCTTATGCTGCAAATGGCTAAGAGTGTAATTCAGTGGCTGATTTTGCAATTGATGTTGCTGGAGTTGGAATTGAGCCTAGATTTGAAGGATCTAAGATAGGGTGAGTAGATTCAGCCCAATATCACTATCAGTTTGCTCATATCCAAAACTCGAAAACTCAGAGTAAAATTCTTAGGTTTCCAAAGGGACAGCAAAAAGCAGGGTACATATTGGATTCAGAAGAAAAATAAGAGTCAAAAGGGTAGTTGTTATAAGGAGCAGATAGAGGAGGACACTTTCCATAAATGGTAAAAGTGCTTGCATAGATGTGAAGAGAAAACTTGACTGCTGCTAGCATTGTATATGTTTATAGCTGCTGCCATGATTTCTTATCAAGAAATTAAAGAATTCAAATAAGGTAGTAGAAGTAACAAAGATAATTTAGATAAAAACAAACAAACACTAGAGAAGAAGTTCTAAAGAGGTCTCAAATAAACAACCCTTTGTTACCTTTAAATTATAAACCTTTCCCGAAAGGAAATGGACAAACTCATACTGCTGCATAAAGGTATTTTTCACGGGGGATTCATTTAAATGGCCTAGTCAAACTACAACTTCATTTAAATAGCCCCCATTTAAAGAAATTTGTGTGAAAGGCCCATACATAAAAAAAATGCAAATATAAAATATAAAATGACTAATATGTCCTTGTAGATAAAAAGACATCAATGCCCAAAATTATTTGACTATTTACACAAAAGATTGCTGGGAATCCATTCACGTGAGAAAAGGAAGGTGGTTGAATGAAAAAATTCAATGCAATGCTTCTCTTGAATGTAATTTTTCTCTTCCATTATTAAATGTTCTAAATTAAAATCCTTACATCATATCTTTACTCATTATCATCATCTTTTCTTCATATGAAAGGTAGTATTTTTTATGAAAAACCCTAAAATATACATTGTTATTCCGTTGAGCAAAAATTTGGTTGAAGTGAGAAATCAAAGCTTACAACATTGTTGTTGGGCATTTGGAGAAGAAGACAAGGTACGGTTAAATTTCATTATATGACTATTTTATTTCTCTTTGTTAATAATGTATTGATGTTGTGATTTTGTTAATGGGTCTATTTGTCAAAAACGATTTTAAAGTCTTTTTTTTTTATTGATATCGTTAGAAAATAAAATATAAGTTGGCAAATACATGTCTGATTATTGTATTTGTTATTCCACTATAAATTTATATATAACGATATCAATATCGTTTTTTGAGTTTCATAACGACATTAATATCGTTATCATTATTTGTATTATAAATACATGTTGTTAGCCTTATTCCACGATGATGATATTTAAAAAATTTATGTTGAATTGCAGCTATGGACAACGTGGATATGGTATGGATATTAGTTTGTTATCCAATTGAATTTGAGCAGAATATTGAAGACGCATGGACTTGGGAATATGAAGGGAAAGAGAAAGGAAAAACAACGCCTATTCATGTTTCAAGATCAATTACTTATGCGGAGTTGTATAATAAAGTTAAAGAGGAGTTGAAGATTGATTCAAGTCTATATGAAATAGAGATGGCTTGTCTTCTCCCTCTAATGTCCAATGCTCCAGCTGCACCGACTGTAATTGATTGTGACAACAATGTGAAGTGTTTCGTTTCAGTCTGCAAAAAAGCTTATCTTTGTGTTACTCGTTCGAAGAAAGATATTGAAAACCATGGAGATGTTGAAGAGAGTGGAGATGGAGAACAGTTTGGAAATACGAACATTGAGGAAGAAATAGTTCGAACTGACGATGGTGAAAATATGCTTCTAGATTGGAATGATATTCACATAATCCGAGGTAGTCCTGAAAGACTTGATGCTCATATGGAAAACGACAACGATGGTGATTTACACACAGATGAACCCACAAGTCAGCCACATTATAGTCCGACTATGGCCGATGACAATGATTTTAATGTTCACATAGATGAACACAGTAATCAGATGGTAATAGCAAGTGCTAGTTCGCTCCATTGTGGGTCATCGGTTAGAATTCCAGAAAACGAAGATATGCAAGTCAAACAGTTGTTTCCAAATAAAAAAAACATAATATCAACATTGCAGTTGTTGGCTGTGAAATGTCATTTTGAATTCAAAGTTAAGAAGTCAAATAAGAGCCTTTACACAGTTGTTTGTATTTAAAAAAATTGCAAGTGGCGGTTGCGGGCACACAAGATCAAAGAAAGTCCTATTTTCGAAGTTCGAAAGTACAATGGTCATCATTTTTGCTCCATGAGTGTTCGTCGTAGAGACCATAGGCATGCATCTTATTTGGTTATTGGAAAGCACATCGCCCCTAAGTATCAAGATGTCAACCGAATTTACAGACCAAGGGACATTATTAGTGACATTCGTCGAGAGTTTGGCATAACCATAAGCTATACTAAGGCGTATATGGCTAAAGCTTTTGCATATGGATTGATCCGTGAAAAACCTCATGAGAGTTATGCGAAATTGCCATCATATTGTCATGTTTTGGAGGTGCAAAATTCTGGTACACTGACATTCATTCATACTACAGATGATGATAGATTCAAATACTTTTTTATGGCCTTGGGACCGAGCATACGTGAATTCCTCACCTCAATGCGACGGGTAATTTCTGTGGACGGAACATTCTTGAAATCGAGATGCAAAGGTACTCTACTAGTTGCAACCAGTCAGGATGCAAATTTTCAAATATTTCCGCTCGCATGGGGAGTTGTTGATTCGGAGAATGATGAATCTTGGACTTGGTTCTTTTGAATCCTGGGAATCCGTGTCTTCTTCTTCTTCCACACACGGGGTCAACTCTTTCCAATAATCCTCCTCAAGTTCAGCTTCTGTGGGAATCAATGTAGATTTCACTTCTAGCTGCAAATTACAAATATAAAAAAATTATCCTTTTGCTAAGCAAAGTTCACAATTTGGCCATACATATGTTTATAAAAATAAGGGAAGTCACCTCTTTCGCTTCCAAAACATTAACAAGTTCAGACGACATCAACCTCTTAGACAGTTCCCAAGGCAGCATTCTTGGAATTCCATCAGCATATTTCTTAGCAAACTTTTTTCCCAGATTTGGAATCGCTTCGAATGACCAAATCTGTAGTCAAAGAAATATTATTATCTCCAAAAAATTTACACAATAAATAATATAAAATAAAATATGTTGTTTCTTCATACCATTATAGCAAGGGGAAAGCCGTGTAACGAATACCTACAACGTGATTCTCCTTCTTTCAATGAATTTCTCAATTTGTCTCCCATGCCACGTTTGAGTATCCTAATTGTATAGTTATATGACATTTTCTCCCATGGATACTTGTCAAATTTGTCTAGATCATCAACCAATTCAAACCACCACAAATTAATCAAAGTTTTCTCTTCCGTGGCCAATAAAACATACGCCAAGATAATTATAAGACCCAATTTGTACTTGTCGGTCTTATTTCTTTTGCATCTTTGAAAGGCTTCGAAAACATCTCTCTTCATAATATTTCCCCCACTTTTCCTAAAATGTTCTTTCACTATTCGACAATCTGCTCCTCCACTCTTATCTACATTTTCACAACCACCTGCATTTAAGCCGGTCACAAGTACAAACTCCTGCAACCCAAACCTTGCACGTTTATTTTCAATTTTAAACCATACTTCTTCTTTTTTTGTCTTCATCCATCTCAAGAGTAATTGATGCACAAGCTGAGACGCCAACTTTATTTTTCTCAATTTCAGAAGTGGTCCAAAACAGCTTGTCTCAAACAGATTTTTGTGTGTTGCATCTAACTTGTCAAATACTTCATCCACCATTCCAATTTTGCATCTATTCGTTATTGTTGTTTCTAGTCTTTCTTCATTTTCAATAACATCCATATTTTCCATTGAACTGTAAAATACAACTAGGTCAAATTCATTTCAATTTTCACAATATCAACAAATCTGCTACACAACACCAATGGTTACCTCTCCTCAACGCAAAAAACAAAGCAAACATAAGAAGAAATACGAGCTTCAAAGTTAAAACCCGCCAGAATCAATTTTTCAATTAAATTAAGCTCCAATATAAAGCCCACCCAGATGGTAAAAATGTACTAGATAAACTAAAAGTACAACCAAAATGAGAAGCTTAGCGATCTCCAATTGTTGACACAAATCTTAAAAAGACACTCACTATCAAAACGCATAGCTTCTTAATGTATGAATTATGCGTCCGAGGAATCTTTGGTATTACCTACTTTTGATTAACTCAGGGAAATCGTTTCGACTCTCTCTAATTAAATGTTCTTTTGGCTCCGTGCATGTGGACTTTTACTTTGGTCACCATCTATTTTGGGGTATGGTTCATATATTACATTGTTCCTAGCATATATATATGGAATGCGTCCATGATGTTACTGTCTTGAACCTTATGATGTTGTTGAAGTCTCTCTTGAAGGCACAATACTATCCAATTCTATAAATTTGTCTTTTCCTATCTTATGTTTTGTAGTTTCTTGTGTAGTTTGGATCGTTGCCTTCTATCAACGGATGTTTTCGGCATCAAAAAGCAAATAACTGCAGTGACTACCATGTATCAGAGGTTGTGGAGCAAGAGTTATATGTGCCTCTTTTCAGTGGAGTAATGAAAATGGAGTCAAATTACCAAAAAGATTGGATTGTCCAGGAGAACACCACCGTTTGCAAATTGCTGGCTTTTGCGGAGAAATTTTATTCCAGGTATCATTTTTAGTACTAATACATCTATTGGGTGGTGGACTTCTCGATTATACAGCATTTGTTAGTGATATGCCTATTCTATTTCTGCAGGTAATCAGGGCATTATAAGCCATTGTGACCTTTCATTATATTACTGAAACCCAAAGTTTTTTTCCTGATCTTCCTGTATCCAATTATACTTTAGAAGTCCAACTTTATGATGTATTCTGATATTTATCAATTTTCATTTTAATCTAGTTTAAATCTTCCAAACTACTGTTTGTATAAGAATTTCCTTGCATTCATATTTCCTCCGGCTGATAATGTGAAGAATGATGACATAAAAGTTTTAACAAGAATGAACAAAACCCATAACATTTTCAGCAAGAATTAACAAAACCCAGAACATTACAATCTGGAACCCATAACATTTTCAGCAAGAATGAACAAAAAACCTCTTTAATTTGGGATACAACCGAGGAAATGAAAAATTAGGAAACAAAATAATTTCATCGATTGGATAAATAATTGAATAATCGATTGGATAAATAATTGGAAAAAAAATTAAGAAAAAATACGTACCTGATTGAATTTCAGACTCCACGACCAATAAATTCACAGATTTGTGAGAAACAATTGCCCGACTGTTGTATAGAGAGAGAACCCGCAGAAATAATGCAAATAAATTTTCGTAGATGGATGATTACAAGAAGAGAGAATGGAGAAATGTGGAGAAGTGAAGAATGAGAATGATACATACAAACTGTGGTGTTTTGTATCCTTTGAATTTGGGTTTAGTGGTAAGGGTGTAAGTCTCTTTTTAATATTTTTACAATTTTATTTTTTTGTTTTTCTTTTTTTCCCGGTCAAAGGCCTTTTACACAAAAAGACCTTTGAAGTGGGTCATTTGAACTCATTCCCCATTTTTTATCCTTCTTTGCTGGTATTATTTTTGTTAATTTGTCTATGTCGCAGGGAAAAAATTGCAACGGAAATTAATTTGAGAAGAAAGTGTGTGGACAAAATTATCCTTCCAAATTGGTATGAATCGTGTTGTAGACTAGACTTAACGGAATTTTTTGGATAGCAATTGACAAAAAAGATGTTTTGCGCAAAAAAATATAAATTTGAGGGTGAAAATGTCAAAGTTTTATACGTATGGATGATTTACACAATTACTTTAAAAAATAAAAGACGTTTTGTGCCAATTACTTAAAAATAAATTTCAAAAACTCGTGAAACCGTCTGGTATCGAAAAATCTTGACACGAGACCAAACATGTAGAGTCGTGGGTCCAGACGGGGTCCCTATTTTAGATCGTGCCACGTGTAATACTTATGAAAAATACTGTCTTGTACTTTCCCTCTTACAAATGGTACTCTTTCTTTATTTTTGTTTTGGGGTACAACATTTCTTTGTACTGCATGTACTGCAAATACCATTTAGCCATTTTTCAATCTAGGTTACGAATATTAGACACGTCTGATATGTTTTATAAATCTTACATTAAATCGTGTTTGTTAATTTATAGGCAATCCGACTTGATACAATAATTGTTACAGTCGAATCAAATCGAATCGAGTCGAACTACATAAGTTGACTCATGAAATTATATAACGATTTTCTTCAGAAATCATGTTGTGCTGTGAAGAATATGAAATTCAATATTTTATTGAATTAGCATATATAAATTCACATAGAATAACAACTTTTAGTGGCAGATATGTTTACAGTGACTTTCAGGACCGGTGCAGTTTCAGAAAAATCAACCGCCTCCCATCGCCGCCGTGCCGATGGCCGTGGGAGATTTTCCGGCACAATAGTCTCCAAAGAATTCTGACGCCATGGCTGGCACCTTCCTTTATCACTCCATCTTTGAACTTTGATTTTAGACTCCACAGCTAATTGCATCTCCTCTGCAGCAATGGCACCTATTCCTTCCAAATTGCCCATTTCTTGTCCAATTATTACACACGTTAACCCTAAAATGCATTGGCTTTTCCATGATCTTTCCTTCTTGAGGCTGCATAAAAAATAATTTTATTTGTCATTCTACCAAAGTGTAAATATTGTTACGTTGTATTGAATATAATTAAATAATGACAATACGCGTATGATCATGACGGTACAAAATAAAGAAGAAAAATTTGTAACGAAATTTATTGTTCTAGTATGATTAGGAGTAACGGGACTTGATCAATATTTCGAATGATTACGTGTATTAAATACGTGTTTAATAAACATTTACTAACCATGCAACTTGGGTTGTTCTTGAAGGTAGAGAGACTGAGGTAGAACTAGAATTAGGAGTTGAAGGGAATGGATTGAAGCAGCAATTGGATGAAATAGCCATTTTTCTTCCTCTCTCTCTAGTTTTTTCTATAAGGAATAGCAAACAATAGGATGTACATATATAACGTGTATGTATGACAAAGAAGGAAGGGTTTGTACTCTTGGTCAGTTTACGCCGGTGGCTAACAATAATTCCGTGGACACGTGGGTTTGCGGGCCCACAAATAAAGATCTTTGTTAACTTGCCGCCTTCTAACACTTTTTCCAACTTTGAACCGGCTGAGTTACGTATATTTTTTTGTTTTTAATTTTAATTTTTTTGTTTTTATTATCTTTAGTATATTATCAAAATGAGTTAAATGTTTGAATGATAACTTTTAGTTCCGTCTTCATTTACTCATTAAATTTTAAAATAGTGCTGGATATTCACTGAACTTTACAACGCTAATCGCAATTACTCATTTTCGACGGCCTATTAACAACTAGTAGACGGAATAACACACGTGACAAACGGAATGTCCACGTGACAGACGTTTCTGTCAACAAATGTTGAGCTGTCCATCATATTAGTAATATGTATTTTAAATAATCACTCAACTTTTAATCACATCTTCATTCACTCATTGAACTTTAAAATGTTACTGGATGCTTACTCAATTTTTCGAAGTTACACTTTGTTACTCACTCGTGACAGTTCAATAACATCTCATTGATGAAATGCCCACGTGGCTAACGAAATGACCATGCATTATCTATTTTGTGCCATTAAATTTACCAACATAAATAGTCGCGCGTCATATCATCAAATGTATTTTTAAAATACGTTTTTTAATATGCCAAAAATGGTGAAACTTGTCCCAATTAAACAAACGATTTCATTTTAATTAATCTCAATTTGATTTCTCCCAAATGTTTTACCAAAAATCCTAGCCCCAACCCATCTTCTCTGGTGAACCAATCTGGGATGAAAAACTATAATTCTTCAATGATTATGAACAGAAAGTTGTGTTATTGTGGTAATATTCTAGTTTTGAAGACATATTGGACGAAAGGTATATCTAGACATCGATTTGAGGTTGTAGATTCTATGGAGGAGGTAGATGAGTGTGATTTTTTTGATTGTACAGATCAAGTACCCCATGCTATATACAAGTCGGTAATCAATTAATGAAACGTTTGGGAGAAATCAATTCGAGATCAATTGTAATAAAATCATTTGTTTGATTGGAGCAAGTTTCACCGTTTTTTGCATAATAAAAAACACATTTTGAAAATGCATTTGATAACAAGATGCGCGACTATTCTGATTGACAGATTTAATGTCACAAAATGAAAGACACGTGGTCATTCCGTTAGCTTCGTGTGCATTCTGTCGATGGACTGTTATGGAATCGTCATGAGTGAGTAACGAAGTGTAACTTTGAAAAGTTGAGCGAGCATTCAGCAACATTTTAAAGCTCAGTGAGTGAATACAGTACTAAAAGTTTAGTGATTATTAAAAATACAAATTGCTGACATGGTGGACAGTTCAACATTAGTTGATAGAAGTGTATGCCACGTAGGGCATTCCGTCTGCCATGTGTACTGTTCAGTCTAATGGCTGTTAATGGGTCGTCATAAGCAAGTAACGTTGTAAAGTTCGGTGAGCATTCAACACCATTTTAAAGTTCTGTGTGTAAATTAAAAACAAGACTAAAAGTTCAGTGATTATTTAAACATTTAACTCCATAAAAATCTTGATTAACTTAAAATACCAATAATACTTATCATATATATTTATCACAAAAAAGTTATTAATTTCTTAAAGTATACAGAAATATTGTGATACATACGAAGCATACGTAAGAAAAGTTTATGAACTTCCAATCTCGAAACTCAAAATTTTGACTGTCGAGACTCCAAAGCTCCTTCTCTTTCTTTTGATTTTCATGACTTTTTTAGAGTATTTATTAATGTAAACGGTGCAATATCAAATAATAGAAAAAATAGAAATTAAAATGTAGTGTTTTCACTTTTTGGTATGTTTAATAATAGAATAGTGATATCTATCATCAACAGTCTAAGTGATAATAAAATTCTCGGTTTAATTTATCAATGAATTGAGAAATTTACTATTAAATAAATTGTTGATGATTTCTAGTAATAATAAATAATATTACCCTTCAAAATATTCAATAGTGTTTAAGATGTGTAAGTTACAAAGTTTGAACGTGATTTATAATATATTTTATTAATTGTTTTGTACAATATTCTTTTGTCAAAAGTATGAATCATCGCAGGATCATACTAATGCTTCCACGTTTTGTTTAGGTATTGAAATTGAAAGAGACTTGTATTTTTCCTCCAGCAAATTGTACACCACACACACTGATTTTGACCGGAGTGACTTGCTAGTTTTAGTTTTCATTTTAGGGTGTAAAATGTTAACACGCCGCTTTTTTAACTATTTATAATGAATGTTTAGTTGCACTTAAAAAATAAAAATAAAAATAAGTTTTTAAACTAAAAATTTCTTAAATAAAAAAAAGTAACTTTTATAAAAGCTAAAAATTAATTGGAAAAAAAAAAGTTATTTAAAACGGACTTTAAAATTTAGTCAAACATGCAAAACATGATATTTCTATATAATTTTCTTTGGTTATTGAGATTTTTGTACTTTCCAGCTACCCCCTCCACCTAACCTCTTTATTTTCCAAGGCAATGGGAGAGAAGAATAACTTGTCATATATTATTCGCCAAAGTCAAACTTAAAAAGTTCTCTAAGTCCATTATTGCGTGAGTTAATTCATACTTTCTAGAATTGATTCGATCAAAAAATAGCAAAAGGTTCGGAGTGTCACTGAATTTGGCAGCCCGAGCTTTAAAAGTCCGGCCTATCATAGGCCCGAGCTTGTCCAAGTCCGGGCCACAAAAATAAAAAAAGGTCGGGCATACGTGAAAACCACAGGTCGACTCACGGGCCGACCTGTGGATTGGTAAATAAATTTATTTTTTTAACTTCTAAAATTTAAAAAATAAAACTCCAAAAATTAAAAAAAAAATCATGTGTGCCTGTGGACCGGCCAGTTTGGCCTATGAGCCACGGGCCGGGCCCATGTTTGTTGGACTAGCCGAGTCGGTCCGGCCCGGTCCGACCCATTGCCATGAGCCCATGACTAATTCGATCATTCACTCAATCAAAATATCGAGTTAATAGTTCAATTTATAGATCAGTAGTTTCATTCAATAAATCATTGTCGGACTAGATTCTAATCAAAATATGAATAAAAAATATAAGTTAAAAGTTAAGAGGTCTTCTTATAAGTTAAAATGTGCTACTTGAAATGCGTTGAGTATATAAATTGATTGTTTTATTTTATTTTAGATTAAGATTAATATGATTAAACTATTATAAATAATTAAAAAAAAATATTAAAAAACATGATTCATACAATTTTAGTTATATCTCCGCTCAACCTTTTGCATTGGCCCAATGGATAAGAGCATGAAATTGGTAGTAAAGGTCACGGTTCAGTCTGGCTAAACTTAAATTTTGTCAAATATATTTTTTATCCACGTATTTTATAGAAATTACAACTTACTATTAACATCTTATAAGTACTTAAAAAATAATTTAGCATTGTCAAACATTTAACTAATCTCTATACTTGATAGGTCCAGTCAAAGCTAATATAATGGATAGATAAAATTCTTTAAGCCACAATATTTGGATTTGAATAAAACTTGTCTTCTTACTACATATTGGAATAATCTAAATAGGAAACAACTACTTCTCCAAAATTAACGACATTAACTACTAAAAATAAGGACTCAACAACTATTAGCAATTAAATTGCTAATACTCATTCAAATAGCAAAATAATAGCTAACATCACATCAAACCAAAATTATGCCAACAACTAATCCTCAACAGCTTTTTGCACGATCGTCCCCCGTAATCTGCATGTTTCAAACAGTTCAAATTGCAAAATAATGGTTTTTTAAACATACACCAAATCATTTTCAAACAGTTCGGTTCAATTTAAAATCGAAACGTTGACGGGTCTATGCAGGTTTGAACCAACGGTTTCAAACCAACGACTCGATTCAATTTATGGTTTGACCCTTTTTTTTAGCCCTAAGAGGAACTCTCTCCATTTTAGAATATAGCCTTCTTGATTTTCACTTTTTGGATCACAAAATACGTGATAGAAATAAAAATCAATAAAAGAGTAATAAGAAATCACTATCGTGGTATTTTTAATGCTATTTTCTGACATATCCTTTCAAAATTCTTTTATTAACTGTCATGGGCTAAACAGAGTTTTGTTTGAGCTTAAAGGCAAGAAATTAAGCCCAAATATTAATGGGCTTATCTTAGATAGGACATCCTGTTTTAAGCCCAACCAAGAAGCTCGAACCGGGTTGAACCAGTCAACCTTGAAAATAACCATTTGATGTCGTAAGAATGGTGCTAAATGACCGGATGATCCAATATATTTATCTAAATGTCCGTTGATCTATTTTTGTAAATAAATTATCAGATATATCCATGACTTTTCTCCATCATTTATTTCATTTCAAACAAAATTCACTCTGCTACTTATACGTTGCCAAGAAGAAGATGATTTTAAATTCTATTATTTTGCAAAAAAAATTAACATCTCATTAATTTTAAAACAAGCTCAAACAAGTATAGGAAATCATGTTTCAATGTTAGAATTTGACCTATCTAAATTCTTGCAAAATGTGTAGTTATTTATTTATTTATTTTTTTAATTTATGATAGAAATTGTAGATTTTATTGTATAAATCATGAAAATATGTATACATTTGACTATGATTTGTGAGTTTTGCTTTAAATTTGTGTAAATTTGAGTCTATTTGGAGTGAGTTAATTGAAAAATCAGTTTAATAAGTATAAATTGTCTTAACCGACCCATGGTCAGTTAAGGTCAATTGGTTTGGTTAAGGTCGATTAGAGTTGGTTAGGATCGGTTAAAGTAGGTTAGGTCAATTACTGATGAGGATATTTAAGTCTTTTTTTTTATAAAAGAGGTTTTTACGTTATAAAATTTATAAGTTAGGTTCTTTTGCCATTATTATGTTTGACACGGCCTCTTAGCCAATGCGGCCGTTTGATGTTAGTAATTTAATAAAAATATATGTTATTGATAGTTTTTTAATAGTTGTCATCTCAAATATGTTGACATCCATAGCACCTCATTATTTAATGATGTCAAATGGGTCGATATCAATAGTTCCCAGTTATTTTTGGGACAATCCAACCACTTGGTTTTAAAAAAGAAAAAAGAAAAAGAAAAACACATTTTTTAAATTATTTTATTTTAAATTATTGAAATGTAATTTGTCACAACCCGTCCCGAATCTCTTTAGCGGAATTATCACCAAAGCAAACTTTGACATGTCTTTGACTATATAGATTTAACGAAAATTAGAAAAAAAATATTTAAAATGTTGCATTAATTGTTAGCGTCGTATTTGAAAATTCCTGGAATGTTTGATAAAATGGGTATAAGGCCTCCAAAGGGAGTTCTTCTCGAGAGCATCTTGGATTTTATGAGGATGATTGTCTTTTCTAAGATCGCGTGAAATTATAAGAGTGGAGATTTCTAGATTGTATTGTAAATAAAATCATGTGTTGCCTTATGAGACCCTAGTTGTCGAGGTCATAGCAAGGCTTCTGTTCCATTCTACTACCACTTGGCATGGATCTGGTGTTACCTCTGCTTGTATCAAAGATTCATTTAAGAGAGCAAAGGTAAACCAACCATGCTTCTCATTTACTGAAACTTGTTGTGAATTGAATTCAAGTGCCATAAGAAATTACCAACAACAGCAAATTGTGCTTAGTCAGAAAACAACGATTGTTTGCGCTGGTGATTTTTTTCGAGAAATAGCAAGTATATGTATTTTCTGACGGGCACTTGTCGAGAATTTGATTCAGTTGGACTCTCGTAGGTATTTATCAACGTACAACAACCGTTTATCTTTAATTTTCAATTGATTTTAGTATTTGTCGGCGATCTTGTTGGTTTATATATATATATATATATATATATATATATATATATATATATATAGATGTTTTTAAATAATTTTCTTTTTATTTAATGACGACATTTTTAAAATTTTGAATTAGTTATTGGTGTCTTATTTGAAACTTTTGAATTGTTCAATAAAATAGGAATAAGACCTCCACATGGAGTTTTCTTAAGGCCTTTGGATGTAGCGAGGTTGGTTGTCTTTTTCGTGGAACTAAAAGAGTGATAATTTTTAGATTGAATTGTAAATAGAATCATGTATTATCTTATCTGACCTTAGTTGTCAAGACCACAACTGGCGAGCTCTATTCCATTCTACAACCACTTGGCTCGATCTAATATTTGCTCTGCTTGTATCAAGAATTTACTAAGAGAGCAGAGATAAACCAATCGTGCTTCTCATTTAGCGAAACTTCTTGTTAATGAAATTCAAGTGCAATAAAAAATTACCAACAACAAAAAATTGTTAACTAATCACCGATGGGAGTAGTCAATAGGTGGGTGCCAACAACCATATCCATCGATGCTCTGTTGGAAAACATTGATTGTGTTGTACCGAGTGTTTTCGACAAAAGGCAGGTGTAGATATTTTATGACGACTATAGTCCGTTAGACATTTGATACTGTTGGACTCTTGTAAGTATTTATCGACGAATAAAAAATGCTGGTTGAGAAAATTCAATTGACTTAAGTACCCATCGGTGATCTTATCGATCTTTTTATGTTTTTAAAGTATGTTTTTAATTTATTTTCTTTTCAATTAAACAATTAAAATGTTGAAACAAACAAATGCAAAAAAATATTTTGTAGACTAAAGTCATTAATAATTCATAAATCCAAGTAAACGTTTAAATTTTAATACATCATTCTGGTGCTTACTTTTCGTTTCCTTGCATATGTTTGACATAGTTTTTTTTTTCCCTTCTCAAACTCATTTTCAATCATATATTTCGTAAGACCCACAATTTTTATCAATTTTTCAACCACACATTTCACCAACTTTTTTCAAAATATCCTAAAAAATTACTTTTAAACTTTACCAAATAAAAATTAAAAGGTTATTAGACCAAATTTTATAGTTATTTATAAGAATTAAGGACGTGTCAAATATTGACAAAATAAATTTTTAATTGAACTAGCGTACTAGGAGACCTGTATTGATATAATTTAAATCAATAAATTTATTACTTCCCGTAGGCTGGAAAATATTTGGGTAGAGAACATCTTTTACTAAGCTGAAAAAAAGTATAATTACATTTTTCTCTGAATACATTTAAGAAGCATAAATATTACTTTTTTAAAAAAACAAAAAACGACTATTACTTTATTGTCAAAAATCTAAATATCCAGTCCCCCCCCCCCCTCCCCCTTCCCCTTTTTAATAACTTTCACCAAAATGAAAATTGTCTATCTTAAATATTTCTTTCTTTTTTACTTATAATTATATTTTATTAAAATGTAAATGTTAGTTGGCCAAACACGCTCTATAGGTTTTGTTTGGTATTTATCAACAAAAAAAGTTAGCTCAAACATGATATGGGCTAATCGTCTAGGGGCAAGCTCATCCTTCTTTAAGCCCAACCCAAGAAGCTCCAACTGGGTTTAAGCAGCCAATCTCAAAAATAAAAAATATTCCATATAAATCAACTATTTCATAAATTTTCGTGTTAGTAATTTTAAATAAAAATATATGTTATTGATCATTTTCCGAAATTTTAATAATTATTTAGGTCATAAACCTTGATAACCATTGCTCATTATTTATTGATATCAAATAGAGTAAATGATGGACTTATAAGAGATTAAGGTACTCTACTTAATGTAACTTTTTGGGATGAAACCTCAATTTACTACAAATAGTATAGTTAGATTCAAACTTGACCATGTGGACGTACAAGACATATCCCCAGTTGCATTAAATTGGATCACGATGGATGAAAAAATCCATAGATGTTCTTAAGGTAATTGTGTTCACGTAAGACAGTGGTCCTGACGTAATGGCATAGTTGGACTTTGATAGATTATGGAATCCTTCTAAGTTTGAGGGAAAAAAGATGGATAGACTATCGTTTGAAGGGGGGAGAGGACGATGGATAAGCTTCCGTTTGGTATAGATTATAAACTGGTTTATTTGACCAAAATAGTTTATTTGACCAAAAACGGTTTATTTGACCAAATTTTTGTCTATACAGCATGACATTTTTGACCAAAAATAGTCAAATAAACCATAAACTAGTTTATAATCTATACCAAACGGAAGCTAAGATGGTAGTTCGTTCGAAAGAGAGATTGTTGGGATGTACGAACAAAGTTCCACGTTAGTTAGACATGGGTAAATGATAAACTTGGAAAAAATTGTGTTACTCTACCTAATAAATTGACTTTTTGAGATGAAACATCGATTCCCTACAAACCTACCCATCCCTCTACTGACTTTCCATTGAAGTTATTTACATAATATTGAAATTCAAATATAATGTTATTATTTGAAATATAATTGAAGCTAAATACTCATTATGAAATGCACCTCTAGAAAACAAGACCCCAAAAGAAATATGCGTGAAAATAGTATATTTATAAAAAAACATTCCCCAAACCTATTAAGTCAAGAAGAAATATTGTTTAGTCAAGATGCATCTTAAAAAACAAAAAGTTCATATAACATGTTTGAGACACTATATAAGATGAAAAAGACACAAAATTGCAATTTTGAGAGTTGACCAATACATTGTCAAAATGTTCTTACGACATATTTTATGTATTGAATCAAACACGATTAAGAAAAAGTAACACATTACTAGACTTGTTTGATTGTCATATCCAATTCAGAAGCCTAGGGAGTTTATAGTTTAGTCTTGAAATTTTATCTTAAATGCCAGTTTGTAAATTTAAAAACACTAATCTCAAAATCCGCTTATTACTCACTTGTTTTTACACGAATTGAATTATTCATTTGAACTCCCGACTTTGCTAATATTTTTATTTTAGAAGGACAACTTACTTTTTTCAAAAAAAAGAAGTACAATAAACTCGTGTAATGATTATTGTTGTCGTATTTAAGCAACACACAATCTTAACACTTTTTAAGATTCTATATAGCTTGAGCATATAAACAGCACCCAAATTTGCTATGCCTTGTGCAATAATGGGGTCTAAATACTTTGTTCTTCCTAGGTTGTGGGGGCTGTGGGACAAGGGAACATGCCCACAAATGATTAAAGCAAGAACTCTCCCATAAAAATGGTGGATTGCCAGAGCAGAAAGAGTCATTTTCATTGCATGGATGGAATGACACACTTATAATGGCAAAAACTGTGCATGGCAGAAGAATTTGATTTATATATCTTCCATTTCACTGGGGCATTTTCTCAAATAGTTTGTAATCATTACAACCAAGATATTCTTCTTCTATACGTGTTCGTATCTTAGTCTACTATTCATTTTTACTTTCAACTGTACATCGACCTAATATATTTTTTATGTATAAAAAATATTAGAGCGACCATTTTCGCTGTGTAAAGAACCGTGAGATCAGAAACATTTTGTAATCTTTTCCGACTCTCACATTGAAAATCAACTACTATGAATCGAACGTTCTTTAGTTAGTTTCGTTTTTCTTTATGTGTTATTACTTGTTTTCTATATTGAGATATTAGATGTTTAATTTGAAACAGTTTGTAATCATTTTTGCAAAGATATTATACTTCTATATGCATCCAATCATAGTGTGATAGTGGGGACTGGGGACTCAATGTTTGAGGATCGCACATTGCAATCACGCTTTCATAATGATTCACAGGGAGAATATATATATGAGATTTTCTGGTGAGTGGGATGTTTTGTTGATGATCTGGCTTCTGTCTTCTTTTGTATCTCATCTTCCCAACAAAGTAACATAAAGCTCTTTGTTAGAATGGACTCGAAGAGTGCACGTTTGATATGTATTATTAGTCACGAAATCAAATAATATTACATATTTGGCTAAGTTTAAGAGTCTGAAAATAGTTGCTTTTTAGGCAAATTCTTATTTTCAATTTATCAAATTTTTAGACAGACATGTTTCATACGTAGTAATGAACGAGATTTAACATGTTTGGCCAATTTTAAGAGTAAGTAAAAGTTACTTTTAAGCCAAAAAAAAAAAAAAGGTCTTTCGAAATTAATTAACATCGTTATGAATGCATTACCTTTTAAGCTTAGACAAAGACGAGCATGCTTAAGTACGATATATAAAATTTTAATAATTTTTCTTTTTTGTTAATATTGTCTGTTGTTGGCGAGTTTATCATACCGAACTTAACATAGAATCATTCCTAAAATTTTCTTGGCCCCACGAAGATTCAAGATGTTTGGGTAAAGAAAAGCTGTTCTCAGTAGGTCTTATTTGGCACATAGAGTTTGAATTGGTCAATTCGTAGCATGCATTATATATAAGCACTTGGCGCATATTTGATGATGATAAAATTATTTTTTAAATACTCATAAATTATAATTTATGATGTATATAAATAGCAAATAGATAATAAGTTGTGAGTTCTACAGAATATTGAATAAAAAATATATTTCACTAGTTTGATTAACTTAAATTATAATTTAAACTAAGACAAACAAATACTTATATCAAATTATGGTTTTGTACGTGCCTTTTGGCCCAACCACTGGGGCTGTTTTTGAGCGAGTACATACATATAGCCGTTTGCTTTTAGAGAAGGCGAATCTTAGAAATTTTTGTGTACTTATTTTAGAGTTTGAATTGCATTTGCCCAAAAAATTTCACAGATAAGTGCATTAATACGAAGACATGCTTTGGTGGTCACAATGGTTATTGTAAACCATAAGGACCACCATATGAAGAGCTTGAACTTGACCTAGTTAGAAATATAGAAATTAATTTAGATCAAGTAAGTCTTACGAACATCTTGCCATATTGTTTCATTATTGACTAGGGGAGGGCCCATCACATGGGAAGGGTGGCTTGAGTCCAGGGGCGTAACAAGAAATTTTTTAAAACCGGACTGCTAATGAAAAAAATAATTTTGCACTTAAAAACTTGACTGTTCATGGAGGAAAAAATGTACATTTAAATTTTTTTTACATTATAAAAAACAAGTTTTTTCGAGGCTGGACAGGACAATAGTTCGATCCAACCTCCTAAATCCGTCCATGCTTGATTCCACACAACCCCCAAAAAGGAAGATGATAAAATTTTGCAATTTGGCCCCTCCAAAAAAATGTGACTTGTGAATTTAATATTTGTATATTTTTATTTGTGAATTGAGTATTTGAGATTCTTAGTTGAATTTGTGTATTATAACTCTTAGTATTGATATAGAATTAATCATTAACATATTTGGTTTTTTGAGAAATCACAAATTGTGACTTAAGTAGTGTTTTAATCTATTTTTATTTAACGTTTTTGTTGGTAAAATGTAGCAATATTAGATTGAGAAAGGGCATCACTTTAATCTAACAACTTGAAATGAAGTTCAATACTCTAACAACAAGGTTCTAAAAAGTATAAAGCGTGACTAAGCGTGGAGGTCAAATTTCATGTTTTTTAGGCCTAGGTGAGGACAAGGCGTGAAAAAACGTTTTCTTATTTTTAATATTATTTTAAATATTAAAAAAAATAATAAAAAAATATTTTTAACTAAAAAACGCGCGCCTAAGCGAGGCGCGAGCTTTTTAGTAAAAATATAGTTGACTAAAAAAGCGCGCGCCTAGAACCTAAGCAAGGCGTGGAGGTCACACTTTGTGTCTAGGCGTCGCCTATGTGCGCTTTTTAGAACACTGCTAAACAAAGAACATTAGTACAAAGCAACGAGAAAATGTTAAATAACATATAATTCTTACTTCTTAGTCGGTGTACAAATTAATCTAAGGCTAGACATTGTTGGGGAAAAAAAAAAGTTTTTCATATATATTCAAAATTTTCTATATATCAATCAATATATATAAAAAGAAACACATTTCCAACTCCTAATATTATCAATTAATTTAGGAAGTTTTAATTTTATCCATTTTTTTTTATCATTTTAAATTGTTATTAGTTTTACGTTATATACTAAGTGACAAATAGTCAAATATATGCCATTTGTTGGTATGTTAAAACTTAAAATATATAATAGAGACTCTATATTATATTTATAATTTAAATAAATAAATTTGAAATAATACGATATATAGATCATTTTAATAACTTTTATAGTTTATGAAAGAAAAAATTATGAGATATATAAGAATAATTAATGTTTAATTTTTATAGCTTTATTGTCAAACAATCAACTTAACTTTGACAAAATTTGTCGAATTGACAACCAAACAAACTTTTTATTAACAGCTCTTTTTAAAAAAGAGCAGTTAACAAAAACCATAGTCACAATCGATGTGCCAAACACACTCTTATGTTTTGTTTGACAAAATTTAAATTATAATTTAAGCTAGTCAAACAGATCAAATATATTTTTTATCCATAATTTACTACTTATTTATTATCTTTACATTTTATAGAATTTACAACTTATACGCAATTAAAAAATAATTTTAACATTGCAAAACATGCGCTTAATGTATACAATTTAGATATATTATCATATCATCGGAATGCCTTGATTATTATTATAGTAGTATTTGTTTCGTAGCAACAAAAGAATATGAAGTCGATAGATAGAGAGTTCAAATTTATTTTTAAATTATTTTATAGGACCTACAACTTGATTATTATGGGACGGGAGAATCCAAAATGCCTTGATTATTATTTTTTTAAACTTTTTTTTCAAATATATTTTCAACCATATATTTTATATGTCTCACAACTTTTCGATCACATATTTCACCAATTTTTTTTTTAAATTTCCTTAAAAACTATTTTTAAATTCTACCTAACCTAATATATTGGAGGAAATATAGGAAGGAAACCATGGTGTCCTATTTTCTCCTTTTCCTTTCCATCTAATTTTGCTCAGACCAAACATGCCCTTAGATTTCTTCATTCAACCTTAATATTTAATGCAGTGATATCACGCCTATTGGAGACCGTGTGATGCGACTCTCAACCACAATCAGACGGTTCACAGGCGACGAAACCGATGACATTTTAAGGAAAAAAGTCAACATTCCAAAATTGGTAAAGAAATTAAGCAAATGGGCTTTTGACACGTTCTTTTGATGACTTATAATCACCTCTGACTGTCAAATCAAATATTTACTAGCTTTCGTATATTACGATGATTATAGGTTATGTTGTGTACAAGGAAAACACAAACGCAAAAGGAAATGTAAAAGCCGGACTGGAGGGAAATTAAGTTTACGTTTGATAAAGATTTTTGTGGATTATAAACAGTAGATTTTATAATAAAAAATTAATAAAAATTGTGAGTTATACAAAATATATAGATAAAAAATATTTAATTAATTTATAAGTACTTATAAATATTGACAAATATACACTAATTTTTCCTCTGAGAAAAATTTTACATTTTATTTATAAACCAATCTAACTTGAAATTCGTCAACCCGAGCATTGGACTAGAAGCTGGGGTGGGTATGAGTCAGGTCGATTTGGTTCGATTATCAACCCAACTCGATCCAAATTGACAAAAAATCAGTTTGGCAAAAGCCAAACCAAAATCGACCCGAATGGACAAATTCGGATCCGAAACCGACCCGAACTAATTTGGGTCAGTTCGAGTTTTCAGTTTCGGTCCTAATTATAACATAAATTTTTTAATAAATTAATTTGTAATTAGATTATAAATCAAAGAATTAATATTTTACTTATAAATATAGACACATTTTCTCTTAATTTATTTAAATTTAGCTACAGTACTATAATACATATTATGCATTTATACAAAAATTCATTTTAAAAACAATAAATATATTAAAAAATTAGTAGAAAATTAATAGTTGAATAATTCACTTTAATAACAATAAATTCATTTGATGTTTGACTAAACTTTAAAATAATTAAAAGTTTGTTTTTAGACGTAATTGCGAATAACTTATTTTTTATAGTAAAAAACAATTACTTTTTATAAACTTTTAAGATTTCCCAGTTAGCTGGGCTTACCAAACATGATCTGTAAGGGAAATTTGTTGGGTCCCACGGGGGTTTTGTGGTGACAGAGATTGAGAGACTTTAAATAGGCAAGTGGTAGATAGTATGTGAGTCAGGTCACGTGGCTAGCAGGAGTGACGGTGGAATGATGTCACGTGACTGCTTCAAATCTCTCTAAACCCCAGAAAATACTTTTAACTTCCTGTCCGGAAATGACGTATACTTCATTATGGGGTTCGTACCAATGCTGCAATCTTCTCTACTCCTCTCTCGCACTTTGATTCCAGAAAATTTAACAACATTATTTTTATTAAATTGCTAATTAGGGGGCCCATTTTCTTGATTTAGGATTGATTCAACTCGACTAGAGATCAATTATGAGTTAGTTTGTCCGTGAAAAGTTCCAAACACGAGTCTAAATGGAATGGCTCATTCAGGCACATGTCTTGTTCAACCTAATCCTAATATATCATATTCGATTTTCGATATTTTTAATCAAATCAGTATAGCCTTCGATAAACTTAGCTCGTTTATTTTAACACTTCTATATATTATTTTGTTGGCTTAAATTCTAGTTGAAATCAACATAGCTTGAATTGGAATCTAATTGCCTCGAATTAGGGTCTCTATATTGACTTTTTCTAAGTAAGTATAACTTAAAAGAAGAAATTTATAAAAAGACTATTCATAAAATTTTACGGTTGTAATACATTTTAAATTTACAATATATGAGTAAGGTTATGTTGTTATGTGGAAGTGGAGGTCTACTTAGCTAGCGAGTTTAAAATCCTCGCCTAAATTGAGCAATTTAAGTTTATCTTGTAGAGGCCCTCGTGGGCATCTCCTATATATTATTATATTTTATTGTATTATTGAAAAAATTTTAGTACTGCTGCCTAATAGGTTTTGCAAAACACTCGTGTGCTATGTTAGATTTCTATTGACTACTTGATTAGACTGTCTTGATTCGAGCTTGTATACTTTTCACATTTCTCATTGTAAGGTCTAGTAATTTAATTACGACCTAGCTCTAATTTAAAATAAGCATCTCATAGCAAGTTCAAAAATGTTTAGCTAACGACTTTTCATAGATTTGACAAAATTATTTAGCTATTAAATTCTCATATATATCAACTCGCGAGATTTAGCTAGGTTCTCTTAACTTGCACTTAAATTTTTTGACAAGTCAACGTAATGCGTCTGGTAGACAAGTATTAGAATTAGAAATTATAAGTTATAAACTAGTATTATATATACCTAGATCCATTGAAAAACACAACATTAATGGTGTTCAACACAATTAAAAGACTAGAGATAAAATGCTCAAACAAGATCATTTTTCTTTTCCTTGAACGGGTGATGTAGAGGTATTTTTAGTTTAATTTACAAACATGACAAATATAAATAAATAATACTTAATTTTAGCTTATTAGCTCCTTCTTATTAGAATTAATGTAAGTTTGCATAAGATCAAGAGGCTTGTCAAAAATAATGCAAATTACTAGAATTATAAAGGTAAATACAAGCCTATAAAAGAAAAACATCCCATCAACCAAAGCTTTGACAAGAGAAAAAAAATCTAAAGTACATTGATGGATATGAGAATTAAGCCCATATCATAATGAACCACTTGCGAGGGTACCCATCTTAGGGATCATAGATGTTATAATTGGGTTCAATTGGACAAACAAATTATGATGTGGCCTTAAAAAATGAAATTTTATTTTGTTTATCTCCGTGATGTAAGTTCATTTATCATGTAATGTTTGAAGGGTTGAGTTTTTCTAAAAACTTTTAATAAAATATGTAGATCGTTTGAGCGGGGTGCAATAGTTACATGAACACTCTTGACAGATTTTACCTATGTGAGTATGAGAGTATGGCCGGTCTCTATGAAAATTTGGGCGTATTCTATAAAAAATAATCATGAAAAATTGGAAAGGCCATAACAAACGTGCTAGGCATTAAATTTCATTGCAACACTTGGATTATGATGTGTGAGTAATAATTTTTTATTTTCCCCAATTAGTTATAGTTTAAGTATGAGACAACTTCTAACTATGAAGTAGATATTATTGTCTCGCTAGTGGAGGTTCAATGCAGAGTTACACATATCATGATGTATAAAAATCTATCTTTTGGCCAACGTATCCTTCACTTTATTTTAATATTAAAATGAGCAGAAGAATGTTGTACAGTTTAATATTAAAAATTCTATAAACGTCAATATAAATTTTGGAATATGAAAGAGAGGGGGCAAATCAAGTAGAAAAATGTTGCATCGGTAATTGAGGACTCTCAATATTGTAGATAGTTAAAAAAAAAAATTAAAAAAAAGAGCGAGATACATGCGCCTTATAGCCTAATTGATTATGAATTTTATTTACATTGTAATTTCACTAACATTCATCAATGAAGTCAATCAAATGAAATATTTCATTACGAACAAATGATATTGTTCAATATTTTTTCATCATTTTTCATAAAAAAATTTGTTAGTATATTTGATTTGATTTTTTAGCTTAAATTTTTACCCTCTTTTAATCGAAAATCGATTTAATAGAAATCGATTTAATAGGAATATAAAAACATGACTGATTCAATATTTAAATAATAATTAAAAAATAGAGACTACCTCGGAAAATAAATTAAGACCCATAATTATGTTTGTAGAGGGTTTGAAAGACATTAAATAAGATTTAATGATTATATAGAAGTTTTTTTTATTGTTATGTGTAGTATTTGTCCACTAATCCCTAGTAAGCATGCTTTAAAATTTTTTTTTAATGTTTAATCCTGTTTAGTTTAACGTACTAAATATACAATAAATACATCTTAAGCATATTTGATTAATAGTATTGGACATGATTAGACACTATAATATTAAATATATGTTGAATTTTATTTTTTATTACTTTATTGTTCAATTTATTAAATAAGACGTATTTTTATATTTTTAAAGAGTAAAAATGGGATGGAACATATTTACAAGTGATGCACTTGCAATAACATGTAGAGTGGGAGCCAGCCAATTATATATAACAAGCCAACGGGGCTAAACCCTAGATCTTTTATGTCTACACTAGATTTTCCATTATGTCAACTCATTTTTCTTAGATCCGAATCCATCGCATATTTGTATGATAGCTTTTATTATTTTCTTGTTTCTTCTCCTCCCACCCTATATATATTACTAGGATGCAAAGTTAGATAGCATGTACCATCATTCATATATGTACACATTAAAATAGATTGCGTTGCGATTTAGTTACATTTAAGTTGTCGCGCATTAATAAAATTTTGACGTCATTGGACAACAGTTCAAAATTCACCCACGTGGTTTTGATTGTTTAATAAAAAATAATTATTAATTGGCCACATAGGCCCACATGACACGGACCATGCCGGTCAGGCCAATGGAAATATCACTTGTCCCCGACTAACAAAAAACCTAAGTCAAGCTGTCGCCCATAGTTGTTATAATGAACAATTTATTTGTTCGCTTTACGCTTTTAATTTTTATGATTAACATTTTGCTTTCATCTTGTTTAGTGCATAAATTGAAATTTTAATATGGTTACGCTATACGTATTAGCAGTGTTGCAAAAAAGCATAAAGTGTAACTATGCGTGAAAACTAAGTTTCAATTATTTTCGAGCTTAGGCGAAGGTGAGGTGAAAGCGAAGCGTGATTTTTTTTTTAAATATTATTTTTAATATTAGAAAAAAGATGAAAAAAAAAAATCAAAACAATAATGCATGCTTAATTGCGCGCTTATGATCTAAGCAAAGTGTAGAGGTCACGCTTCGCACCTAGACGCACTTTTTAAGACACTACGTACGAATATAATTTGCCTTAATCATATAGAATATCACTTGACTATTAATAATTTAATTGCAAACCTAGTGTTTTATCATTCTCGTGTGTAAAACTACCTCAATATTCCCTCTTTTCTTCTTGAGAAAACCAAAAAGAACAAATAAAATCATATGCAATTATGGCATTACTACATTAATGAAAACAAAAAAGAAAAAAAACACACACACACACACACAACAACCTCATACATTGATTACAAATTTATGAAGTTATAAGGCCCAACAACCCAATTTCCTTTAATCGACAAGTGTCTTTACTCCTTATTTCTACATTTAGATATGAAACAAGACTCCTTAGAAATGTGTAAAAATTGTTTAAGTCGTGAAATTTGTTAGCCCATTTATCAATGTTTTTCTTGCTCTAGTTGACTTTTTTTACTATTAAAATTATCCAAAATTTGACAATAAACTAATTATAATTTATGGGCACTTCTTTAGTAGAGATAGGTTTGTTCCAATTTATGGAAATTTCCTTTTATTTTATCATTTATCATTTCCATGTATGTTAGTTCTTTTTATTCGTACTTTTTTTAGAGATTTTTTCACATGTTTTTAGAGCATACAAAAATTCTGATGTCTTTTTTATTTAAATCCTAACATCGTCTACTTATAAAAGGTTTACGTATTAAGCCTTTAAAGACGTCGACATATTTAAAATATAAAGTTAACATGAAAAGAACTTAGAATTTTAAGTTAATAAAACTATTACACAGCCTAAAAGAAGCATCTTGCTATTGATTATTTATAGTTTGATATCCATTCATACTACCAATTTTCATCAATCTAAGATAGTTTTGATTCACATGTATATTAAAGAAAACTTTTTTACTGTTGTTATAATTTGGGTCAATGTTGCACTACTAATTAGTAACGATCAATTTTTCATAGAAGAATTCAATATGTTCTTTTATAGTCAAGTATAAAAAGATTTTAAGAATTGAAGTGGCACGTTTTAATTAGAAACTGTCTCACGACAAAATGTACTTTAGATATTCTAGGTGATATGGGCTCGTTTGGACCAACAATTATCTATTTTTTCATGGAGTGGAATTTAATCTTATAATCATAAAATACAATATTCTTAATTATAATTCTGATATTCTAATACAAAAGACTTATCAGTCCGTACAAAGTCGGACATCTCATATTCAACATAACTTAGTCAATTCATACAATTCAAGGTGCATCTAGATGTATTTCTTCGAATTATGCTATCTAGAAAGAATACTTGATCAATAACTACTTTTCGCGACTCAAACTTCTAAAAGTTGATGGGGGAAAATGTGGAGCAAATTGGTTTTGTTGTCCAACCATTTAAAAAATAGTGCATCAAAACAGTGTTTTCTTTTTAAAAAAAAAAAAAATCACTTTTCTCTTGGAATATTAAGAACATAACAAGCAGAAGTGGAATAAAACATAAATTGCATGTCAAGCTATTATTGCAACAAATTGTAATACTAAAGTATGCCTCCTTTTAAGTTGACACTACACAAATTATTTATATTTCGATATGACATACACTTTTTTGAACAAAAAATATGAAACTTATAAACACAAGTGGGCAATTGAGTTCAACCCTTTCTAAAATTTTACTTGTACTTTTTATCAAATTTCTAAAAATTAAAAACAGGTCCACGCAGACCCAAGACTTGATCCGACCCGAATAATGCTACGTAATACTAGTAGTGTGAACCAGCGTATTTATCTTCCATTAACACCACCTTAAATACGCAGAAAAGTAGAGAAGAAAGAGCCTTGAGAAAGAGAACCAAATCATTTCCTTAACCTTCACGCCTCCATTACACCACTTCTCTCTCTCAACTATTTTTCTCTATCCGTCTTTCACTTCTCATAAAAACCTCTATTCACCCGCTTTCCATAACGCTGTATCCTAGACACAGTCTGATTTTTCCCTCCTGCATTCAATCTTACCCCCACCCCCCTCCTACCCCAGCAATTTTCCTCTTACACTCTTTCTTTAAATTCCCAGTTGATGCATTTCACACTTTCTCAGTTAAACAGCCAGACCTTTTCAGTGCGTAAAAACTGAGAAATTCTGAAAAATCTTCAACTTCCCTTCAACTTCTTACTGAGTTTTATACATGGGTTCTTGTAAAAAGGAATATGAAAGTCAAGTAAATTGGCTATGGGTTCATGGCCCTATCATTGTAGGTGCTGGACCATCTGGCCTAGCAGTTGCAGCATGCCTTAAAGAAAATGGCGTCCCTTCCCTTATTCTTGAAAGAACTGACTGTATAGCTTCTTTATGGCAACAAAAGAGCTATAATCGCCTCAAACTCCATCTCCCCAAGCAATTTTGTGAACTCCCATTACTTAAATTCCCAGAAAATTTTCCCAAATATCCCACTAAACACCAGTTCATATCATACATGGAGTCATATGCTAAGCACTTTTCAATCCAGCCTAAATTCAACCAAGTTGTACAAAGAGCAGAATTTGATCGTGTTAGTGGGTTTTGGAGGGTTCAAACTCGAGATTTTCAGTATTTTTCCAGGTGGTTAATTGTTGCCTCTGGTGAAAATGCTGAGCCAGTTATACCAGAAATTCAAGGGATTGAGAGATTTCAAGGGCCTGTAATGCATACCAGTTTGTATAAGTCTGGTTCTGGGTTTAAAAACCAGAGGGTTTTGGTTGTAGGGTGTGGGAATTCTGGCATGGAAGTTAGTTTAGACCTCTGTAGACACAAAGCAATCCCTCACATGGTGGCCAGAAATTCTGTAAGTACATTCTGAATCAAAATTTCGGTCCCTTTTGTTACAGTACAATCTTGCATTTTGTTTCACTATTTCTGTGAATTAAATGTTAATTGCAGTAAATTACGGAACTAGGCGGGCGAAAATGATGTCGACTCTTGTTTTGAAAGTGAATTATATCTTATCATGAAGTGCAAGGAAATTGTAGCAATGAACAGAAAAGTGATAAAAAATATTCACGTAGTCGACTCTTGTACGCTTAGTTTGTTGTGAATTACATGTTATCAAGAAGTGTAGGAAGTTCTAGCAAAGAATAGTAAAAAAGGTCATTCGTGTAGCCGACTCCAAATTTATTAGAAACACTTGGTTTGTTGTTTGTTGTTTGTTGTATTGATGGTTAATTTATCTAATTTGGTGATTCAGGTTCATATTTTACCAAGGGAAACTTTTGGAATTTCTACATTTGCTATTGCAATGGCACTTCTCAAATGGTTGCCTTTGAGATTAGTTGACAAGTTCCTCTTGCTACTGGCAAATTTAACCTTAGGCAACACTGACAAATTAGGCCTCCGGCGGCCGAAAACCGGTCCGATTGAGCTCAAGAACGCCACTGGGAAAACCCCAGTACTTGATGTTGGAGCCTTAGCCCAGATTAAATTTGGAAAAATTAAGGTATATTTAAGATTAATGATGCCCTTGAGTCCTTGGAAAAAAAAGTGTTTTTTAAACTAATGTTAGTAAATGTTGCAGGTCATGGAAGGTGTAAAGGAGATCACAAAAAATGGGGCTAAATTCATAGATGGACAAGAAAAAGAGTTTGATTCTATAATCCTAGCAACAGGGTACAAGAGCAATGTGCCTAGATGGCTTAAGGTATGTACGTTCTCGAGCTCGAGTTTTGAATTTCTTAGCCATCGTCTTGACCCTTTGTGTCACTAATGACGAAACAATTGACACATCCCATGTTGTTCTTCAGTTTTCATTATTTATCTTTTTTCTCAATCTTATATCGCTTTCCTTCTTACACAATTAGCAGAGATCGCAAAAGAGAAAATCTGATATCATTAGTTTGGATTTTACTCCCTTTCCAAGAAAAAAATATTTTTTCTTGGATTTTATGATATGTTACTATCATAAAATATACTGTTTTATGAGCCTGCATTTGCAAAAAGCCTTAGCTAGAAAGTGTTCATTTTTATCATAAAATGCTAGATTTTTATTTTGGGTTTCTCGGTACACACGTAATATCCACATATATCATTCGAATCTTATTTTAGTCGATAACTTGTGAACTCAAGAACGAGTTAAATCGAAGAGTAGGACTAGTTAAGATATGTACCACACAACACAACACATGCACTACAGTCGGCTAGATATCGACACTTCATTTAGGAGTTTTTACATGGAAAATCACATTTACCAGAACAAATGAAAACAGTCATCCTAATAAAATCGAAGGAAATACAAATTCAATATGCCTAATTAAGTAGCTGTGGGCTATAGTCTGAAGAGCAATCAATTAAACCAGTAGTAAATGGTTGTTGAAATTTAATTATTTTTATTTAATCTAAACTTCTGAGATCCATGAACAGTAGCAGTACTTTTACTAACATGAAATAAATTTATGAGTGTTTCCACAAAAATGTCAGGATAGTAAATTTGCAGAATTTGACAGTAACATGAAGAAAATTTTCCAACCCTTTTCAATCTTTTTATTGGGCAGTTGGATGAGACTATGAACTGATATTTATTGCAACTTGGCACGTAAAAATCCGTCCGATCTATAACATATATAAAAATTGATAGTCTTGTTGTGATTGCTTACGGTTGACTCTGTCTTTACTGCATCTAAGGCTGAGTTTTCGTCCCGACTTTGAAATACAATGAGTTGCCATGTGACCTAACTTGAATTGTGAAACCTATTTATCACATGCAGGGTACTGATTTTTTCACAAAAGATGGGATGCCTAAAACATCTTTCCCAAATGGTTGGAAAGGAGAGAAAGGATTGTATGCAGTGGGGTTCACCAGAAGAGGACTCCTTGGAACTTCATCAGATGCAGTAAACATTGCAGGAGATATTTTTGATCAATGGAGGAAAATCAAGGGCTGTAAA
The DNA here is from genome assembly GCA_030279155.1 of Forsythia viridissima. Taxonomy (NCBI): domain Eukaryota; kingdom Viridiplantae; phylum Streptophyta; class Magnoliopsida; order Lamiales; family Oleaceae; genus Forsythia; species Forsythia viridissima. Next base: position 2,809,794 of record CM059041.1, on the reverse strand, counting down.
ATCAGCAGTAGTGGTTCATATATTCTTCCAAGATGAAGTTCAAATTTTATGCTAGTTTTTGTAATTTTTTTTTTCAGATGTAAATTATTCAATTTTGTGTTGGCCTTGTGTTTGTTCTTTCTTAGGTTGTATGTTTCTTAGGTTTGTATCATACAATGTTTAGAATAGAGGTTTTCTTTACTATTTTCACTTCAAGATTCTTGAGGTGGCTGTTAGAGGAAATTTCCATGTAAACCAATGTTGTGAAAGAAGTTCATTAGCCTCTTTTACTTTCTTAATACAATCAAATTCACATATGACTAATTAAATGTTTGGTCGAGCTTAAATTATACTTTTAGTTGGTCAAATTAGTGAAACGTAATTTTTATTAGCATTATTAAACATGTACTTGGTGAAAATTTAAACTTGCAATTTTCACAATGCATGCCCGAAACTCTTATTACACAATTGGCTTATGTGGATTTGGTGTAGTTGTCTATTTTATCGAGTATAAGCCCAATTTTTTTCTTCTTCTTATTTACAGTGTTCGATTCGACTCAAATAAATTTGCATCTTCTATTATTTTAATTGAATTTCTCTATCGAATGCAAATATTGTATACCTGGGTATGAAATCTTATTCGGCCTGAACTCGTCCTTATAAAACCCAAATTTTCTGAGTTCAAACAATATCTTTAACCAACCTATATATGTTAACTCAATTTACAGAAGTTTAGAGTAGAAGAGTTTGAGCTCATATTTGGCTTAGTTGGTTAAATTGGTCAAACATATTTTTTTATTTACAGACTCACAACTTACTACTTAGTTATTATTCACACATTCTATAAAAATTACAACTTATAAACACTTCGAAAAAATAATTTCAACACTATCAAATATGCTATTGGTTGGTTATGGCCGACCTGGCCTATGCTGCAATTCTTATAGAATCCATCTCGAATTTTATTACTTTTCTATTTCTATTTTGCGCCATAAATATGGACCAATATGAGTCAGGTCTAGGCTCCTAGGTCAGAATTATTTTTGTTTCATAACCTCAACTAGATATGGTCCGTGTTTGTCAAATACATTTTTGACAATATATAAGCATGGTATGTAAATCGAGTCATGTACAAAATTATGTAATTTGTAATTAATGTACATATTTATTCCTAATCCATCACAATATCTCGCTCGTTCTCTAATAAACTTGACGAGTGATGAATATGTATATTTTGTATATTTATGAAGTAGGGAGACAATTAGGAGTTCATTGTTGTATATCTCGCATGCCGATTATTGAGATAACGTTACGATTCTGAGTCTTTGACAATGAATTGTTCGTATTTTACAGAATGTCATTTAAATTAAATTAATTTCAAAGAACTGGTTACATTATTCCAACCTTTGCGGATTGTGTATTAAACTATGGTCGAAAACCAACTTTGTCTCGGTTGAGGTAATGAAACAAATCTGTTTTTCTTTTTAAATTAATTTCAACTGTACGTAGATGTACATTTAACGTTTTCTATGTAAACGTATTGTGTGCTATAAATGAAAAAGACGGGAGAAAAGGTTTGGGCATTGAATGTGAAAATTTGATGACACGCTTTCAAATTAAAGCACGCGTTACGGGGAAACTGACGTCATATTCATCTCTATTACTCTACAATAGTAACAATAATACTGAGCCACTGACGCATTACTCTGCACACAGATTCAGAACCCACAGATTGCATGGTTCATCATAGATTCACTTCAATCCTCTTTGCATCCAACTTAAAAGTTACCTCTTTTTTGACTTTTAAGTAACAAAATTACTTAATTTCACATTGATATCTAGGTGTTCATTTCAAATAAGTAACATATAGTTTTTAACTTTTAAGCAAGAAAAAAAGACTTGTTTACGAATAATTTTAATGTAGTCATCAACAATGCACTTCGTTGAGTAATTAGACAGGTAAATTCTTTCACGGTCCCAAATCTTTCATGATTGTGATAGTAACATTTTCAACTTTTTATTTGTGACATAAAGTATCCAACCTTTTGATGTTGTATGTTGGTATTCATAATCTCACCTAACAAAAAACGTGTTAAGTTCAGACGATGATCCTAATTGTCAAACAAGTTGGTGTAACGTACCTCTCTATCTCTCTAATATATAATTTATAATTATATATATGAGAGAGAGAGTGTGTGTGTGTGAATTGTGTACTGCAAGTATAGATTGGCATGGCATGGCATGCAAACGTAGTGATCAAAAACAGTGGTGCATGTTGGCATGCATGCTATTGCCATGCATGCATTAATCAGAGGACAAATTAGATCGATCCATTCCATGGATACAATTGATATATTCTTTTTGTTGGAATTCAGGAATTTTATTTGGACTTTTATGAGAATTTTGTATTGTCTTTTTCTTTTACTGCTTGCTATAATACAATGGTCCATACACAATATTATTCCATAATCTCTGTTCAGTATTTAGGGTTTGTTTTTTTCTATGATTTTGGGTCCACCTTTTTATTTTATTTTTTAATTTCTGTTTTTTGTTCAGAGTTATATATGTAATGTAGCTTTTGAAGCTGCAACTAGACTGATTCAAAAGGACATTTGTAGACTATGCCATTTGGAAGAGAGACAACTTGTAGAATCGTCACCTTCTTTCCAACATTTCATTTAATTATATTTATTTTTTCTCATCCTAAAGTTATTATATTCTTATTTTCTTGAGGAGTTTTACATATGTTGACATGACTCGAAAGCTTGATTGTCAATATGAGTGTTCGTTTCGTATGAATTATTACATCAAAATAGACATTTAATGACTCTTTTGATGTTAAGATAGTTCTTAGTCGTCATTAAAAGTAACAACATGTTTGTTTGTGTTTACAAATACTTATAAGTTGATCAAACGTCATTTTTATTCACACGTTTCATAAGACCCACAAATTTTACCTACTTTGTATCCACGCATTCCGTATGATCCACTGCTTATAATCTACAAAAAAAAACTTTACCAAACAAGCAATAAGACTAAATCGAATTTGGATTAGGTGTTTCGATCAAACCGTATATTTGGGTGTTTAAAGTAGTTGAATCTAATTAATTAAAATTAGACTGATTTTTATTGTGAGAGAGAAAAAAAAGAGAAATGTTTTAACATTAAAAAAATTGCTAACTGTGAAGGTCAACAGTGTTGATTAAAATTAGAGAAAATTGCGTCTTCTACTGTCAGTTTTTAAAATAATTCCACTTCTACTTTTCATGTTTTTTTATTCCAAGAATACTGGGTGAGGTGTAATTAAATTATTATTTTATTAAAACAATATATCAAAATAAAATCTCTTCATCCCCAAAATAACTCTCAACAGAATCTCAATTCCTAATCATCCGCTACAACCCAGCAACCAAATCGAATCGAGATCTTTAATTTTCTAGAGTTCTTGTACTATCATCTATTATTCATGTATATTCAAAAACATCGTATACAGTTTTTACTTCTCATTGTCTGTTACCTATTTCGCAAATCCTAGCCATGATTTTTCATTTTAAAAGCATATGCAATCATTGATTCACTGTTATTGAAGGCAAAATCTGACCCATGGATACTCCAACTAGAAGATTAACTTCGTCTCTCACGAAAATGGAATCGCCAGAGCAGAGGAAGAAGACGAATTTACAACCCAAGCAAAACTTTATATGTCTGGACACGTCCACTCCAATCAATGTTACTAACTCTGATCAAAATAGGTACTATATTTACATAAATGTGGGAGAAGTTATCATTGGGTGTTAATAAATACATATCAATATAACAGAAGTCTGTATAGTTTCATCTTTTGTGTGTTACATTGCCTGATGTTACAAAAATACTAGTTAATATTGGATTGCGAGTTTGATGTTACAAAATATGTGATAATGTTACACTTCATAAATGCCTTCCTAGTTTGATGTTACAAAAATACGTGATAATGTTACAGTTCAGGCTTGCGAGTTTGATGTTACATGTTGTGCGATTTATATCCCGCAAGTGGACGGATCGTGGACAAGTAATATAGTGATAAAATAAAGTGTCGAACCCACGAGGACTAGATACTAAATTACCAATTAATTTCACAACTCAAATTTTAACAATGGAAATAAACACAGATTCAATTTTTGATTCTTAAGATTCTAAACTAAATTAACTATTTTGATTAAATTGAAAATCACAATAAAAAGCAACTTTGAAATATGAGAACGAATTAAAGTTTAACAATACTAGGATTCACGAATCCACCGCCACATTCTACTCAATTATCTGTTAATCACTTTTTAGCTTTTAATTACCTTGGACTGAAAATCGGCGTTCCTAAATTAATCGAAAGCCTCTCTCGATGGTCAATCAAATCTATATGTTATGCGAACTTCATTATCTCTAATTAAGCTTCGAGCATAAACACATGCATTAAAATCTCAAGATCGCCTAAATGGATTTCATAAGACATAATAGTAATCTCTATCTATTATTGGACCCTATGTTATTCAATACCACGTGCTAAATCTATATTGAATCTCTCGACTTCAATACAGATCACAATATATTCTAATGGTGCGCAAGCATTAAAATAATAAAGAAACTGAATAAAGAATAATCAATCCACGGCAATGAATTACTAAAAAGGGAAAAAATGCTAATTAATCAAAACGTGAGGTTTCATCATTCATCCTAGATAAAGTAAATTAGCCGGACATGATTTCTTCAATTAACGAAAGAATTGAATTCATCATGGTCCGGAGAAAGGAAAACAAAAAGTAAAATAAAACCCGTGATCTCGGCTCGATGATCTTCGATTCCGCCCTTGATCTTCGTTCTTGCCTTGTTTCTTGTTCCTCTAAAATTCGTCTCCCGCGAAAAGTCTATCTTCTCCCTTTTATAGTACTCTCCCAAGACCTCAAAACGTGTGTTTGGTTGTTGAAGTTGTTTGGACCGGTAGAATTCTAATTGAATCAGGTGTCTGCACAAATTCTGTCACGATTAGGCCGTGCGATCGCATGGCTTTAGTAGCTGCGATCGCATGGTTGATAGGTTAATCATTCTGTTGATTTTTTTACACACTTGCGATCGCACCAGGATAACACCATGCGATCGCATGGTTTATCCTGGTTTTGAATTTGAATTGCCCGCCTAGGTATTTGCATATCAAGTCCCTGAAGTTTCATTTCTTTAGCAATTAGGTCCATTTGTCTTCATTTTGCTCTCTTTTCATCCCATTTATACTTGACTTTGATTATTTCCTACATTGATAAGAAAACACATGCAATTAAACTGTAAACAACCGAAAGAACTTATAATTGTTCATTTTTGTGAGCCTAGATAAGTACAAAATTGTCCTTATCATTACAAAACTATGCTTGCGAGTTTGATGTTACAAAAATTTGTGATAATGTTATATGTGATAAATGTTACAAAAATGCAAGAGAAAAAATAGGAGAGAGACGTTCACGTTTGAGAAAATGAAAGAGAGAGAAGCATGAGAGAAAAAGAGTGGATTCATGAGAGAGAAAATCATAATCAGTTACATATAAATCCTAATTAAGATGGTAAATGAGATAATTAAGGATTCTGTTATATTATTTAATCAATTAAATAATTAATTACAAATGAGATGAAATCCAGTATTTTTGGAATAAAAAATATGATACAATTTTTTTATAAATAATAAAATAAAATGGCTTAGTTGTAAAAATTTCCCTTAAAATTATTAAGTGGTTAGACTCAACCTGGGCTGACAAATTGTTGGGCCAGATTTGGTTAGTATATGTCCAGTCTTTGTTGGGCTAGGATTGGGTCGAGAATTCTTCATTTTAGTTATTAAAAAATATATTTGTACCTTAAAACATTCGACTTAAACATAGAACGCAAGTCATCGCTTATTGTTAAAAAAATGAGAAAGCTTTTAAAAAACCCACAAGAAGCAAATGAGATTCACGACACTGAATGCAAAACTAAGAGAATTAAAGAGGGAAAAATAGCGTCCAAACTCGAGAACTTAAAATATAAATATCAATAAGTTCATAAAATAGAAGGATAAAAATATTTGCCAAAACGATCTTCTTTGAACGAGCAAAGTGTAAAATAGTCTTCATAAAATAGCCTTGTAAAATATTAGGTCTTATTTTTGTGTTTAAAATGATTTGTTTTTAAAGGTTCGTTTGATTGGTAAATGTAGAAAAAAATTGAAATTCCATGTAAATTAGAAAATAAAAACCACTCTCCCCTATAAGAATTCATTTTCCATAGAATTAACAAAAAACAAGCTTCAAGTAGTTGTACCCTAGAATTCGAGCTCCATTTCCACATTTGTATCAAACAGCCAAGTATGAATTGAATTACTCAAATGTGACATTTTTCATGGAATTTGAAGCTATCAAACGGACCCTAAATGAATTGTCTTAAAGATTCTTATTATAAAATATATTCTTCGTTTCAAATTTGTCAAAATCGACATCAATTAAGTCAAAATCAAACCAACCCAACCTGGTTGAAATCAAAAAATATGTAAAGGACGCAGTCCTATTATATATAGAAGTGATATATAACATAATACATTAGGGTTATTTTTTTCGAATAAAATGTTTTTCTTTTCTATTTTCCTTCGAAAAATAAAAGGCCAATATTGGGTAAGTTAGATTGTCGAAAATTTAAACCATAACACAACTTGGCTGGGCTTGGAAGAATTATGGACTTGTCTCGGTCCAGCAATTAAGCAATTAAAAGGCTTTGGCCCATCTCAAAATACCCCGAGGGATAAATCAAGGTTCTGGCCCAAGAAAATAAGATAAGATAAGTTGAATAAATTACTTTTTGGGAAAATTGCCTAAAATACACCAGAACTTGTTTTAAATTAGGTCAAAACAATTTTTAAAATGTAATTCACCCGTTACCAAGCTCTTCAACATGAGCACGACATTTCTACTATCTTGATTGACTTATGGTGCAATCCAAACGTTACAATGTATCTGGTGACTTACAAATAAGAAGTACCGATCCTTATACAATATTGAGCATTCAAGAGACCTCAATACGAACCAAAATATAAAGAGATAGATTTGAGTATTTCTCTCTTGATGAATGATAAAAACAAATTTGGTTCTAAGAGAGACTATTGTTTTTTAATGAATAGCAATAAATGAGAAAAACTCAAGTGTTAGAAGAAAACTTTGTTGATAATGATGAATCAAAAGTTTGATTTGATGAAACAAAGTTTTATAATGAATGATTTTGTAGATATAAATGCAATGAAGCTTTGAATGAATTTTCTCAATGTAATTCTCTCTATTAATGCTCTTGTAAGTGTTGTTGAATGATAATAAATGAAAATGTATTTATAGAGATGAATTTTACAATTTTCTGTCGAAACGGATGACCAATCGAATGACCAACTGGTCAACCTATATGTCAGACGGTTAGAACTAGCCGTTTGCACAGTGAAAATCCAAATGGACACTATTTAGAAAATGACAGCCAGACGGACGACCGGTTCACCCAAACAGTCGACCGTTTCCACAGTTTGAAAATTATTTTGTGGCTTTGATAAAAGTATTTTATGCAAGTAATATCAACATAGGTTTTGTGCATAAAAATGTTTTTGAGCTTTCATTCATTTAATTGCTAAAAATCAAATAGTTAATACATGTACAATTTTGTCTATAAATCTATTCTTCGATCTTGATATTCGAATTTTAAATTTTGGATGCTTTAGTTCTTGTATTGATTTGACTTTGATATTGACATGCTTGCGAGTTTGATTTGTAGCACTTTGAATATTACTTGAAAATAGATCGTTAGTAAACAATATTAATTTGTTTGTTATAATCAAAATATTAAGATTTAAAGTTAATCATAGATCAACAGAGTATGCACGCCGTATATGCCATCAGGAGCAAACTCATACCTTCGCAATCTGTAATTTAAAGTATAATCCATCATGTTTTCCGGTGGTAATTAATAATATGCAAAATTTTGTTAAAAACCATTTTGCTGTGAAATTCCGAAAGCAGAATTATGTAGGTTCTCTTCAATTTTTGTAAGAGTTCTAGTATGTTTTTTTGCTTTAGCAATTGTGAACCTTTCTTTATGTTGAAACAATTGTAGGGCATGATACTGATTTTTACAGTAGAAGATGGAAAACTTCAACTAATTGCAGAGAAAGAAACTAAGAGATTTGTTTACTCTTTTAACGTGTTCAATGGGAAACTTCTCCAGAAGTGGGCTTTTTGATTAGCTTTTGATGAATTTATGCTATTCTTTAGAAGGGTTTGACCTTTATGGTATGAGAAGCACTATCATAAGCACATTTGTATCATGATACTGTATTATAGAAAACATTAAGAAATATTTGTTTGATGAATTTCTGTGGAGTTGCCATAATTTGTTGTTATAAATAACAGCTTGAATTTCTGTAGGAATTAAAAAGTTCGATATAGGCATTGCTATGATGAAAGTTGACTATTAGATTATTCTCTGTATTGTTAATTAGTCAGGTGTGTTGTTTAATATTGTATTATAGAAAAACAGTATCACAGAAAAGAGTATCATAACAGAAATGATCATATAATTCACATACATGTTCAGAATTTTTATTATAATGTGTTTTCGGAATGATCTCGACTAGCCAGTCAAGACCAGTAGCTTTGCCATTGTGTACGATGAATTTTAACTATTTGAAGTCATCTCTTTAACTTAAAATGACAATCTTTAATTTTTATTGTCAAAACAATATCATAGATAAATGTATCTTAATATATTAGTATCATACGTGAAAATATCTTAATAAAATAGTATCACACACACAAACTACAACCCAATAAAATAACATTATCATAGATTAAATAACAGTATCATAGGTTGAAATATTATCATAATAAAACAATATCAAAGATAAAAATATGGAATAAGTATACCATATCACTTTATCTAAATAAAACAATATCATGGTATGTTTTACTAGTTGAAGTAATTATATTGTTCTTAAAATGCTTCATTAGTAGTACAAGACTATTGATACTGTTTGCATTTAATAACATTATCATAGATTAAAACAGTATCATAGATGTTTTACTAGTTGAATTAATTATATTGTTATTAAAATATTCCATTAGTAGTATAAAATAATTGATACTATTTGTATTCAATAACATTATCTTAGATTAAAATAATATCATATGTTTAAATATTATCATAATAAAACAATATCAAATATAAAAGTATGATGTAAGTGTATCATAACACATTATCTATATAAAACAGTATCATATATACAACTAAATACAATATATTTTAATGGTTGAAGTAATGATACTGTTTTTAAAATACTTCATTAGTAGTACAATATCACATGTTTAAACATTGTCATAATAAAACAGTATCAAAGATAAAATCATGGTATAAATATACCAATTTACATTATCTAAATAAAACAGTATCATACAAAACAATATCACAATAAAACAGTATCATACAAAACAGTTTTACAATAAAACAGTATCATTAAATTAACATTTTTAACTATAAAATGTGACTTTAATTGAATTAAGTTTTGACCATATGATTTTAGAGCTCACAAGTGCCAAAACAGTGACCGACTTTGAATTTACCTTTACTTTTTTTACTTGCAAATAGAAAAAAATAAATTTCAAGTTTAAATAAAGTTTATTATAAGTAAAATTTAACTATTTAAAAAAACTTTTGATAATTTATATAATCGACGATGTTGAAAGAGCGATTTAAGACCAGAAAAAAACTGTATAAATAAGAATTGTTACAATCGACAAAAATATGAATACTTGAATAAAAATTCGAGCTTCCTCAATTCTGTGTTCAATATTCGATATTTAGTGTGATTACATGAGTTTAGAAATTATAATATTTTTCATAAATAGATATAAGAATTAAAATATTGTTTTATCTTTTATAATAATATGTAGGAATTAAAAATCATATATTATAACATTCAAATCATAATTACTTGCAATGGTTACACGTGTCTAAATAATGATTAATTATGGTGAAATGACAATACATTCAAATGAAAATAAGAGGAAATCATTTAAGTCATTCAAAAGAATCAAATTAAGTGAAGTAATCATAATTATTTGGAAAAAAAAAAAAGGTAAATCTTTGGAATGACACATTGATTAGAAAAATCAGGATACCCATTAATTATTTGATTTGAATAGAAGACAATTATCAATTTTATTGTAATAAAAAGTGCTTCTTATTTCTACGAAGATTCATACCTTGGCTATGATAGCCCAAGAATAACTAATCAAAAAGAGGGTGAATTGGTTTTATTAAACTTTTTCGAAAAATATTCTCAAAAATAATATTTAAGAGATAAAAATAGATTCACAAAAATATAAGCACAATATAAGTAAATAAAAGAGAAGAGAGAGTGCAAACGATTTTTATGGAGATTCGATCCAACCAATGATCTACGTCCCCCGTTACCAAGCTCTCCAACACGAGCACGGCCTTTCCACTATTTTGATTGACTTATGGTGCAATCCAAACCCTTACAATGTATCCGGTGACTTACAAGCAATGAGCACCGATCCTTATACAATATTGAACTTTTCAAGGGACCTCGATATGACCCAAATAAATAAAGAGATTGATTTAAATATTTCTCTCTAGATGAATGATAGATACAAGTTTAGTTCTAAGAGAGACTAACACTTTAATGAATAGCAATGGATGAGGAAAGCTCAAGTGTTAGAAGAAAACTTTGTTGAGAAAGATGAACCAAAATTTTGATTTAATCAAACAAAGTTTTTCAAATAGAGATATTGAAGATATAAATGCAATGAAGCTTTGAATGATGTTTTTCAATATGATTCTCTCTATAAATGCTCTTGTAAGTGTTGTTGAATGATAGTAAATGAAGTGGTATTTATAGAGATGAATTTTCATCACTTTCTGACCAAACGGTCGATCGATCAGATTGGTCAGAACTAGTCGTTGAACTGCAAAAAATCAGAACGGACACTTTTTGAAAAAAGACGTTTCAAATGGTCGATCGGTTCAAGGTAAACGGTCGACCGGATCAACCGGTATGCCAAACGGATTGTCCGTTTCCACAGTTTTGAAAATCTGATTTTTGGCTTTGATCAAACTAATTTTTTATGCAAGTGATAAAACATATTTTTGAGCTTTCATTCATTTAATTGCTAAGAATTAAAGAGTTAATACCTTTACAATTTTATCTAAAAATCTATTCTTCAATCTTGATCTTCGAATCTTGAATTTCGGTGGATCTTGAGATTCTTGAACTCTTGTATTGATTTTGACTTTGAACTTGTTATTGCATGGGAGTTCGATTTGTAGCGCTTTGAATTTTGCTTGAAAAAGAATGTTAGAAAACATAACCAATTTGTTTGTAATAATCAAAACATTAAGGTTTAAAGTTAACCATATGTCAACAGGCTAGTCTCTTGGTCGTGATCAATCTTTCGTAAAATAAATTGTTTATATTATTGTGACGTATGTTAAAATTTAAGTCGAGCATAATTCAACCGTAATTATCTATTATTAATATGTGTCGGATCAACATGGTTTTCATACTTATTTTGTCAACTTTGAGACGTTCTCAAATTTAATATGATTCGTGTTCAATGTGTGTTAAGTTATTTACGAATTTCGACGCTTGTGGTTTTTTAAAATTTCAAATTTGTATTATACGAGGATTCGAGGAAACGTACGTGCGTGCCAACTTGTACTACACGATCTAAATGTGTTTTTATTTTGAAAAATAAAAATGCATAAATATTGATTTGTTTCTAAAACTACCTATGGAGACAAAAACTAGAAATTTGTAAAAATAGAAAGAAATAATAATTATTGGCTGTCGGTGTAAAAGTAATTTGATCAAATATTTCTATTATCTCTTGTTATATTTATTTAAGAAATATATGCAATAAACGACATTTCAATTGAATAGAATAAAATTTCTTACATGTTAAGGGACGTGCATGTCGAATCAACAAACACGTACTATAATCCTAGAACTTGAAAGTAGAAGAGTGTTCGACATCTAAAAGTAACCATCAAAGGGTCGTATTTGATTTTATGTAAAAAAAATCTGGGTACACTTATTTCCATTTCCTTTGAACATTTCGCAACTTCAAAATTTTTATTCACTAAATGAAGAAATCAATTTCAACCTTAACTGTAACTCTCAATTAGACTTTACTAGTTTTTCAATTTACATCATTTAATTTTGATTGTTTAACTTTTTTTGACGAGTTGTTTTATATCTTAATATAAAATCACATTTTTTAATTTAATTAATTTATTTTTAATCACCAACTTTAAGAGAGGTTTTCTCCCCACTTACACAAAAAAAAAGTAATATACGTCCGTCTTTACCATTTTAAAAAAGAATATCTCATCTTCTCAAATCTCATTCTCAATTCTATTTATCTTTACCATTCACAATTATTCTTAAAATCTCTCATTCTCAATCTTGTTCCTCTTCATTATTTATTATCGATCACTTACCAACTTTTATTAATATCTATTTTTTCATCTTCAACGCGAGCAAATTATTATCTTACCTAATCTTTTTTTATTTTTTTAAAGTCGAATTCTATTGGATAAGCGGTTTACTAGTAGAATTCGATTTCATCACGTCTTGTTTACCAAACAAGTCACAACAACATACTGAATGCATGCACAGTTCCTAACCCCTAGACCAATCAACTTCCAACACCGAGAATGAAGAAGGACCTGCAAAAGCAGCTGAACATTCCCCAGATAAAAGGACTCGGTCGTAAATAAACTAAAATACAAGTACCACAGTCAAAGGCTGTTCAAAAGAAGGAAACCTATTGAACTGGCATTTTAGCCCATTCCACGTCAAAAAACCAAATCTTCTAAAATGATATTTTTCTAAAGTTAAGGTCATATCGGTCATTTCGCAAACCTGTTCTCAGTTCTCCTGCCAAGAAGGCCTTCAACAGGATATTTGACCAACTGAAGAGGGCTAAAAGGTAAATTTTGATTCTTTAAAGCCATCATCGTCATCATTATCATTATTATTATTATTATTATTATTATTATTATTAGGGTTAATTACACTAATGATCCCCATTCTTTCAGATTTATAACGATTTCATCCATATTCTTTTTTTAACAGATATCATCTCCATTCTTCCATTTATTCTCACAGATGGTTCCCAAATCAATATTTTTCACTATTCTGACAATTATTTGACAATTTTACCTATTGACCTAAATAAATTAAATGATAGAAAAAAAAATACAATATAAAAATTACAATTGGATCCATAACATTTTCGAAAGTACAAATAAATCATAAACTTTTTATATTATTCAAAATAATTTAACAAAAAACAAAACAAAACTCCACTTCATCTTTCCCAACCTCCCACCGAACTGTGATTCGACCGAGGACAAGCTCACTATACTCGTATGAATAATTTGATAGCACATCCAACTGACTATTATCATTATTTCCTCTGCAAATCACCACTCCTGAATTATCTATTCCACAGGCATGTCTTCCACCAACCTGAATATTTGACATTGAAAAATTTGAGAATTTTGACTGTATAGAGATAGAATTATTGTCGTCCCCCTAGCACAAAACCCGACTAGTACCCTTTAAAACCCCGCAAGAAAATCCCAACTCGGTTGAAATTGTGCTAAATCCCAAAGTTCCATTTGGGATTTAAACGGAGGAAATCTCATTTCCTCGCTAGTAAATGACGCCCTGCCTCGAACTGATGTTTGGTAAAACAAAAATTCGAGTGTCACCAATTGTTAGAGAAGTTAATGGAGCTAAATAATTGTTATACAATCTTTTGGAGTTGAATGTGGTGTTCTAGTAGAGGAGACTAAATCCATCCGGGCGGGTGGTGCAAAGGGTCTCTCGCTGGACTCAACACTTTATTGGTGCATCAAATCAAACAATCTGAACATTTTCTTAGCATACTTAATTTTCACGACAAACTCATCGGGATGCTAGAAAGCTTGTTGATCAGTGTCTCGACATCGTAACTTTAATTGCCCTTTTCCACTATTATACTTGGGTTGCCCAAAATGAGTTTTTTGGGCTTGGCCTTGGAAACTACATTGAGGCGGCGTTGGAGGACACGACAGCGACGTGGGTGGTGGTGGTGGTGGTGGTGGTGGTGGTGGTGGGTGGCGGGAAATGGGAAGAAGTGTGGGGTATGGGAGGATGAGGGAGTTGGGGAAGATGAAGTGGAGTTTTGTTTTGTTTTAATGTTAAATTATTTTGAATAATATAAAACGTCTATGATTTATTTGTACTTTTGAAAATGTTATGTATTCAATTATGATTTTTATATTGTATTTTTTTTCTATCATTTAATTTATTTAAGTTAATGGGAAAAATTGTCAAAGAATTGTCATAATAGTGGAAAATAGTGATTTGTGAACCATCTATGAGAATAAATAGAATAATGAGGATGATATCTGCTAAAAAAAAGAAGAATCGGGATGAAATCGTTACAAAAGTCAAAGAATGGGACTATTAGTGTACCCTTATTATTATATCTTCCATAGCTTCTTCAATCCAACAATGGTGGCTAATCAAGAAATGAAAATTTTTAGTCCTCTGCAAAACATTCTCTAGTATATAACAAAAGCTCAACAGCCAAAAAGGGCCCAACTGAAAGAAACAAATAAAGGGTCCCTTTTTTTAACCTTTTCGCGGGCCTTTAGGTAATCTCAGTTCATAATTTTTGTCAATACTTTAGTCAAAAATGACATATATACTATGTTGTTTTTCCAAGATTTTTCTGTCTTTCGGAACCCATTTTCTGTTTTGCCTATCTGCCATAGTTAGTATTACTTGTGGTGCTGTTTTCTGGATTTTTTTACTGGAGAAATTACTTTGCTTTGTTTTTATGGTTTTTCTATAATTTTTAGAAGCCAAAGCGGTCGAAACAGAAGGAAATATTTTATCTTTAGGATCTTACATTTGTGTTCTGGGGTACTGGACTGCATAAAATGTCTCAGACCAATTGGGAAGCCGACAAAATGTAAGATTTTTCTTTTTTTCAATTTCCTTTTTGCAATGGTTCTTTGTTTTCAGGTTTGGTATGTGGGTTTTTTTGGTCTAGTATCCTGTTTGCAGCTGTACTTTTAATGTTTTCTGTTAGATTTAGATTGTGAATTGTGATATTTTGTTCAATCTCAGTGTAAAGTTTTGGTCTTTGACGTCTGAAAATGCCTATTATTGTTTTTTAATCCACTTATCGTGCATTCTAGGGTTTTGTGTGTTCATTTGTTTACCCTTCAGTTTTTAGTGCATGATGAATTGTTTTCTACTTTTTCTGTTATTTGGGGTGGGCACTCTCTCTCTCTATCTCTCTCTCTTTTTGGTAGTATTATATATTTGTTTCTTATGGACTCGTGTATTGGGGTTTTTTATATATCCGTGTTTTGAGTTATCTTCTGATTGTTAGGTTAGGGTTCTTAGAATTTTATATCTCTCCCTTTATATTGGAACAAACGTGATTGATTTTACTATTGCGTCCCCCCCCCCAAATATGGTTTATTGTGCTGTCTAAAGTGTCCTTGTTTCACGAGATAAGTCAACACTCTTTTTGATGCTTTGTTTTGGAGTTTCCCATTTTAGGCTGGATGTTTATATCCATGATTACTTAGTGAAGCGAGATTTAAAGGCTTCTGCTCAGGCTTTCCAAGCTGAAGGAAAAGTGTCATCCGACCCAGTTGGTAAGTACAATGAAAGCTTAGCTGGAGGATGAAAGCACTTTCTTATTTAAGAATTCATATCATTGTAGAACTTTTAAATCATGTTTTTTGTATATTTCAGCGATTGATGCTCCTGGTGGTTTTCTCTTTGAATGGTGGTCGGTATTTTGGGATATCTTCATCGCCAGGACAAATGAGAAGCACTCTGAGGTGGCAGCATCTTACATTGAGGTCTGTTGGAATTTTAGAAATGAGCTCTCTCAACATTCATTATTTCCTGATTCTTTGGCGTTCTGCATTAAAGAGAGTTGAATGATTTATGATACAAGAAACTTCGTTGAGCGGTAGTTTAAACTGCAATTGAAGGTGACTAGGGTTACCCATTCTATTGTTCCAAGAGTGGAGTCTTTGATAAATTCTGTGTAACTTAATTTTTGTGGATTGTAGTTCCTATTTCTTTAAATGACATAAATCAACCCACCTAGGTTCAAGTTTAAGCTCAATAGTTATGCATTTATTTTTACCTTCTTGTTTCCTTATTTGGCTATGAAAATCACAGTTAATTAAATGGATAATCCCGGAATTATATAACCTATGAAATCTGCAGGCATTGTTTTGCTATTTTGTACGTTTTTGTGTTTTCCATTTTACTGAAAATTGTAAATGATTGCAGTTTACTACATTTGACACTGTTATGTTGGTGGCACTGACAGAATGTACGGGTCTTTTTTGCTTACCTGCCATAATTTTTGTATAATCTCTTGATACAGATCTCCCTAATTTTTCTGGGGAAAATCAGTCAGCTAGTTGCAAAGCTTTGTTATACTTGGCCCTTTATAATGATGAGAAATGTGGAATATTTTGAACAATTAACCAAAAGTAACATGTAGTATTCAAAAAATTGCGCTTGTTCACTCTAATTATTTCTTGCATGAGTTTTTGACTTTTCAAAAGTTTTGAAGGTGAAATGACAAAATTGCCCTTATTACTTTGAAATGGAATTGTGTTGAGTAAGGACAATTTTGTCATTTCACCATCAAAACTTTTGAAAAATCAAAAAATTCATGCAAAAAAAGAATCATTTTCCCCCAAAAGCTCTACCGAATGTGCATTTAATAAATGAGTAAGTTATAAAACAAATAATTTTTTTTATTGATCAAAGCTGTAAATAAGCAATTTACATATTGATATTAATATTAAAGTAAGAGTTACTTTTTAACTTTTTCTACTTAAAAGTAAGAAAAGAGCAAGTTATCCAAACACGTTTGGAAACAAAAATTAAATTTTGTCTTTCATTAAGCTTAGCTAGACACGTTGAGGATAAAAAGAGGAGCAAATATTGTGCGTTGAAGCTTAATACGATAGCTTCCACTTATTTCAAACATGCAGTCCCAATTAGTGAAGGCTCGGGAACAGCAACCACAGCAGCAGCAGCAGCAATCTCAACAACAGCAGCATCCACAGCAGCAGCAGCTGCAGATGCAGCAGCTGTTATTGCAGAGGCAGGCTCAGCACCAGCACCAACACCAACAGCAGCAGCAGCAGCAGCAGCAGCAGCAGCAGCAGCATGAACAACAGCAACAGCAGCGCCGGGATGGCCACATCCTGAATGGCACGGCTAATGGAATTGTCGGGAATGATCCTCTCACGAGACAGAATCCCGGCGCTGCCAATGCTCTGGCAACAAAAATGTACGAGGACAGATTGAAGTTGCCTGCTCAGAGGGATTCTTTGAATGATGCAGCTTTGAAGGTACAAAGTCGAAATATTTAACAACTTTGTTAATGTGACCAGGAAAAAATAAGTTATCTTTTAGGATACTTCTTAATTTAATGGGTACTCACATATAAGAATGTAGAAACACACTTTTTATTTCAATTGCTAACAGTATAGCATTTTCTTTCAGCAAAGATTTGGTGAGAATGTCGGCCATCTTTTGGATCAAAATCATGCATCCATTATGAAATCAGTTGCAGCAGCTGGCCAGGCCTCTGGGTATGTTCGATACATATTTAGTTATATCTATTGATATTTTGAAACTGCATCATTATCTGTAGTTGACTGTTTTACTTGTAGTAGCTGCAAATTGAGAATATTTGTAGCCATCTCCAAATTTATTGCGACTAAGACTTTGTTTGTTGTGTTGTATTGCTGCAAATGGAGGAAAAGAGAAACAAAAGAACAATACTCTTAACATAGAAAGAGTGGTTTTTTCCTCTCTAGTCATGAAGAAGGATTAAAAATACTGAGTTTTGTTTGCATCGTGTAGTGAAGAAATTGTAATTAGAAGTATATTTTTCCTCACATCGAATAAGGGAAAAATAGGGAATTAAATAGAGGAGAGAAAGTGATCCCTTCCTCCAATTATGGGATACAGAATAATAAACTTCCTAAACTAATTCTTCTAAAATGGGAAAATACTAATCTAGGAAAAATTAGGAATTTAGGTAATATCCTACCTAAATCTTTTATTACTGGAAAGAATAAAAATCACAACAAGATCCCTTAATTCCTGTGTGCCTTAACTGCACAAATAATCTTGAATTTCTACACTTTCCCTCAAGCTGGATTGGAGATGTTTATCATTCCCAGCTTGGAACTCAATTCTTCAAAAACAATTCAAAGTAGAGCTTTGGATATCTACAATTGGAAGGTGAGTTGGAGTATGGAGGAGTTCCAGTCTCACTATCTATCTTCTTCTTGATGAAGTGACGATCTATCTCAACATGTTTGGTCCAGTTGTGGTGCATGGGATTTTTTGCGATGCTTATTGTTGCTTGATTATCACAAAGTAGGTTCATTAGTTCTTGCACTGGAAATATCAATTCACTTAGAAGTCTTCTTAGCCACATTCCTTCACATATTCCATGGGCCATTGCTCTAAATTCAACTTCAGCACTATTTCAAGTAACGACAGATTGCTTTTTGCTGCGCCAAGTTATCAAATTTCCCCACACAAATGCACAATATCTTGAAGTAGACTTGCGATCTATAATTGAACCTGCCTAGTTAGAGTCGGTGAACACTTTAATCTTCGTGTCTGAGTTCTTTTTTTGGAAAAACAGTCTTTTAACTGGAGTCATTTTTAGATATCTCATATCTCAGGATTCGGTAAATAGCCTCAATATGTTTCTTAGTAGGACTATTCATGAATTGACTGACCATACTAATTGAAAACCAATATGTGATCTAGTATGAGAGAAAGAGAGATTAGTTTGCCAACAAGTCTTTGATATTGACCTTTATGTAATGGAGCATTATCATCTTTGATTCCAAGTTTAACTGTGAATCCATCGGAGTATCTGTCGGTTTGCACCCCAACATTTGTGTTTCCTTTAAGAGATCCAGGACATATTTGTGTTGTGAGACTGAGATTTCCTTTTGTGATTGAGCCACTTTCATATCTAGAAAATATTTGAGATTTCCCAACTCTTTAATCTCGAATTCTTTAGCTAGGAGTCTTTTAAGTTTGCTTTTCTCTTCTACAAGGTCCCATGTGAGAACTGATAAACTTAGAGAGCTTTGAGCAAAAGTATGTTTTTCCTTGATGTAGAATTCCCATTATAAAGAATACAAACTGATATGGAAAGAATATAGGCTGATCTTCAGCCCTTAAAACAGCTAAACTACCATATACAGATTTATCTAAAGATAGTCTACAGCTAGTATATCTTAATTAAGGAAAGAATAAAAGATTTACAATTATAGAAGATAGCTGTCAAAGCTATACAAGGCATATAATTTGCTGGCTTTAAATGGACAACTAATTTCCTTTGACATCCACCCTCAAATTGATGTTGGTAAATCTACAAGCATCAATTTGCTAGTTAGGAAATTATAGCGCTGATGCGTCATGGATTTGGTGAATATATTTGTAATCTAAAGAGTAGTGGATGAGCATCACCAAGAAACATACACCATTCGGTAGTAGATTTCTTTGTGTCCGGGCAGCTGGCTCAATCAGCATTAGCTGGAGTGAAGAACTAGTCGGGAAGAATAAGCTACGACTAGGTGTGCTAAGGATGTATCGAATGAGGCATCGGATTGCGGATAGATGAAGATGCCGAGGAGCTTACATGAACTTACTAACAGTGTGGACAACATAAGAGATGTTCGGTCGGGTAATGGTTAGATAGATAAGACTACCAACTAGCTTCTGGTAGAAAATATAGGATCCTCAAGAAGCTCTCTTTCGTCATGTCGATATTTCATATTAATTTTCACGGGGTGTCAACAGAAATTGTGTCTATGAGTCCAGCTAATATACTTGTGCTTGTGCTGATTCAAAAAGATACTTTGAGGCTAATGATGCACCTCTAACTTCAAGAAGTAGGTGAGTGGGCCAAGATCTTTCATGTGGAAGGTAGAATGCAACAATTTTTGAATATCAGACATGGCCTCCATTCTGACAACGATATCGTCCACATATCAGAACCACGATATTGTCCACATAAACAAGGAGAACAACTATGCCATTAGATGTCCTCTGTAGAAAAAAGGAGGAGTCATACTGATTCTGAGTGAAAAAAAATCCAAGGAGAGTGGATCGAAACTTTTCAAACCATACTCTCGGTACCTGCTTCAAACCATACAAAGAGCATTTTACTTTGCAAACATTATTAGGTGAGGAAGTAGGCATACTAGACGAAAGTTTCATATAAACTTTCTTCTTGAGATCACCGTATACGAATGCGTTCTTTACATCTATTTGATATGTAAATGCCATAATTGAGATGCAACAAGGGCAAGTATGGTTCGCATGGTGGTCATCTTGGCTATCGGTGTGAAAGTCTCATCGTAGTTTAGGCCATACTCTTGCTTGTTACCAAGAACCACTAACTGTGCTTTGTGACGGTCTATGGATCCATTGGAACGAAGCTTTATAGAAAACATCAACTTACTGCCAAGGGGTTTCACAGATGGGGGACATGGAACATCCCAGGTCTGGTTTTTTCAAGTGTGAAAAGTTCGGTTTCAATAACTTTCCGTTGACACTCATGCTCCGAAGGTATATGAATAGATGATAAGGTGGCTGTCAAGGATAGAGGAGGGGTGAAACCAAACCTATCTAGGGGTTTACAAACATGAGTACTGTGTCTGAGAAGAGCAGGTGTAGTTGCTGGAACAAGATCAGCAGTCGGGGAATGAGCTTGAGGGGGTTCGAGAGGTGCGAAAGTTTGATTTGGTATGGCGGATGAGCGTCTCTGATACACTAGGATAAGCTTAGAAAGGATGGGAGCTGCTGAAGAGTTAGTAAACATAGGCAAAACAGAAAATGAAGGAGAAATGGGATTGTGGTGAGTGGAATAAAAATATTGATTTTCTAGAAACATCACATTTCTAGAAACTCGAATACGACGCAAATTTAGATCATAGCAAAGAAAACCTTTATGGTGTTCAGAATATCCTAAGAAAGCACATTGGATGGACTGAATTATGGGTTTTGTACGTTCGTGTGCATGAAGATGAACATAGCACACACAACCAAATGTATGAATGTTCGTGTGCGTTCGTGTTCCATGGTGGTTTGAGTGAGAAGGCGCTGCTATCATTGAGGCGTGCATCCAAGAAGGGGACGTTTTCTCGATTCATAAGATTGGATAGGGTGCCTTCAAATTCAGATCTCAATTTTATAAGAAATTGATATTTCTTAGTAGTTTCATGGACAAATTGAACAAAACTATGGCCTTCGGGAGGTAAGGTAGCATAGACTATGTTAGTATATTCAGTCCAAAGATTTATTAAGCTAGAGTAAAAACCAAAGATAGAGACTATGTTGTTGGAGAGTGGCCAATTCATGTTCAAGCTGGAATTGGCGAGCAGTGTTGTACTGATTGTAGAGCTTCTTCAGGTAAGTCCACATCTTGGCTGCAGTTTTGGAGAGTCGAAGGTTCAAGATGATGTTGGATTCTACAGATCCTAGAATCTATGCCATGACTTGAGTATCTTTGTCCTTCCACTTGGTGTGTTGATCCTTGTCTTTGTTTTTGTCAGGAGTAGGGTTGCTGCCATAAACATGGCCCTGTAGAATCTTGCCTTTGACTAAAATCTTGAAGTGGAACACCCAGACTGAGTAGTTTTTGCCATTGAAATGAATCAAGGAAGCATCAGACTTGTGAAAACATGTGGCCGAGAGAACTTGATCAAGAATAACTGAGGACATGGGATTGAACTAGAGCTGAGTTGGATTTGAGAACTAGGGACACGTGAGAATTCAGAATTGTGACTTTGATACCATGATAAACTTAGAGAGCTTTCAGCAAAAGTATGTTTTTCCTCGATGGAGAATTCCTATTATATATAAAGAATACAAGCTCATATGAAAAGAACACAGGCTGATCTCCAGCCTTTAAAAATAGCTAAACTACCATATACAAATCTGTCTAAAGATAGCCTATAACTAATAAATTAAGGAAAGAATAAAAGATTTACAAATATAGAACATAGCTGTCAAAGTTATACAAGGCATATAATTTGATGGCTTTAAATGGCCAGTTAATTTCCTTTGACAAGAACAATGTCATCTACATATATTATTAGAATAGCTGATTTACCTTCAAGTGATCTTTCGATAAATAGTGTATGTTCAGCTTGACATTGCATATATCTATATCGTTGAATCACTTTGGTGAAGTTGTCGAACCAAGCACATGGGGATTGCTTTAAGCCATATAGGGACTTTTTGAGTTTGCACGAGGAATTTCCATGTATACTTCTTCTTTAAGATGACCATTGAGGAAATCATTTTTAACATCTAACTGGTAAAAGGGCCAATCCAAGTTAGATGCAAGAGATAAGAGTACTCAAACGGTGTAGAGTTTTGCTACAGGGACAAATGTCTCTTGATAGTCAATTCCATAGGACTGAGTGAACCCCTTTGCCACTAGATGTGCCTTGAACTTTTCTATATTTCCATCGGTTTTGTGTTTGATGATGAAAGTCCACTTGCAACCTATTGGTGATTTTCTTGGTGGCAACACAGGAATATCCCATGTTTTATTCTTTTCAAGTGCTTGAATCTTTTCCAAGATGGCTGTCTTCCGTTTGGGTATTTTGATTGTCTCGTGTATGGTCTTTGGAACCTGTTCCTGATTGATATTGCTTACAAATGCACGAAAGCTAGGAGAAAGACCTCCATAGGATACAAAGTTAGAGATAGGGTGGTCTATCTAGGTTATCACTAGGCAATTCAATATTGATAGGTTTAGAAGAGTTGTAACCTTGAGAATTTCGAGAACGCTCGAACTCAGGTTGTACTCCTGACCTTGCCCATGGTGTGTTGGATGCTCTACTCTTTCTTGTATTTTTTTCTTTCTAGAATAAACAAGCAAGTCATCGTTTTAGGACTTGAGATTAGAGAGGTTGACTTTAGTGGCTCTGCTCTGGCTTGTGGGATGACCGTAGTGGGTGGTACATCACTCATGATTTCAACTTGAGGAGTAGTAGAACTGGGTCTAGTGGACGTGGAATTTTCAGCTGTTGTTACTTGTAACAACGGAGGGAATAATGTTCCAAAGTTGATATTCGCAAGAAAATATTAGCTTTGGTGTAATACGGTTGGTGTTCAAAGAAAGTAACATTCATGGAGTTGTAAAAACGTTTTGTAATAGGAGAATAGCACTTGTACCCTTTTTTATTGGAGGATTATCCTATGAATATGCATTTTATAGCTTTAGGATCAAGTTTACTCCTATTATGTGAATGAATATGGACATAGGCAGAACACCTAAATACTCTCATGGAAATGGTTGAGATAATTCTCGTGTTTGGGTAAGATTTTAGGAGTGTGAGTTTGAAAGTTGAGTACTCAAGAGGGCATTCTATTTATGAGATATGCAGTTGCTTCTCCCCAAAATTGTTTAGGAATATGAGTGACCTGGCAACCTTAAGAAGGTGCCTATTTTTCTTTTTAGCTACTCCATTTTGTTGTGGAGTGTCAACAAAAGAGCTTTGATGTACTGTCCCCTGACTTAATAAATAATCACCTAGGATTAAGGCAAAATATTCTTGTGCATTATCAGTTTTCAACACTTGTATTTTTGTTTGAATTGAGTTTGTATCAGTGTTGAAATTTTTTAATATTTGACTTGTCTCGGATTTGTCTTTCATAAAGAATATCCATGTGACTCTAGTGTGATCATCTATGTAGGAAATGAACCAACGAGTTCCGCTTATGTTTTAAATTCTGGAAGGTCCCCAAATATCAGAGCGGATCAAGGAAAAATGATGCAATTTTTTATGTGATAAACTTGGACAAGAATTTCTCGTATGTTTTGAGAACTGACAAACTTCACATGAAATTTTGTTTGAACTTTTTTCTTGAATAATGAAGGAAAGAGTTTCTCAAAGATACACAAAATTTGGATGACTTAACGGATAGTGAAATAACTGTCTTTATTGGAACTAAAACACGATGGAATCTTATTTTGACACCGACTTGTGGACTTGACCTTAAGAGCCTTTCTTCTTGAAGAATCATCAACTTTGAGGAGATAAAATCCCAAACACACCTTAGCACTGCCAATCATCTTTTCCGAATCCAAGTCTTGAAATTCACAAAGATTAGGAAGAAATTTAGCATTGCGATTTTGATCAAGGGTGAGTTTATTTATAGACAACAGGTTGCAATCTAGTTTTGGTACAAATAAAATTGATATGAGAGTTAATTGGTTTGAGATACAAACAGACCCGATTCCACCAACTTTAGATAATGAGCCATCTGTAATTCTTGCAATTCTAACACTAATGATTTATAATTTTTAAAAATAGAGACACACCGTCATATGATTTGCGGCACCGGAATCCACTATCCATGGCTCTTGTTTTACTTGTTTCACATTTAGGGCATTTATGAGATTACTTGTTTGAGCCAAAGAACTTGTACCAATTATGGTGGAAGCAGGTGTAGAATTATTTTGTGCTTGAGTGAACATTTTCTGGAGTAGTTCAATTTGCTATTTGCTAAACAGGTCTGGTTTTGTAGGAGTGGAGTTGTCGTTGGCAAAAGCAAGATTTCCACGGCTCTCTGTGTCATTAGAAAAACGTGCATGCTTCCAATTTGCTGGCTTTCCATGAATTTTTCAGCAAGTGTCCTTGGTATGACTTGGTTTGCGACAGTGATTACACCAGAGTCGTCCCTTCCTTAGTCTATTATTGTTGTTTAGGGGCTCATGGGAACCACGAAATGCTAGGGCAGATCCTTTTTCAGTGGATGAGGAAATTGATGATCCCATCATTACCTTTCGGCGACTTTCCTCCAAACGAACCTCTGAAAAGGCTTCTCGAATATTGGGCAGCGGTTTCCTAAAATTCTTCCACCTACTTAATCAAGATCTTTATTTAATCCCATTAGGAATTAAACGCACGTTTCTTCTCAATGATCTGTTTGTACAGTGCTCCATCTCCATCAACAGGACACTTCCACTCGTGCACTTCGAAGAGATCAAGTTGTTGACAATGACGGTTGAGGGAATTGAAGTACTGGGTAATAGATGAATCTCCCTGCCGGAGTTCATGCAGGACACTTTCGACATAAAATAGTTCTTATGTATTTTCAAAACTGGAATAAGTTTCTTTGGCTACATCCCAAATCTCTTTCGCTGTACCATAGAGTAGGAAATTTTCCCCTATCTCATTGGTCACAGAATAAATTAGCCAGGACATTACCATATTATTTTCTGATTTCCAGACTTTGAACTCTAGATCTTCTTTCTCCAGGGTGGTCACAGTTTCGGTGAGATAATTGTCTTTGCTTTTCCCAAAGATGAACATCATGAAAGATTAGGACCATTGGAGATAGTTGTGGCCATTTAATTTGTGGCTTGTGATGGGAAAAAGCCTGCTTTCAGATTCTCCATTAGAACTTGCAATGACTGCTTTTGAATCGGCAGTGACTTCAGATGTGTAGCCCAGTCTTTCAGTGGCCATCCCGTATTTTGTCACGAGGAAGAGAAAGTTTCAGGATGCTCTGATACCATGAAGAAATTGTAATTAGAAGAATATTTTTCCTTACATCGAATAAGGGAAAAATAGGGAAATAAATAGAGAGAAAGTGATCCCTTGCTCCAATTATGGGATACAGAATAATAAACTTCCTAAACTAATTCTTCTAAAATAGGAAAATTCTAATCTAGGAAAATTAGGAATTTGGGTAACATCCTACCCAAATCTATTACTGGAAAGAATAAAACTCACAACAAGATCCCTTAATTCCTGTGTGCCTTAACTGCAAAAATAATCTTGAATTTCTACATGTAGAAAGGTGGATTGTGAATCTTTCCCCCCTCTGTCGGTCTGTCTAGTGCATATATATATGTAGTTATGTGCATGTGTAAAGGGGTATATCCTCAGTCTTAACTTAAGGGAGTGGAACTGATCTGACTTCCTGGTCTTAGTGCTTAGCTTTGTGGTGTTCCTGTGTTGAGAAAGAAACACAGATGCTGTGTAACAAAATGAATTCTTTTATTTCTCTAATATATATTTTTTTACTATTGATTTGATAAAAGGTATCAATGTTTTGTCAATATCACTCATCATTTATCCAAATTCATATTTTCAGGCAAGTTCTGCATGGTACGGCTGGCAGCATGTCCCCCCAAGTTCAAGCTCGAAGTCAACAACTTCAGGGGACTACACCGGTCGGTGTTTTCTTTGTTTCTTTTTCCGAAAGATATTTTCTGTCAGTATCTGTACTTCCATATAATTTCTTCCCTTAATTTTCTTGCGCAGGAAATCAAGAATGAAATGAATCCAATACTGAACCCCAGAACTGCGGGCCCTGAAGGATCACTTGTGGGCATCCCTGGTACTCTTTATCTTAGTTCCAAGTGACGTGTATTTTACTATTAATTTATTGATCTGGTACGTGTAAGTGAATACATGTATTTGTGCTGTTACTCTGTGCAATGAAGGAAAATTGGAACTTTTTTCAAGTTAGATCTTACTCAAGACATGCTAAAAAATAGACTGATACTCACCCACAGAAGCCATCCATTCTGTCATTTGTTTGATTGATTTGCCAGATTATGCTGTAACTGATGCAACTTTTGATTTAGGGTCAAACCAAGGAGGCAACAATTTGACATTGAAAGGATGGCCGCTAACTGTAAGTAGTATTATGGATTGGATCCTATACTCTTATTGCCTCTCAATTCTTTTTCAATAGCCATAATAAAACAGATCAGTGATCCTATCATCTCTGATATCATAGTTGCTAGGAGTCGAAATCTGGTTAGCACTCTGGATATGAATTGTGTTGACGTACCTTGTTCGATGCTTCATAGTTCCTTATTAACAGCGAGTACATTTTCCAGACTTCATAATTTTGTTTGTGGACTTTCTAGGAGTAGTTGGCCTCAGCATCTGTCTTAAATAAGGACGACTTCCTTTTTTAGAAGATTATGATTTAGAAGCCTGGCTATGAAGATCTCTTTAGCTCTCGGGCTGAATTGTGATTTCAGTCTAGTCTTTTGGTGCCTGGCATTTAGTTGGTGTAGTTATGTTTGAACCATAATTTGAACGTTACTGTTGACGAGACGTAATATTCTCTCCTTAAAACTTTGGATGGAAATTTGTCAGCTTGAGAAATGATTAGTTCCTTAACTTTGTTGTTCTAGGGTAGGGATTGTGGCACTACATTTGGAGGTTTACTAGTGCATTTTTGGCATGTTTGGTATGGTGGGGTAGCTAGTTCTGGACAATAATTTAAGGAAGAAAAAGAAGCTAAATCTTGTGCATTGCATTGTTCATGTCTCTCTTATATTGTACCAAACATGCGATCAATTTGTTTTCCTCATTCAAATTTCTATCTACTTCTTAATGTTTTGTGCCCGGGGCCTTGATCAGCTTCGCTCTGGACTTCTTCAGCAGCAAAAGTCATTTATGCAGGGACCTCAGCCTTTTCATCAACTGCAGATGCTTACACCCCAGCACCAGCAGCAACTTGTGCTTGCACAGCAGAATTTGACATCCCCATCTGCCAGTGACGTGGAGAACCGAAGGCTGAGAATGCTTCTCAACAATCAAAATATGTCTATGGGGAAGGACGGCCTTTCTAATTCAATTGCTGATGTAATGCCTAATATTGGATCACCCCTCCAAGCTGGCTGTCCTGTTTTGCCTCGTGATCCGGAGATGTTACTGAAGGTGCCCTTTCCTAGTTGGATCTCAATCTGCATTGAAGTTTTCATTTACATCCTTCTCTACCAATTAAGATGTCTTGTTACAGATTTGCATGAAAGAGGGGATTCTTGCTAAGGATTGACCTATTCTTAATTTATTCAAGACCTGAGTTTCTTCATTTGTTGTGCAGTTGAAATTGGCTCAATTACAGCAACAGCAACAGCAAAATAGCAATACAACGCAGCAGCAACAGCTTCAGCAACTTTCACTTTCTGGTCAGCAACCCCAAAGTTCAAATCACAATCTCCAGCAAGATAAGATTATGGGTACTGCTGATGGAAGCATGTCAAATTGCTTTCGCGGAAATGATCAGGTCTATCCTTCTCTTTCTTATATGAAAGATATTTGTTTTGCCCTTACGCTGTTTATGTCCCTTTCCATTTATGTGAATGGATAAATGTGCACCACCAGACCGTTGGAGGGGTGGGGGGTTCCTCTTCTTGAATTGGTCGTGAATTAATTTTATTGATTGATGTAAGTTAACGGGTCATCCAGCTTTTATTATCTTAGCATATGTTTGGCACCACTTAAATTATAATTTCAGCTGGTCAAACTAGTCAAACATAATTCTCATCCACACATTTCATGGGACCCACAACTTACAACCACTTTTTATCCACACATTTACCAACTGCTTATAATATAAGCACTTAAATTATAATTTCAGCACCTCCAAACATATGCTTACTTGATAATTCCTCATGGCATTATCCAATGTACCATTTTTAAATGCTGTAGTATTGATTTTTCTTTGGAATCTATTTTGTTGTCTTCTCGTGTTGAAAGAAACATATAATCTTTGTTACCTTCTAATATAGTCTATCACCCTACAAATTACATAATCATGGTCCAGTTTTGGTCGAATTCGTATAAGGTCATCGAAATCTTGCACTGACAAGAACTGTCCAGAATTGTTCGCTTTGGTCCAATAAAGATGGAATAGCATTTGACATAATTTCACTCTTTTTTATGTTTAGTGAAGCTAGTATGCAACCCAAGAAACTTGTTTAATGTTTTTCTGTTTGCTCTTATTGACCCACCAAAAATTGGAGGCCGCATTTTAGAGGGGGACTAGTTTGAACTCTGAATATTAGTAAGGTATACTGCCTAGTGCTGTGAATTGTCAGTAGGTTTTTGGCAACTTCTACGGTAGGGAAGATAATAAATTGTCGAGTTCCGTGTCATTTCGTGCAATTTTTGTGGAAAGGAGGGATAGTTCCTTTATTCGAAGCAGTTCTTTTGTTCATAGCCCAAAATCTTGTACAATTCCACCGCTTTCTTTTCCTCAATGATCAACTTAAAAAATGGCTTCAAGTGGCAAAAACCCAGATCAAAGTGCTAAATTCTGTATAAAACCGAAAAGAAGGAAGTAAATTTTACCTCTTGAGTCTATTGAGATAAGCCTCAAACACAAAGCTTATGTGCATAGTTAGAATAAAATTTTGGTAACTTCTATGGTAGGGAAGATAATAAACTTTCTTTTCCTCAATGATCAACTAAAAAAATGGCTTCAAGTGGCAAAAACCCAGATCAAAGTGCTAAATTCTGTATAAAACCGAAAAGAAGGAAGTAAATTTTACCTCTGAGTCTATTGAGATAAGTCTCAAACATAAAGCTTATGTGCATAGTTAGAATAGAATTTTAGTAACTTCTATGGTAGGGAAGATAATAAACTGTCCAGTTTCGTGCACACTTCGTGCTATTTTTGTGGAAAGGGGGAAGAGTTCTTTTATCCGAAGCACTTCTTTCACAAGGTGAACCAGCTGTGAAAATTTTAAGTCTTTTGTTTTTGTGTTAAATATTTATTTGAGCATTTTATTTATACAATGCAACCAGTGACATGGGTTCAAGTGGGGGCAGTGGCCCACACAGATTTTCTGATATTTTTAATTTTCTATTATAAATTTTAATTTTTAATTTTTTTATGTTATGTTGTTGCATAAAATTTTTGAAACTTAAATTTTGACCCCACAAGAAAATGTGTTTGGCTACGACACTGGGTGCAACGCATGTTATTTTAGATGATTGGTCAATACTAAATTAATAGTTATATTGCACATATAAATTATTTATGGAAAATAAGTTTTTTATTTGATGGGAATACTTAAGTTATTTTCTTACTAAACATAACCGAATTCATATACGGCAACATTCTTACAAGACAAAGGGGAGGGGGTTGAATTTTCAAACTATAAAATTGGGACTTTTCAACACAACTACTTCACTCAACAGCCCCCTACCCGCCATTCAACACTGCCACTTCACTCAACACCCCCACCCACCCTATACAAAGTACAAACACACACCCAACTCCACCACCACATCCATCACCAACACCAATGTTGACCACCACCATCAAAATAGACCCCATCGTCTAGAAAGCCATTGCCAGTTCTTCCGTCCTAATCCCTCCTATCAGTTCTCACGTCTACTATTTCCCACAAGGCCACCTTGAAAACTCCTCCGCCACCCCAATCCGGAACTACAATCTTTCCCTCAAGTGCCACTTCATCTGTGCCAAATCAGCCCCGTTCGCTTCGTCTCAAATCCTTCCTCCGATCAAATCTTCGATAAAATTCGCACGCAACATTGAGTATGGTTTAATGCACACAACATAATTTGCATGCAATAATGAATCAAAGGGCAAGTACTACAAGCCTACAATAAATATTTTTAAAAACTATCATGAATCAAAGATAACTAGACATTAACAATGTTGAACTAAAAGTTTAAGCTGTTAGACATGGTCAAATATATATCATTAAAATATTATCTTCAGCACGGGTCGGAGTGATTTTCTTTTTCTTTCCTAACACGTAGACAATTCCATACATGGCCTTTGCCTACTCTAATACATAATTGGTGAAAGAATTGCTTGATTTGCTTTCCAGTGCTATGAGATTTATAATATTACAGATTTGACTTATTCTAGGCAGTGTTCTAAAAGGCGCGCCTATGCTCAATGCGTTTGCAAAACGCATCGCATTGAGGGTATGCGCGTTAAAATGCGGTCAACTCTTTTTGTTGACCGCCTAGGCACGAATAGATGAGAAATATGCGAGAATAAATATGATTAAGCGAGAATAAGCACGAATAATCACGCATAACACGCATTAGAGCAAGCAAGCTTTTTTTGAAATTTATTTTCAGATTAGACCAAAATAAATATTTTTTAAATCTACAAGAGATACTAGAAATGCTCAAGATAAAATAAGAGAACCCGACGAAAATGATTTTGTATCCGATGGCATGGAAGATGAGTTAGATGAAGAAGAAGAGCTTGACTTAGAATCCGATAAAGAGTTAGACAAAATTTAAACTATGTTGGTATGTAATAAAATTGTAGAAAATTATTGAATAATTTGTGTTTATATTTGTGGTAGTTAAAATTTACTAACTTTTGAAAACTATTATATTGGGCTTTTATTTTGTAATCTAACTGTAGACTATGATATTAAAATTAGTCCTGCAATTTTAATTTTGAACTACGTTGAATGTGATATATTCAACCATGATATGTGCCTTAATATAAATCTAATTTTTCTTTATTGTTACAGCGTGCATCTAATTTTGAAAACTCATGTATTTTTTGTGTTTTTTGAAAACTAGGCTTGTAATTTTGTAATCTAAATCAGTATATTCTATGCTATGTTATTAAAATTTAAAATTTGAGCATTAAAAAAAAAAAAATTCGAAAACGCATTTTGACGCCTAGGCTTCGCATAGGCGCGCATAGGCCTATAATTCTTGATGCTTCACCTCGCCGCGTCGTCACGCATTACGCATTTTAGAACCTTGATTCTAGGATACGAAAGGAAATATGCATATGTAATTAGAGTAGATTAGCTTTACATTAGCTGTATTCCTTATTTGTAATTAGAGTAGATTACTTTGTGAATTTTTTTCACAAGAAACCCAATCAATTCCCGGTTTGGCCCTCGGTTTTTCCTCAATTTCACGCTTCTTGGCCAGGTAAGATTTGGATGCATCTTCAGCAGTACTGTAAATGCCCAATGAAACAGGTTTCTTCTTGAAGGGATCTTTAATTTCAGCACAATGCTTTCCCCACCTCCTCCTCCGAACCCTAGTGAATTTTTTCCTTCCACTTTGATCAAGAACCCTCAAATGGAAGTTCTTGATGCCGGCATACATTTTCCGAGGATAATGCTTTGTAATCCTTTTCTGGCTGAACAACAATTTTGGGAACCATTCTCTTTTACTTCTTTTTTTTTCTATTCCGTCAACCCCTTCATCTGATGAGGAATCAGTGGTTCTTTCTTTTTCATGGTTCTGATCTCTTCTCCGGCAAAAACCCCTTCTTCTTTTGAGATTTTTTCCCTGTATCGATTTGGGTAACTTTTATGGTAGGGAAGATAATAAAACTGTACAGTTTCGTGTGCATTTTGTGCAATTTTTGTGGAAAGGGTGGATAGTTCTTTTATTCAAAGCAATTCTTTCACATGCTGAACCAGCTGTGAAATTCTCAATGCTTTTTTTTCCTGTTAAAGATTTATTTGAGCAATTTAGTTATACAAGTCGTAGTCAACGTGCATTGCACGTTGTTTGTAGATTTTTTTATTGGATTAGTCTAAATATATTATAGATATAATCATACATATTTATGATTCTCATCTCATGGGACCTTTAATATATTATAGATATAGATTGAAGCCACCGTATTTCCTGCTTATTAACAAACATCCTGAAAGTTAGATAAACTCAAATCTACTCAAATTAGTGTGTTGTCCTGAAGAGGAGGGGACTTCACACTTTTGTGATTAAGCAGCATAGTCTTTTTCAGGCCTGCATATAATCGTTTCCTGCTAAAGTTTAGAGTTGTGACTGGATCCCTAACTCAGTCATTCATGCATTTCAAGGGTTCAAAAAACCAGACCGGAAGAAAGAGAAAACAGCCCGTGTCATCTTCAGGGCTTGCCAATAGCACGGGAACTGCAAACACCGCAGGACCATCTCCAAGTTCAGCACCCTCGACACCTTCAACTCATACACCGGGCGATGTGATGTCTATACCTGCTTTGCCAC
The DNA here is from genome assembly GCA_030279155.1 of Forsythia viridissima. Taxonomy (NCBI): domain Eukaryota; kingdom Viridiplantae; phylum Streptophyta; class Magnoliopsida; order Lamiales; family Oleaceae; genus Forsythia; species Forsythia viridissima. The sequence goes on along the minus strand of CM059041.1, from coordinate 2,776,845 downwards.
ATAGTGGGAGTTCTTCAAAGCCTCTGATGATGTATGGAGCCGACACCACGGGTACTCTTACATCACCATCCAGTCAATTGGTGAGAATAGGCTTCGTTTCCTCTTGATGGATGATGTTTCATTTAATTGCACAAACTTCTCACTGGCATTTCATTTTGGCAGTGGGATGATAAAGATCTCGTGCAAGCCGATATGGATCGTTTCGTGGATGATGTAGAAGATAATGTCGAGTCTTTTCTGTCTCCCGATGATGTGGACCCTCGAGATGCAGTTGGCCGTTGTATGGATGTTAGCAAAGGTAAGTAAAATGCAACCCCTTTAACTGACATAGGTTATTAATATCTGAAGCTCTACATTTTTTAGCACTTGGGAGATGATTTTTCACATATCAACGTGACATGCAAATTGTTGAATGATCATCTTCTTCTTTTCTACTTCAGTTATTTTATTTATATTATTTCCAACTCACTGCCTTCTGTATTTCTAAAGTATATCCTAAGAAGCACAGAAACAGACACGCCGACTCGTGATTTTTCAAAAAAGTAGGACATGGACACGTTGGAGACACGTCTATTTAAATTCTTTAAAATTGTACATTTTTATAGTATATCTTTATTTTTAAACTTTTTATTTGTTAATAAAGTCAATACTTTTTTCTTAAAATAACTTTGAGTTAAACTATATATTACGACTATCAAAGAAATAAAAATATATATAGTAGTGTCCAAGGAGTGCCCTTGCTTCATAGAGTACATCTATTGCTAGTGATTTTCGGTTTGTTCTAATATGAAACTATTGAGATTAACAGAGATGGCACTATGCAAATCTTTTATGCTGTGCTATGAAGAACTTGTTGATTTCAATTAGTTCACCCTCTCAGCAAATGATTTCCAATGTAATTCGACTGGTAAAGACCATAAAGAGCACAAGCTCTTAGAAGAATTTATCCTGTGAACAAGATTTGGGAAAGAACTTGAATTTCAATTTTTTGTCCGCAACATATATTTCATAGTCTTCTGATTGGCAGCACATGATCTTCAGGATTCACATTTACAGAAGTAAATTCTGTTCGTACAAGTGCAAACAAAGTTACGTGTTGCCACTTCTCATCAGATGGTAAGATTCTTGCCAGTGGTGGCCATGATAAAAAGGTGAGTTCAACAAAGTTGACAGAATAATGCAATTAAAATTACAAGTAGCATGTTTGGCAGTGCTTAAAAGTTAAAAGTAAGTCAAACGTACTTTAAGTTACTTATTACATTTTTTAACTAGCAAAACTTTTCTAGGAAATAAGTCTTGACTTACTTTCTAGAAAGTAACGTTTTAAGTTAAATGGTCATAGTCTCTAATTTACACAGTGCGTGAATTGATGTTGCTGAAATTAAGTTGCTGGCTTATGCAAGTGATTCTTTATTAAAATGGTGCAGGCTGTTTTATGGTACACTGATACTTTGAAGTCAAAAAGTACACTTGAAGAACACTCATCATTTATTACTGATGTTCGCTTCAGTCCTAGCTTAGCCCGCCTTGCAACTTCATCTTTTGACAAAACTGTCAGAGTTTGGGACGCTGAAGACAATGTTAGTTGACGGATATTTTTATATAATTGCAGTTATGGTCTCTTTTTTGAAGTTTCATTTCCTATATATAGTTTTTCATTATGACCAAAAGCATCCATTATGAATATCTTTCTACACTATGCCATGAACACTGTCTTTGACAATAATTTTACTGTGTTAAAGCTATTGGGCTAAGATTTTAAACTCTTATTTTAGTTCTCTGTAATTTCTTTTTCTCATTTGAAAACAAACTTGCAAGTGTTTGAAGTTAATCATTTACTCCTTTGCTTTAAAGTGAGAAGCGAAAAGGACCGCATCCTTTTCTCTTATTACGCACAAACGATGCACAAAACTTGTTATTTCTGAAACATTTTGAAATGGGAAGGCAAAATGTCCCTTGCGGCACAATTTGCATGAATAACTAACAAAACTCATTATTTCTGAAACATTTTAAAGTGGGAAGTCAAAATGAATGGCATCCCTTTCACGTATTATGCACGAGTGATGCACAAAGCTCATTACTTAAAACATTTCGAAATCGTATAAATATGTATCTGTTTTGTATGTAAGAGTAGCTAGATGTTTTGGCTTTGCATTTGCAAAGGAGCTTGTTCTCCTTCATGCAGGAGCTAAATTATGAAAATGATGTACTAAACGTCTCGATTCTTAAATAACATACATATAGTGTGTTGAGCTACTTGTCAGACTAAATTTTTGTTTTGTTCAACGTTGTTAGTTGCAAAATACTGCATTTACTTATTCTCTTTGTTTACTTCTGGTTTCGTCTGGACTTTTTGGAAATACATTTGAATTAATTGTTGGTAATGATGTCCATCTATCCTTATGATTGATTTGCATTGCAGCCTGGTTATTCACTTCGTACCTTTACGGGACATTCTGCGGGTGTAACGTCATTAGACTTCCATCCCAACAAAGAGGATCTCATCTGCTCGTGTGATAGTGATGGTGAGATAAGATATTGGAGTGTCAACAATGGTAGCTGTGCAAGAGTTTTCCAGGTGAAAAATTGAAAAAAACAATCAACGTAAAACTATATAGATACTGTCACCGTGTTTTCATTCTATGTTACTTTTTCTCTTTGTTTCTGTGTCTCTCTCCCCACCCCACCCCACCCCACCCCACCCCTTTTTCCTTGCACACCGGTTTTCTATTCTGTTTTGGGTAAAAAACTTTGGTGGTCACGTAACTGTTATCGAAACTTCATGTTGGCGACTAAAATTCATTTTTTGTTTCAAATTAATCACTGAATTTAAACTTTGTTACAATATGGTGACTCAGTCCATGTCCATTAATTTAATTATAACAGTAAAAGGTGATCTACTATTCTAGAAATCGGCGAACTAGATTGCTATTCACTTTTTTTGTTGGTCAAAATCACAGATATGGAAGAAATGGCCAAATTAGAACAAATATTTTCGTTCAGTAGCTCAATTAAAACAAAGTTGAAGTTCCAGCTTGGAACAAAATAAAATTTAGTGATAACGTGAAATTTTTCTAAAAGTTCAGTGATGTCACTGGTGTTTTAAGCTGCTCTTTTTCTTCTCTTGAGGCGTGGGGTTGGGGGAGGAGGTTGATGCTTTTGATTAGTTGGAAGGAAATTGATATAATTCATTTTTCCTTCTCGGTCCAATTAGGGTGGCACGGCCCAGGTTAGATTCCAACCCCGTCTTGGTAGACTTCTTGCTGCTGCTGCTGAGAATGTGGTATCAATACTGGATGCAGAGACACAGGCTTGCCGGCATTTATTAAAGGTCAGTTTTCTTTTCTCGAATTTCTTTCCTTCATTTGCTCGTGCATCCTGAGAAAAATGTGCTAGACAATGATTATCAAGTGTAACAAATTTGTTTGAGTTCTTAAGCATTTAACAAAATGCAAGACATGCACTTCGGCAAAATGACAGTACATACAAAGTGTAGAAAGTTGAACCTGTAACAATCTCTTTCTTCTCATTAATTTTCTTTTGTAGTTTTCCTGGTTCACCGTTTACATGTTGCCAAAGATACTTTATTGAATTTACAGAGTAAATTCGATCATGTCCCTTTATCATCTAGTTCAAGAAACAAATTTAAAAAAGAAAAAACTGTAAAAAACTATTGTCTTTAGGTAGGCTGGTTGGCAGTGTTAATCCCGGAAAGACAATGGTAATAAGTGTATTTTACAAGATTGAATAAGTGGTGGTTCATTGCGTGTCACATGAATGTTATCTTTTCCGTGCATGTTTGGCTAAGCTTAACATTAACATATTTACTTACAAGTGAATATGTTTTGTTGGTCAAGAGTAGAAATAAGTAAACATTCCAAACATGTTTGGAACATAAGTTTAACTCAAAAGTACGTTTTTTAGTTACTTTTAAGCCTAGCCAAACTTGCGAAACTTACCAAATTCTTGGTTTGGCCGCGGGCCTATGTGAATTATTAATTGACATATGTTTTTGATTAATATGGTACGACTCCCAACATTGACGTTGTGTTGTAGGGTCACACAAAGCCGATTCATTCTGTTAGCTGGGATCCTTCTGGTGAGCTCTTGGCATCCGTCAGTGAGGATTCAGTGAGAGTCTGGACATTGAGATCCGGGAGAGAAGGGGAGTGTTTGCACGAGCTTAGCTGTAATGGGAACAAATTCCATTCCTCTGTCTTCCATCCTACGTGTCCTTCGTTGTTGGTTATTGGTTGTTACCAGGCAAGTCAGTCTTCTTTTGCATTTGAAAATTTTTCTTCTTTTTTCAAGAATTTTGAATCTACATAGATCATCTTTCAGTAAACTATGAGCTCATATGCTTTGAAAGTAAAATCTTATATTACTCCATCCTCCGGAAGAATAAAACAAAATTAGAACCACATGCGAAAACACAATTATTGAAAAGAAAAAATCCGAGTGAAGTGCCTTAGTGTAGATTTCAAAGCTTTGTTATCTAACCTCCTCCGAATGTATGTTGAGAAGTTTCGATTACTTGATTGCTATGCTTCTTTTGTCTTTTTTTCTTTTTCCTTTTAATCAAACCACCAGAGAGGTGGAACTAGAAAAGATACAAACTTAGGGAGGACATACAACCTAACCTCCAGCCAGTGACAATACACAGCAGAAAATATTGACGAAGTCTAGTAGACTGGGAGTAAAAGATAAAATCTTGCATGCTCTCGTCATGCTTTGTGTTGTCGTACGCCGTGTTAGGTACTTGGTGGGCTCCTCGTATCCTCTTTGGTGTACGCCAGTGTCGGTTCTTTTCCATTCGTGGAAATATTTCGTCTGTCATCAATATATTCTCCATTGCTTTTTTTTTAATGTCTCTCTGTTCTGTAAATGGCTTGAGTAATTTCTTGCAGTCGTTGGAGCTTTGGGACATGTTGGAGAACAAGACTATGACCCTTCCAGCGCACGAAGGACTAATCGCTTCATTGGCTGCTTCAACCGTTGGGGGCTTGGTTGCTTCTGCTAGTCATGACAAAATTCTTAAACTTTGGAAGTGATAATATTGTATACCCTCGTGTCCTTGCAAGACGCTGTTTAGTACTAGATTTTCTTGCTTCTGTAATTTTCTTTTTCAAGTTTCATGTAATCTCAGAAGAATTATAAACAAACTCTCGACTGTTCTGTAACTGCTGTTGTTAAGTAGTTGCACAGTATTATATAAAGGTGCACTCTTTTTCTGGGCTCGATTTGTGCGTTTCCTGTGCAGCTTAGGTGGAAGGGGAAGAAGGCCTCCTTTTGAGGTCGGTGGAACATTTGCACGCACATACATTACTACAATAATATAACTACAATAATATAAGAGGTTTAAATTTACACTGTTCATTTTTCAACCAATACGACGCCGTCTGCTGACGTGATGATGATTTCATTTATTTTTTATTTTTTTAATTGTTTTGAATTAAATGTGGATCTATTTGTTGCTTTTCAATTGTTTTCGGTCAGAGATGGCCATACCTTTTTTTTCTCTCTCAAGCTCATACGCAACCTCTTTCGGCCTTTTCTCTCCCTCTGTATCATTTCTACTCTCTCCACCGTTTCTCCAGCATCGAAATTGGCTCTGCAAAGGCAATGAAATCTTTTTAAATCTTTCTCTATTTTATGAAATTTTCATATAAGAGCTCGAATATGAGGTAACTTCTTAATATTTTTAGGTTTGCTGCTTCTTTTGTTTCCGAAAAATCAAGTGTGTTGTGTGTGTGTTATTTTTCCTGTTTTCATTGCATTGCAAAACCTTGACAAAAAAATAGCTAGGTCTCAACAGACTTAGAAATTGGCTCTGTAAAGGCGAGGAAGTCTTTCCAAATCTCCCTTGATTTTACGAAATCCCTATATAAGGCCACGAGGTAACTTTATTACATTTTTTAAATTTGGGTTAGGGTTTTTCACCTTCTACTTTTTTTGTTTGTTCAGAAAATCAAGTATTATTTGAGAATTTTTGGTTTCTGTTTTGTATTATTTATTGACGGTTGTAATATCCTTTTTTGTAGCTTCAATCTTTGGACTTTTTGATAGTATTTTTTTTGGGTTAGATTCATCCTTTAATGATTTTCCTCTCCTGAATTACTTATTTATAATATCAAAAAAGTAGGGTAAAATGGAAATGAAAAGCAGAACTGCAAGTGTTTATATCAAGAAAATGCATAAATTATATATATATCTTGAAAGTATGTATGGGTCTAGAATAAGAGGAGTTCTTTGTTGTGAATTTCTCCAACTCTGGAATCGTGACTTCCAATTGTTCAATTTTTCTTTTTTAGTTTTCCTAGCCCAAAATTGGGAGATATATTTGTCGAGCACCCAACATGCATTCAATTTTTTAGGCTGGTTTTCTCAACATTTAAGTTGGGAAAACCGACATTTATTAATGTCGAAAAAACTGACAATTATTAATGGCCATTGGGAACCATCCCAAGATTGCTTGGCCCATTTTGTACTTTTTTGTTTTTTCTTTCTCCAAGTCTTTTTGTTTTGTTTTTGATTTTATAAGCTATAAACAAATTGTACACAATTCATTAGTATTTGGCTTTAGATATTTGAGTTATTTCACTCTCTTAAGGTTTGGTCCAATTCAATAGGTTGTTATTATTAGTGGATTATACATTTAGAATTTGTTTTTTTATTGTATAATTAGTTCGATTTTGTCTCATTTAAAATGTCAACAAAATTTTGTTAATATTGTCGATAAATAATATAGCATTTGAGAATACAACATCATCTACTATGTACAAAAAATGTGGTTTACAAAAGATATTTTATCAATCATGCATCAGTAATATTATTATACTACTTATTTTTTTAAACAAACCATTTATTACAAAATGTCTGGTAGATCTGAATTTTCAAAGAAATTTATGAATTGTTGGTTTGAGTCCAACTCTGGACTCATGACTTCCAGTCGATCAATTTTTTTTTTTAATTATTAAACATGCCGCAGTTTTCCTAGCCCAAAATAGGAGTCCCATTTGTCGGGCACCCAACGTGCATCCAATTTTTTAGGTTGGTTTTCATGACATTAAGAAAATCAACATATTTTATGTCGATTTTTCGGACATTTGAGTCGGGAAAACCTACATTTATTTATGTCGTTTTTCCCGACAAAAATGTCGGGAAAACTAACAAGTAATAATGTCGAGAACCCGACATTAATGGCTACATTGGGAACCTGGTTCCCAAGGCCCATTTTGCACTTTTTTTTTCTTCTCATTTTTTTTTCTCCAATTTAAACAGATTTTCATTCAATTTTTCACCAGTCTTTTTTTTTTAAGCTTATAAACTATAAGTAAATTGTACACAATTCGTTAATATTTGGCTTGTTAATATTTGACTTTAGATATTTTGGTCATTTCACTCCAATTCAATAGGTTGTTATTATTTGCGGATTATACATTTAATTTTTTTTTCTTTTTTTACTGTATAATTAGTTCAATTTTGTTCCATTTAAAATATCGACAAAATTTTTGTCAAAATTGTCGACAAATAATGCAAATGAAGGAAAACCAACACAAATAAATGTCGGTTTAAGTCGGGAAAACCAACATATAAACTTGTCCCCGGTTTGACCGATATGAATGAAAATTTCTTTTTTACATTTTTTATTTGAATTTTATTTAAATCATATAAATTTTTCTTACATTTTTCACAAAATAATTAATACACGTGCAACACACGTACTTAAAACTAGTATATATATATAACTAGGCATGGTCTAGTTTGTGGTGACAAGAATAGTAGGTTTTCCCCGAGCAGAGCCTCTTGGCCGAACAACTTGTTTGAATTTAGAGAAAATTAGATGTAATTCTTTTTTTTTTTTTTTTTATAAAGTTGAAATATATCTTCATGTTTAAAATATTAATATTTATCCCATTTTTTATAAAACTTTAATAAATTTAAGTCAAAATTAGGACTTCTACTTACTTTTTTTTTTTTTTACATTTTGAATATTATTAGATTTTATTTTGATTTTTCATTTCTACTATAAGTTATTTTATTTTATTGTATAGCTGTTATATAATTAATTATATTGATTAATTTCAAAAATCAATTTGTAACTATTTAAACTAATCTATATGGACTAAATTTTATCACAACTGAAATCAAGGAGTAATTTAAGACAATTCTAATTTAACAAACTCAAATCATTCTATTTTAGACGTTTCTTACACAGAAAAGGTAAGCAATTTCACGGGCATGGAATTTTACTGTTCGTGAGAAATCTTTCAATTCTACTTAACCCAATGCGTTTAAATTTGATATGGTTTTTTAATTTTTGTTAAATTTTTGTCTCTCTCCATATTCGCTGAGCATTATCATCTGTTTCTAAGTTGTACAAACTGTCCATAAAACATAGAATGACTTCAACACGGAGCAACACGAAATCTAGGCATAAATTCAAAAGAAGGTGCAATAATACTGCATTAAAGAGAAGTCAGGGTCAAAGTAAAGTTGTTCTAAAACCGGATCAGAAGAAATTCAGTATTTCTGTCCCGGAAGGAGAAAATATAAAGCTTTCGAGAGTTATATTTGTCTTTTTACACACATGGAGTAGAATTTCTTATGCTTAAGATTTTTCTACTTCTATATTTTATCTTTACACTTGCTTTTTTGCCTGGGAACTGTAAAAATTAGGTAAATTTATTATTATGGTCAATTATGTGCATGTAGTTACAATTTCTTCTCTTTTTACTCTATCACGTGGTTTAAAAAGTACATATGTTTCCTTCAGTGTTTTATTAGATTATTTGATGATAAATTGATGTGTTGTCCTTAGGGGTGGGTGTGGGTCGGTTCGGGTCGGGTTGGGCCCCAACCCGACCAGAACCGACCAAAAATCAGTTTGGCGAAAGTCAAACCTGTTGACCTATGGTTAACTTTAAACCTTAATGTTTTGATTATTACAAACAAATTGGTTATGTTTTCTAACATTTTATTTTCAAGCAAAATTCAAAGCACTACAAATCGAACTCTCATGCAATGTCAAGTTCAAAGTCAAAATCAATACAAGAGTTCAAGCATCTCAAGATCCGCCGAATTTCAAGATTCGAAGATCAATATTGAAGAATAGATTTTTAGATAAAATTGTAAAGGTATTAACTCTTTAATCCTTAGCAATTAAATGAACGAAAGCTCAAATATAATTTTTATCACTTGCATAAAAATTAGTTTTATCAAAGCCAAAAATCAGATTTTCAAAACTATGGAAACGGATCATCCGTTTGGAAAACCGGATGAACCGGTCGACCGTTTGCTTTTCACCAGTCGACCGTCTGAGCGTATCCGTTCAAAAAGTGTCCGTTCTGACTTTTTGCAGTTCAACGGCTAGTTCTGACCAATCTGACCGGTCGACCGTTTGGTCATCCGTTTCAACAGAAAGTGACGAAAATTCATCTCTATAAATACCACTTCATTTATTATCATTCAACAACACTTACAAGAGCATTTATAGAGAGAATCATATTGAAAAACATCATTCAAAGCTTCATTGCATTCATATCTTCAATATCTCTCTTTGAAAAACTTTGTTTGATTAAATCAAACTTTTGGTTCATCTTTCTCAACAAAGTTTTCTTCTAACACTTGAGCTTTCCTCATCTATTGCTATTCATTAAAGTGTTAGTCTCTCTTAGAGCTAAACTTGTATCTATCATTCATCTAGAGAGAAATATTCAAATCAATCTCTTTATTTATTTGGGTCATATTGAGGTCCCTTGAAAAGCTCAATATTGTATAAGGATTGGTGCTCCTTGCTTGTAAGTCACCGAATACATTGTAAGGGTTTGGATTGCACCATAAGTCAATCAAAATAGTGGAAAGGCCGTGCTCGTGTTGGAGAGCTTCGTAACGGGGGACGTAGATCATTGGTTGGATCGAACCTCCATAAAAATCGTTTGCACTCTTTCTCCTCTTTTATTTACTTATATTGTGCTTATATTCTTGTAAATCTATTTTTATCATTTTTAAGAATATTTTTCGAAAAAGTTTGAGAAAACCAATTCACCCCCCTCTTGGTTAGTTATTCTTGGGCTATCAATTGGTATCAGAGCAAGGTGCTCATTTTTTTTGATTACACAATCTTGAGTAATGGCTAACCAAAATTTTCAAAACCTTGAAGGTCACTCTACAAATCGTCCTCCCTTCTTTAATGGCTCCCACTACAATTATTGGAAAACTAGAATGATGATTTATATTCAATCAATTGATTATAACATTTGGGAAGTCATCGAGTTTGGTCCATATGTACTTACAAAAATTATCAAAGTTGATGATAAACCGGACCAAACTATCTCTAAGCCTAGAGAAGAATATGATGAAGAGGACAAAAGAAAATTGTCTTTGAATGCTAGAGCCAAAAATTTACTTTATTGTGATTTAGACAAAAATGAGTTTAATCGTATTAGCACATGTGATTCCGCATATGATATTTGGCATGCATTAGAGATAACTCATTTAGGTACCAACAAGGTTAAAGAAACCAAAATAAATCTTTTGACAAAAGATTTCGAAAATTTCTTTATGAAACAAGATGAACCTATTGTTGATATGATTACTCGTTTCTCCGATATTATTAATGGTCTTAAGGGCTTTGATCGAAAATTTACTAACGGTGAACTTGTGAGCAAAATGCTTAGGTCTTTATCGGAAGATTGGAACTCCTTGAGGATGTTGATAGAAAATACAAAAGATATCAACACTTATCGATTGGAGGAGCTATATGGAACATTGATGACATATGAGCTCAACAATGTCGAAACAAAGGAGAAAACAAGGAGAAGCAAAGAAGAGATGAAGGAGCTTCCAAAGAAGCAAATTGCTTTGAAATCAACAAATGATGAAGGATCATCCAACACAAACTTGAGTGATGAAGAACTTGATGACTTAGTTCTTCTTGTCAAGAAATGGAGAGGATTTCGAAACAATAGGCGATTTCAAAAGAAAGAAGACAAAAGTGAAGAAAAGAACAAAAAGATCATATGCTATGATTGTGACAAACCCGGTCACAAAAGGACCGAATGCCCAAACAAGAAGAAGTTCAACAAAAAGAAGGCACTTCAAGCTACATGGGATGATAGTGATGAAGATGATCAAGAAGATGATGAAATTCAAGAAGAAATCGCTAATATGTGCTTCATGGCTATTGAGGATGAGGTAAATACAAACAACAATGACTCTTACATTGACTTATCTACCTCTTATGATGAAATTCTTGAAGAATTTGAAAAACTTATGTCAAAATACTCCATTCTTAACAATAAACACTCTTTGTTGAAAAAGGTAGTCAAGAAGCTTTGTATTGCACAAAAGGACTTTGAAAAAGAAAAGGATGATCATAAGTCCTTGATTAAAGAAAATGTTTTATTGAAAGAAAAAGTGGTTGATTTAACAAGCATTATTCACAAATTCACCCAAGGAAAGAAAAACTTTGAATTAATGCTTGGTGAGCAAAAATGTGTGTTTAACAAAGGAGGAATTGGATATAAACCTCTCTTGAAACAAAAATCCCTTGAAACCATTTTTGTAAAATCATCCAACTTTTCTCAACAAAACATCACATGTAGTTTTTGCAAGAAAGATGGTCATGTTGCTTACAATTGTTTAACTAAAAAGAAACTATACTTTGAAAAGAAACACAAGTGGATAAAAGAATCCACAAGCACTAACTATCAAGGACCCAAACTTATGTGGGTACCAAAAATCAAAAATTAAAATTATTTTTGTAGGTACCACAAAAGGTCAAGAGCAATTGGTTCTTGGATAGTGGTTGTTCGAAACATATGACGGGAGATCGATCATTACTATCAAATTTCAAAAGAAAAGATGGAGGTCATGTGACTTTTGGAGACAATGCCAAAGGAAAAATCATAGGCATTGGAAATATTGGTAATCGTTCTTCTCCCTCTATTGAAAATGTTTTATTAGTTGATAACCTCAAACATAACCTACTTAGTATAAGTCAATTGTGTGATAAAGGTTATCTCATTAAATTTGATTCTTCTAATTGCCTCATTGAGGATGCTATATCTAAAGATGTATTGTTCATGGGGAGCCGAAGCAAAGATGTTTACATCATATCTATTGAATTTGAACTTGAAAAGGAAATAAAATGTTTTTCAAGTATAAAGGATGATTCTTGGTTATGGCATAGGAGATTAGGTCATGTTAGCATGGACTTACTTTCAAAAATCTCCAAAAATAACTTTGTGAAAGGGTTGCCAAGTATAAAGTTTGAAAAAGATAAAATTTGTGATGCTTGTCAATTTGGAAAACAAGTAAAGAGTTCTTTCAAACTTAAACAACACTCTTCTACTTCAAGACCTTTGCAACTTCTCCACATGGACTTATTTGGACCATCTAGAACCGCTAGTTTAAGTGGAAAACATTATGCATTTGTTATTGTTGATGATTTTTCAAGATTTACTTGGGTCATTTTCTTGAATTTAAAAGATGAAGCCTTAAATGCATTTAAACATTTTTGCAAAAGAGTCCAAAATGAAAAAGGATACACCATTACCACAATTAGGAGTGATCATGGTGGAGAATTTGAAAATATAGCCTTTGATGAGTTTTGCAAATCCAATGGATATGAACATAATTTTTCGGCTCCTAAAACTCCTCAACAAAATGGTGTAATAGAAAGGAAGAATCGAACATTGCAAGAAATGGCTCGAACCATGTTGAATGAAAACAATTTACCAAAATACTTTTGGGCCGAAGCCGTAAACACTTCATGTTATATCTTAAATAGAGTTTTGGTAAGTCGAAAGAAAACCAAAACTCCATATGAGTTTTGGAAAAATAGAATTCCCAATATCGGATATTTTAAAGTTTTTGGTTGCAAGTGCTTTATTTTAAACACAAAAGAAAATTTGGGAAATTTTGATCCAATCCGATATTGGAATTTTTCTTGGATATTCATCTACTAGTAAAGCTTTTAGAGTTTTCAACAAAAGAACTTTAGTAGTTGAAGAATCCATGCATGTTGTTTTTGATGAAACTAACTCCTCTATACAAGAAAAAGTTATTGATGATGAAGATTTAGAAATCCCATTTGAACAACTAAGTGTTCAAAATCAAGACAAAGGGAATCCAAATAACATTGAAAGTCAACATGAGGAGGAAACAAGTATGCAACAAAATGATGAAGAACCTCATGAAGATCCCAACACTTCATCATTACCAAAAGAATGGAGGTTTGTCCCATCTCACCCAAAAGATCTCATCATTGGTGATCCATCAAAAGGGGTAAGCACAAGAAATTCTTCTAGAAACTTTCATAACAATTGTGCATTTCTTTCTCAAATTGAGCCAAAGAACTTTAAAGAAGCCGAGTTTGATGAATTTTGGATCCTAGCTATGCAAGATGAACTAAATCAATTTGAAAGAAATCATGTTTGGGATTTAGTTGCTAGACCAAATTCACAAACCGTAATTGGCACAAAATGGGTTTTTCGAAACAAACGAGATGAAAATGGTATAATTGTGCGTAACAAAGCTAGATTAGTGGCTCAAGGTTACAATCAAGAAGAAGGCATTGATTTCGAAGAAACTTTTGCCCCGGTTGCTAGATTAGAATCAATTCGCATGCTTCTTGCTTTTGCTTGTCATAAGAATTTTACTTTATTTCAAATGGATGTCAAAAGTGCATTCTTGAATGGAGTCATTCAAGAAGAAGTTTTTGTTGAGCAACCACCCGGTTTTAAAAATCATAAGTATCCGGATAAAGTTTTCAAACTTAGAAAAGCTCTTTACGGTTTAAAACAAGCTCCTAGAGCATGGTATGAGAGATTAAGTAAATTTCTTTTATCAAATGGTTTTTTAATGGGTAAAGCGGATACTACATTATTTATAAAAACCAAAAAGAATGATATGATAGTTGTTCAAATTTATGTTGACGATATCATTTTTGGTGCTACTAACATTTTCCTATGTGAAGAATTTTCTAAGTGCATGAGTAGGGAATTTGAGATGAACATGATGGGTGAACTCAAGTTCTTTCTTGGTCTCCAAATCAAACAAACCAATGATGGAATATTCATTAGTCAAACTAAGTATATCTTGGATATGCTCAAAAAGTTTGAAATGGAAGAGTTGAAGCCAATGAATACTCCAATGAGCTCATCAATCAAACTAGATAAAGACGAGCAAGGTACTTCCGTTGATGTAACAAAATATCGAGGTATGATCGGATCCCTTCTTTATTTAACCGCTAGTAGACCCGATATTATGTTTAGTGTATGCTTATGTGCTAGATATCAATCTAATCCTAAAAATTCCCATCTTAGTGCTGTAAAACGCATTTTTCGTTATCTTAGTGGAACTAGATCTTTAGGTCTTTGGTATCCCAAAGAAACTCATTTTGATTTACTTAGCTATTCGGATGCCGATTGGGCCGGTTGCACAATTGATCGTAAAAGTATTAGTGGAACGTGTCATTTTCTAGGCTTTGCTTTAGTTTCATGGTTTAGTAAGAAACAAAATTCCGTTGCTTTGTCAACCGCCGAAGCCGAGTATATCTCCGCCGCTAGTTGTTGTGCTCAAATCCTATGGATGAAGCAAACTCTAAATGATTATCACATTTCATTTGACAAAGTTCCTATTATGTGTGATAATACTAGTGCCATCAATTTATCTAAAAATCCCGTCTTGCATTCTCGTACCAAACACATTGAAATTAGACATCACTTTTTACGAGACCATGCACAAAAGGGAGATATAACTTTGGAGTTTGTAAACACCGAAAAACAATTGGCCGATATTCTCACAAAACCATTAGCTCTTGAACGATTTTCATACATTCGACGAAATTTAGGTATAATTGATGAATGTGAAATATGTGGCTAAATCTTTATGTTTCCTATGATTAATTGCTTTATATGTGACAAACATGTTCTAAAATTATCTGTCGAAAGACAAATTCATTAATTTTGGTGAATCTTTTTAAACCGGTCGACCGTTTCATAAACCGGACGACCGTTTCATATTAAACAGATGATCCCCTGCTCAATCCGTTTGATCATCCGTATGAGCAGAAACTTTTGCCAAAATTAAAAAGTTTAACCGGTTGACCACCTCTATCAAACGGACGTCCGTATGATTTTAACCGGATGACCGTACATCATCCGCCTACTCATCCGTTTGAACAGAAAGTTTAAACTTCAAATTTTCAGTCCAACCGGTCGACCGTATTAGATTTCCGGTCGTCCGTATAAGCGGAAATCAGGATTTTTAAGTTAGAAATTTTTCAAATTTCTTCATTCCAACTTCCCGCGAACCACGGTTTTCTCTCCAAATCTTCCTCAAATCTTCCAATCTTCTCAAAATCTTTCCAATTTACATTCAAAATCTCAAAACCCATATCATTTCACGCCTAAATCTTCAAAATCCCCAATTTTTGTCCACCAAATCGCGATAAACCCCTTAAACGGTCGATCTCCAACCCTAGGCTCCAAATCCGGTTCCACAACCATGCCTCGAATGAAAATGGCAGCCAAACGACCTAGGAGAGAAAGGCAACCATCTCCATCCTCCTCCTCCTCCTCCTCCTCCTCCTCCGAAGATCCTCAATCCAAGCGCATCGAACGAAGTCCCGTTCTCATTGGTAAGAACGTCGATCTTGCCTCTTTCACACACGAAGCACCATCTTTTAACATTGAAAATCTTTTCATGGGTATGGGGTGGGTTCCTCTTCTCACTCTCAATGAAACTGTTTACCCCCCCCCCCCCAATTATCAAAGAATTTTACAAAAAACATGGTTTTTTCCCCGGGGTCGGGTATTTCATCTTTCGTTCGGGACAAACGAATTAAGATCACTCAAGATCTTATTCGTACCATTCTCCATATTGAAAATGGTGGTATGCGTCTCTATACCACCAAGACAATTCCTCACACCGACGAGTATAATCCCGTCGAAGCATGTTGTAATGTCACCGGCAAGCATTTTGAGGCTGCCGTTCGTCTTAGCTCAAATCAACTTACCCTTCCTTGTCGTGTCCTCCATAACATCATTGCCCACATAATTGTCCCTCGAAAGGGTCATTTGGATGAGGTTAATCATTTCGATGCTTTTGTGCTCGACTCTATCCTCCGAGGGCGTAAGCTCGATTTCTCCTATATCATGATCCAACACATGCACTACGTCTTTAGCGGCAAGAGTTCTAAGGCACTTCCCTATGGCATGATTCTCACCAAAATCTTTCAACATTTTGATATCTCCTTCCGTGATACGGTGACCCTCCTTCCGAAAGCCACCGACACCATCAATATTCTTACACTAAAAAGAATGAAAATTGTAAAGGAGAACGGTCAATGGGTGGCAAAGTCGAAGGGATTTGATGAAGAGTCGGGCCCCTCCACTCTACCTTTCGAGGGGGAAGATATTGACGAGGATGCTCCTCCGTCCCCTCCGCGGTAAAGATCACAAAGGCCGTCGTCCTCCACTTCCGGCCATAACGAGGATCAATTCACTTTACTTCATGGCCGGATCGACTCACTTACTTCTTCAGTTGAGGGCCTGCACCATACCATGGGGACTCTCCAGCACTCGGTTGCCGACATGACGGCACTACTCCGAGATCTTCACTCCCGTCTCGATGCCGTGCTTCCTCCTCAGCCGCCCCCGGAGCCTTAGTCCATTTATTTCTCTTGTTTTCTGTAGCTATGTTTTGGAAACAAAGTCTATGTCCTAGCTTTCATTTATAAAACTATGCTTGTTTTTAAATTTTAAGTTTATCAATGAATGGCTTATATTGTTTCATTTAGGGGGAATATATTTTTAAACCTTAATGTTTTATCTTTTGCCTTTTTGTTTATGCCAAAAGGGGGAAAATAAATATGTGATGAAATATATGAAATATGTGATGCGATGAATGATGAATTTGGCATGAAATATGTGATGTGATGAATGATGAATTTGGCATGAAATATGTAATGTGATCAAATGGAATCGATATCATGTAATGAGATAAAATTGGCAAATCAAATGAAAATGTGATACAAATTCATCAAATCATGTTTACTTGAAAAAGATAGGGGGAATATATATGCTTTATTGTATCTCATTATTTTATATTCTCACATTGTTTGTCATAATCAAAAAGGGGAAAATTGTTGACCTATGGTTAACTTTAAACCTTAATGTTTTGATTATTACAAACAAATTGGTTATGTTTTCTAACATTTTATTTTCAAGCAAAATTCAAAGCACTACAAATCGAACTCTCATGCAATGTCAAGTTCAAAGTCAAAATCAATACAAGAGTTCAAGCATCTCAAGATCCGCCGAATTTCAAGATTCGAAGATCAAGATTGAAGAATAGATTTTTAGATAAAATTGTAAAGGTATTAACTCTTTAATCCTTAGCAATTAAATGAACGAAAGCTCAAATATAATTTTTATCACTTGCATAAAAATTAGTTTTATCAAAGCCAAAAATCAGATTTTCAAAACTATGGAAACGGATCATCCGTTTGGAAAACCGGATGAACCGGTCGACCGTTTACTTTTCACCGGTCGACCGTCTGAGCGTATCCGTTCAAAAAGTGTCCGTTCTGACTTTTTGCAGTTCAACGGCTAGTTCTGACCAATCTGATCGGTCGACCGTTTGGTCATCCGTTTCAACAGAAAGTGACGAAAATTCATCTCTATAAATACCACTTCATTTATTATCATTCAACAACACTTACAAGAGCATTTATAGAGAGAATCATATTGAAAAACATCATTCAAAGCTTCATTGCATTCATATCTTCAATATCTCTCTTTGAAAAACTTTGTTTGATTAAATCAAACTTTTGGTTCATCTTTCTCAACAAAGTTTTCTTCTAACACTTGAGCTTTCCTCATCCATTGCTATTCATTAAAGTGTTAGTCTCTCTTAGAGCTAAACTTGTATCTATCATTCATCTAGAGAGAAATACTCAAATCAATCTCTTTATTTATTTGGGTCATATTGAGGTCCCTTGAAAAGCTCAATATTGTATAAGGATTGGTGCTCCTTGCTTGTAAGTCACCGAATACATTGTAAGGGTTTGGATTGCACCATAAGTCAATCAAAATAGTAGAAAGGTCGTGCTCGTGTTGGAGAGCTTGGTAACGGGAGACGTAGATCATTGGTTGGATCGAACCTCCATAAAAATCGTTTGCACTCTTTCTCCTCTTTTATTTACTTATATTGTGCTTATATTTTTGTAAATCTATTTTTATCATTTTTAAGAATATTTTTCGAAAAAGTTTGAGAAAACCAATTCACCCCCCTCTTGGTTAGTTATTCTTGGACTATCAAAACCGAAACCACAAAAAAATTTGAAAAAATGGGCCCGAAACCGACCCGAATTGACTCGGGTCAGTTCGGGTTTTCGGTTTGGGCCGGTTTGAAGAACAAATTTTTTTTTTTTTTTTAATAAACCGAGTCAGTTTCGGGTTGGGTAGTAATTTAAAGTACACGATACCAACATTTCATTCGTTCAACCTCATAATCAACTGTGATAATTCTGCCAGATATTTATGGTTGCTACCTTTTTTTTTTTCCTTTCAATTGTATCGTTTTGGCATGTTAAATGACATATGAGATACCCCGTTTTGTTAATGACTGTTGATATCTTGATTATCCAATTTGATAAGTTGGATAACATTTTCAATTATATGATTCCATGACTTCAATCGCTAATTATGCCTGATATTTATGATTGTTACATATTTTTTTCCATCCAGTTGTGTCATTGTGTTATATTAACTGACATATGTGAATCCCCATTTATTCGTCCTCTGTCTAAAAGTTGTTAATGTTGTCTAGAGCTTAACATTGTTAACGATATCTGTGAACAATTTATGTTAACTTTGTTGTTCATGTCCTTTAGTTATTTTTATGACAATAAACTCTCAATTACATGCATGTTAATTTTCAGAATGATATTTCTTATTAATTTGTTTGAGACCTTTCAGTTGAGTCGTTGATGAATATTAATGTGAATATATTTTGATGTCTTTTAATTTTTATTCGGATGACATGTTTTTTTAGTAAGTTGCTCACCTTGGTGACTGTAATTTCTACCATTACTTGGTCTAATTGCAACTACTTTTTTGTTCAAGTCTGGGACTATCTAATCTCACCCGACAAATGGTCTCTTGGCAAGGTTAATGCATTCTCTAACACCAAATTATTCAACTCATTGAAGAGAATGATGAATGATGTCCAAAAGAGATTATTTTTGAAGATTTGCTTTTCTCACTTTATGGATGTTCAAGATATTATAGTAAATCACCAACTTATACATCGAGTGCTATTGAGGGAGGTGAAGCAGCCTAATACAGATGAGATGTGGTTTAAATTCGGTGACAGTCTTGTAAGTTTCACTATGGAGGATTTCTGTTTGATTACGGGGTTACGTTGTGTTGGGAAAGACAAACCTTCTAAGTTTAATTCTAGATATTGTAGGATTAAACACCAATACCTTAACCATTTATCGAGCATATCCACATCAGACATTTTTGAAGTTTTCTTAAACAATGCTTATCTAGGTGATCGCTATGTAGTGAATTTCGGTATCCTGTTCTTGTTGACGAATCTAATGTTCACTACAGCATAAAAGAGATCTATTGAGGACTCGCTTACGGTATTTGTAGACTCAGATGAGATGAATTCATACGCTTAGGAAAAAGAATTGTTTAAGATTACACTATTATCACTAAAAGGTGGCCTTAGGAATAGTCAACGATAGTTGAGGGTGATGGGAGACCTTACATAGCTTACCGGATAAGTGGTTTTGTAATTGCATTCCAAGTATGGATTTACGAATCTCTACCATTACTTGATGGTAAGATATACACTCAAATTGGTTCTCGATGCCCACACATTATTAACTGGACTTCGAACGACCAAGGGAGATTCAGCTCGAAGCTGAATTTAGGGAAAGACATCTTCAATCATCCAGATGTAAGTTTCTTCATACAATAGCATATATATTGAAATTCATTCTACTAATTCACTTATATGTTTTTATTTATTACATTTCTATAGTTGCGAGTTAATTTGATTAAGGCTCCAAGTGAAGAGAGACAACAACACTACACATCTGGTATTTATGATGACATACCCGTTCAGTGTATAGAAGATAGTGCCGATGATTTCACATCTACTTCGTTAATTCAGACCCCACGTGGTAACAAGAAACATCAAGTGGTTGCTTCTTATAGTTTCAATATCCAGAACGAAGGAAAAATCGTAGAGGTCATTATTTAGAAATACGTTAATCTTCATTTTGATTTCATTATTTAATGCAAACTTTTTGTTTCATTTTGCACAAACTGTTCTCTATGTCTGACTTTCTACATATGGCCAACTTCGCTACTGAGCCAAACATGGAATCTATGCACATGGATTTAGCAAATAGAACTAACCCCGTTGCACATGTTGATCACAAGGTTAACTCCCTTGACGAAGCGATTGACCATCAGAATAATTTGAGTAAAAATGACGACCATACAATTACGAATGTTCAGTCTTCAAGCAAAATTTCTAAAAGGAGCAGTCGTGCTCCAAGAAATGGAGATGAAGGTATGTAATTACGTATTGAGTAAAAGAAGATAATTCGTTTTAGTAGATTCGAAATAGGGAATGAATCTTGGATATTAATTTTCCAGGAATGTTGTTTTTTGAAGAAATATATGAACAGGTGCATTATTGAGTTACAGTCAACGCATTAGAAATTAGTGTCTGACCACTTTATTCTCAAATTTCAATTTTAACTTTCTGTACTAATTTTTTAAAGAACATCGCCGACAGTCTTGAAGGTGTTACCAAAAGAGCTGGTGAAATATGGAGCCCAGCAATCTATTAAGGAATCTGATGCTACACAGGTAATGATTTATGCTTTCTTTTATCCACTTCAAATGCAAGATTCATATGTGATGCATATTGTTGTCATGCTCATTCTAGTCTCCTCAAATAAATTTAGTTCTATTTAGATTTTAATTTAGCTTGCACATTTTATAATTGATTCATATTGTATATCAATGCGTATCTATGTGACATTACAACATGATGTTATTCATTTAAAATTGTCCAGTAACTCAATTAATACCATACATAGATACACATCGATTCTATTCATGTTTTGCTAACCATATCCACATAATTTTACTATTTTGCAAGCTTTCTAGTAAGAAGACATCACGTAGTAAAAGACAATCATCAATGCTTTGCAGTTTAATTAGACCAAAGAAACCCATCACAAGTGGTGAGATTGACAAACCTAGCTTTAATCTAGGGATTGATTGGCAATCTAATACCCCTTGTATTATACTAGATGACGGACTAGTATTGACCAAAGAAGACATCCAGAAGATTGATGATACTGTTTTCTCAGAGGTTAGAATGAATTTCATATTTTTGTGTTCCTCTTTATTTTATATTAGTTTTTAATGCAATCTTTTATTTCATACTCTAGTTTTAGATCTCAAAGTTAACTATTTTTGTAAAGATGACGACTAATACAAATTTATATTTTCACATTGTTATTGATTTCAAGTTGGGTGAATTGTGTACTAAATTTGAGACATGTCAAGAGGATAATCAACCTCTAGATGAAGGTTACTGCAAGAAACAAAAGATGTCATGTCAAAGCCAAGATTGTAACGATGAATTTGGTAACCAAACCATTGCAGACACGTTATTGATCTTGTTGGACGATGACATCATTTTCAGTGAAGAAGACTTAAGGCACATGGATGAATCAGCTGAAAAAAATTGCGTGCAGGTTGAGAAAACATCTTCCCGAGTTCACTTTGAATTAAAAACAAACATCGATTAATATTTTCATAATGTTTCTATTATATTCTTATATCATGTTATTTTCCTATCTATTTTTTTTAGGAAATTATACCGATCCCATGTTATATTGATGGTGGCACTACACTTGTACCCTAGAAGAGGGTAACCAAGCCGCCAGCTTGCCTCAAATCCTCATTTGTTATAAATTTTCACTCACAGCCTGGTAACCAATCAAATGTCTTACATACTTATCGAATACAATATATGCTTGGATTCTCCACATCATTCCGATGTTCAAATTTTCCAGAAATTTCGGCCCAGTAACAAGTGAGTTTTGTTGTTGTCAACAATCTCTTAAGCTAATCACTTACTTATCATAAATGTTAACTATCTATTTGTCTTCCCATATAGGTTGAGGAAATTTCACAAAGACGATCTTGCACTATATCCACCAATGAACATTGGACCGATGAAAATTAACTCCAAAATGTAGTGGTATATCTGGTCGCAACACCACTAAACACAATGGTAATTGGAGAGCATTGTTAGTTATCATCTATACATGTTAATTCAACTGAATATTCTAAATATATTTTTCATCTCATATGTGGCAGCACATCGATGTGAGGTTGTTCTACTTGACAATGAAGTTGAAACTCAGTAGTGATAACCGGATGAGGGCGACTTGTACTAACTGCTATTTTAATTTTAAGGTTAGAAGCAAAGATGCCCGGCACATGAATGACCATAATGCTATCGCCAAGTAAACATCCCTGCTGGTACATCTCAATGGTAATAAGTCCAAGTTCAACTCTAATTGGAGAGAAGTTCATCATGTGTTTATCCAAATTTTCATGAACAAAAAAGCACATTGGATATTAGGATACTTTGATATTTCGAACTGGCACTTGGATGTTTACAATTCATCGTTCAAAACAATCCGAGATGTTTCTGTGTTGGAAGTATTTGAGCCTTTGCGTACGATAATTCCGCATCTCATTCTTCAATCAAATGTCTTAAAGTTCAAAACACCCGAAATACCACTATCTTGCAGATTATGCAAAGAAATTTCACATCAGACAAATGAGTTAGTACTGATAATATTACTCAATAATTTTCACTTTTAATTCATTTGTAGTATGGGGTTATAGTTTTATAAATCAATGTCTTTGATATTTAGCAATCTCAGTTAATCATAATGAATTGATGGACCGGGCCATGCTTATGTTTCTGAATGCAGTGGCGGCTGTGAGATATTTGTGATCAAGTTTGTAGAATACATATTCAAGGGCAAGATAAAAGAGATGTCGAAAAAGTTCGATACCAAAGTGGCCCGTCACAACATGGTTGTCCAACTATATAAATATGCTACTAGGGAGCCATAGTCACACTTAGATCTATGACTATGTTCAAATGTCTTGAACTCAGCTCTATAGAATATTAAAACATCTATCTTTTTTGTAGTATTGTTTTTTGCGGTGGATGCTTTTGGTTATTATAATTATAAGTTGGTTTTTGGGTTTGGATATCATACTGCTGATGTGAAATGGATTTGATATGTGTTATGCAATTTAATTCAAGTCCTTACTTCGTGTTACTATTGCTGATATGAATTTTTGTATGCATTGTAATTCATTTGAAAATGTTTGTTTAATTGTCATAGGATTATATGAACTGTGTTTGCTATTAGTAATAGTAATAATCTTGTTTTGTCAAAAATAATCTTATCGGGTGATTATTGTAGTCTATTAAACTACTAATGTTACGAAGGTATTATATTGTTACTGTAGGTTGATTAATTCGACTATGACGACCATACTTGCTACCTTAGCTTGTTACATTTGAGTGACTCCAAAATTTGGTGCTCTTCTTGTTAACTTCATTTTGCTGTTAATCTATTCTCGTTGATACGAAGTTTTGAGTCCCCCGCATGGGACGACCATATTTGTTACTATTCCATTTTTCAGATGTACCAATATATTAAACTTTCACTTATCGTTGTTGACCTGATCTGTATGTCAACTAGAAAATTCAGGTTTGATAACCATTCATCAACTTCAACATTCTAGAGTCATTTTCATATGGAAAACCAATCAAGCTTTTAGACCAATTATATTGTTCATTTTCATCTTGATATCCATTCATCAGCTTCATCTATATATTATATTGTTCTAGATCATTCATCAAATTCAACAATGTGGAGTCATAGCATTAGGCATCAAATACTACAAATCAAGCTTTGCCCCTAGACCAACTAAATTTGTATACCAACCAAGCATCCAATTTAATGCATTGTTTATGGAAATTAATCTGGGTCAAATATACACGGTTGGAACATAAACTGGAAGCGTAGAACATGCACTAATTCAATTGAAGCTGCTTAACTAATAAAACAATGTTATTTCAACTCAATCCGAAAGGTTGGAGAATATTAAATAATTACTTGTTCAACAATTAATTGCTACAACGCAGAATTATATACGACCCCCACATTCACATGCGGATTTAGTAAGGCCCAAGAGGGGGCCCAGGACCCCTCTTAATTTTATGAAAAATTTGAGATTAATTTATAGCTTATGAGAAGTTTTCTAAAAAAGTGGTTGGTCAAATTTTATAAATACGAGATCGTATTAGTGTTTGCTCTCATGAAAATCGTTTCTTGTTCAATTTCATATGCTCTTCTCTTCTGCAGAGCAAATAACTCCACTAAATTATACTATCAACTGTCCTAAATATCTTACAACTAATTTTCTACGTTTACTTCTCTCAAATTCCCCATAAATTATATCTTCAATTTTTGGACCAAAAGCAAAAGGAAGTTGCACTTTAATTGGTTCATTAATGCATATTCCAGGATTACTAAATGTAATCAATCGTAACGAGTCACTGTTGTTTATGAAGTTGGAGGGTCTGTCATTTTTTTAATTGTTGGTGTATTTTTATCTGTTTTGTATGTATGTTATTGTGCATTTTTGTTGCTTTGCCTTCGAGTTTTGTATATTTTTTTGTCCAATATTTCGTCACATTTAGTGTGTGAAATCCGTTTTTGGCTTAATTTGCAAGGATTAAAATGTTGAAATGTTTCTAAGAGAACGTATTTAGTAAGTTGTTAGAAGGATCCAGGTCTAGATATGTATATTAGTTTTGCTATTTGGCAGGCATTGAATTGGAGCATTAGAGTTGCAATAAAAGGAAAAAAAGTTCTACTTAAATTAGTGGATTTTGATATTTTTCACTTATTATTTACTAATGACCCCCTTAAGTAAAATTCTATATCCGCCACTACCCACATTGGTCACCTATTATAGGTGCAAACCATATTTGAGTGTCTCAAACTTCTATAAAATCTGAGGCAAACACACTTGTCAAAAATTAGGTTCAATATTATGATTTCTCATATAAGCAACACCTGAAAATTAAACAAGCAATGGGCAGAAAATTGATGGTAACAGCCTGAAGAGTTTCATTTTCTAATCCATGTGATTGTAAAACTATTTGTTATTATCAAGGAGAATTGGATGCTTTTCATAAAATCAGATAACAATAATTGATCCTACCATCCAAATCAGATTGCAAATTAAGTTGAAATCACTCTCAACACAAGACAAACTTTGATATTATTTTACAAGGATTCATATCGCCCACGCTAGCAATGGAATTGGAGGACAATAAGTTTATGTACTTACTTTAGACTTATAGGTGAAATAGCCTAGACTAGATTTATTCGCTTACGACAAAGTTTTCTTTCAGATTTCTAATAACCAAAGCAATTTGAAATATTAATATGGTCAAGATATTATAATATCGCAGTACTAAACGGTTCTAAGTAATATACGAAAACAAAAATCATGGGTAGGTGTATTAATCAAATATAATCAGATTTTGCATTTATACCTCGCAATCGAGACCAATATCTACCTTTCTTTTTTTATCGAGTGTCCCTTTTAACCGAGCTAGATTTTTGCAACTAGTTTTATTGTGTCCGTACTCCAAGTAACGTCCACACCTTGATGTCTTTTTTACTCCACCAGCTGACCGCATCCTCCTTTCGCATGTCTTCCATAACTTCTTTTCGAATTAAGTGCGCAAACCACCATATTCTCTACATCACTTGGTACATTGCACTCAGACTCAGGACCGAGAGGATGTATTATACCCGTATATTTCCTGAGATATGACTCTTTGTTGAAGTAAGGTGAACAATAGTCGTATATTGATAAGTTATTTCTACCGATTACGGCTATTGCATGAGAACACGACATTTCATCTATCTGAAAACGGTTACAAGAACTTTTCACATCCATCCTCACAAGATATGATGATGTTTCATAGTTAACTTGGTACACGCCGTCAATTGAAGGTATAACATGTGTTGTGCAAAACAAGTTATTTTATTTAACTCCATAGCTTTTATATATATACTCATACAAAATTATGTCATTCGTATATTGAGCAACAAATAGAAATTTCTACATACTTCCATTCTAATTGATTCCCGAGATCTCTCCCTCATCATGCTCTCATATCTTGAACCTAATCTTGTGAACGTCGACCTCACATCGTTTGAATTCTTATAAAACCACTTTAATAATGTACAATGCAATGACTTGAATAATGCCTCTATTGGAAATTCTTTGCCGACCGTTTCACCAAATCAACGAATTCTACAATATTTGATGTCATGGTAGAGAACATGAGTGTTGTCATATATGTCCTGGACCACTTATGATAGCCGTATTGCAGTTTATTTATATCAACAATAACCTCACTCAATTTATTAAAAGTAAATGTAAATTAAGATGTTTTTTTTACAAACCAGATATTTGCGTATACGATCGTCTGTATTTTGAATTTGGATTTAGTATAAGCTCTTGCTGATGCGTTGAATGATTTCTGTATGAATTTAGCTTTTTCACCAAACTGCTTCTTCAAGTTCTGAAATAGATGGTAACAACACACCACGTCATTGCATTTGGGTACACCTTCAATATTGCATTCTTGATACTATCATGCTTATCAAAAAACAATTACGAGTCTGTCGCATTCATCATAAGCCTCTTTTAGTCTTAGTAAAAACTACACCCATGGTCAGTCAAAAATTAGTCTTCCCAAGGTAAAGTCTGATAAGTCATGAGCAAGACTGCTGGTGGGCTGGATTTCAATGTGTTTTTTTTTTAAAAATGTGTTGCTTCGATTTTGGGTCATTACTCAATAATAGTCATAGTCCTCATGAAATGCGGCTTACTTTGCTTTGTGCTTCAAACTTTTGCGCAAATATTTTTTTTGGACAACTTCAATAATCACAAATAAATTTTTTTCAAAGAAAATGGGCCCCCTTCGGTTTTGAGCCATAGACGGTTACCTCACTCGCCTCGGCCTAAAATTGGTCATGATCACTCCCACAATAAATTGTTTTTTATATCACCTACTCCGAATGCAAGTATGAAAATATTATCGAATACGAATCTGCAAAGAAGTGAATCTCGGAATCCACAAGAAAGATTGATATGAATCCCAAGAAAGCTAAAATCAAGCTCCAAGACTTGACCCGACGATTACTTGAATCAAAAAATCAAGTTTGAATACCACAAAGATCTGCGAAGTCTTTGATAAGTTTTGGTTAGATCAATTAAAAACACAGAAGAAATAAGTAGATCTCACTTAATCTGAACCTTTCAATAAGTCAAAATTGTTAATTGTTTACAATCAGAAGTGTTTATATAGTAAAAGCAATAAAATCCTAATCTTATTCAGAAATAATTAAAAACTGAACAAAATTAGAGTTCTAATTGAAAAAGGAAACAAAATTTGACAAAATTCTGGATTTGCCCGAAATAAGCCTGGGCGATCGCCCCATGTTTGGCCTGGGCGAACCCTCGCCATTTTGGTCTCTGAACTTTGATTTATGCTTATTTTGGTCCTCCAATATTCTATTAGCCTCCGATATGCCTTCAATATGGTCCTTAGCTTGAATCAAATGTACCAAAGTTGGAACTTCATTTGTCATACTTATTTTGAAGATTGGTGTCGTACTTTAGATGTCAATTTCGGCCTACGTAGCTTGAACAAGACCTTGTATGTCGTCCCTGATCTTCTTAGTTCTTGATGTCATTAGTGGTCCCACCGGAATATGTATCGAGTCCTTGCTAGCCGGTCCGTGGCTCGCATCATCCCCTCATTCCTCAAAAAGATTCGACATCGAATCATCACCTGCATCAAATGGATAAAGATCACCTTCCGTCCTCATATGCACTCAAACCCAATCACCAGGCTCAAAGATGAGGCTGCGGCATTTGTTGGCTTTAGCTGTATATTGTCTAGTCTTCTTTTTAAATTGTTGCCTTTGAAGCTCATTTGTCGTATCTGGATTACTTCTACAGGCTGGTCGTTTTGGAATAACAGCTCTAAGTACAAAGTGAATTTAATGTTCAATGTTTCTAATATGTGGTAACCTACTAGACATCTCTTCTGAAAATATGTCCTCAAATCCTTGCAGTAAAAAAGAGGCAAATTGGGAAGGGATTGGTTAGTTTTGCTAATTACAATCTCGTTTCGTTCTTCCCTCGTTTTCTTTTCTTGTGCTTCTACCTCACCTTTTCTTTTCTGCTCCACATCTAACTTAATTTGTGTGTGAAGAGCATGCCTTGCAAATAGGACTTCACCTTCTACAGGGTACTCTACACCATCATCCTCCAACTCAGGTATCTCATCACTATCACTATCATCGTTTGTCTCTACTTCTCCATTATCATGCAAAATCATTACCCTTTTGTTTGGACATTGTGATGCAATGTCCCTGGAACCCAAACATTTAAAATATTTGATATCCCTATTCTTAGAAGGTTGGAAATCTGACTTGAGTTTATTATTGCTAGTTACATTCTCTTTTCCCTTAGGTGGTTCGGTCTCTCCATTTGAAACAGACCTATTACTCACATCATTATTATCCCACTTCAGTTTCCAAAGAGGGTTAGATCTCGAAGAAAACCTAGCTGTCCATTTTCTATTCAATTGCCTCTCCACCTTCATAGCCATGTGCACCATGTCCTTCAATTCTACATAGTGTTGTAATTCTACTACATTGGTTATATCCTTATTTAATCCATTCTAAAATCTGGCAAATGTGGCCTCCCTATCCTTTGCAACATTAGCCATAATCATAGCCACATCTATCTCTTTGTGGTAATCCTCTATACTATTTGAACCTTAAATAAGGATCTACAATTTTTTATAGAGGTCCCTTGTTGACCTATGGCTAACTTTAAACTTTAATATTTTGATTATAACAAACAAAATAGTGTGTTTTCTAACAATCTATTTTCAAGCAATATTCAAACCACTACAAATCGAACTCTCATGCAATGTCAAGATCAAGTCAAAATCAATACAAGAGTTCAAGTATCTCAAGATCCTAAATTCAAGATTCGAAGATCAAGATTGAAGAATAGATTTCTAGATAAAATTGTAAAGGTATTAACTCTTTAATCCTTAGCAATTAAATGAACGAAAGCTCAAAAATAATTCTTATCACTTGCATAAAAATATTTTGATCAAAGCCAAAAATCAATTTTTCAAAACTATGAAAACAGACAATCCATTTGGTAAACCGGTTGAACTGGTCGACCGTTTGAACTGAACCGATCGACCGTTTGAGTGTCACTTTTCAAAAAGTGTCTGTTCTGATTTTTTGCAGTTCAACGACTAGTTCTAACCAATCTGACCGGTCGACCTTTTGGTCATCCGTTTTAATAGAAAGTGACGAAAATTCATCTCTATAAATACCACTTCATTTATTATCATTCAATAACACTTACAAGAGCATTTATAGAGAGAATCATATTAAAAAACTTCATTCAAAGCTTCATTACATTTATATCTTCAATATCTCTTATTGAAAAACTTTGTTTGATTAAATCAAACTTTTGATTCATCTTTCTCAACAAAATTTTCTTCTAACACTTGAGCTTTCCTCATCTATTGTTATTTATTAAAGTGTTAGTCTCTCTTAGAACTAAACTTGTATCTATCATTCATCTAGAGAGAAATACTCAAATCAATCTCTTTACATTTTTTGAGTCATATTGAGGTTCTTTAAAAAGCTCAATATTGTATAAGGATCGGTGCTCCTTATTTGTAAGTCATCGGATACATTGTAAAGGTTTGGATTGCACCATAAGTCAATCAAAATAGTGGAAATGTCGTGCTCGTATTGGAGAGCTTGGTAACGGGGGACGTAGATCATTGGTTGGATCGAACCTCCATAAAAATATCGTTTGCACTCTCTCTTCCCTTTTATTTATTTATATTGTGCTTATATTTTTGTAGATTAATTTTTATTTCTCAAATATCATTTTATTTAGAATATTTTTCGAAAAAGTTTGAGAAAACCAATTCACCCCCCTCTTGGTTAGTTATTCTTGGGCTATCATCCCTGTAGTAATTACTAGGTACAAATCTCCTCCTCATGAGAGCCTTTAAATCACCTTAAGTTTCTACAGCCTCTCGTGATTTCTTCTCTTATTTGTCACCAATTGATCCCACCACATTATAGCATAGTCAGTGAACTCAATTACTGCTAATTTCACCTTCTTTTCTTCTGAATAGCTATGACAATCAAATATTAATTCTAACATCATTTCCCACTCTAAATAGATTTCAGGATTATTCTTGCCTTAGAAGGAATGTATTTTCATTTTTATATTCCAATGTTTCTATCTACCCCCATTGTGGCCTCTATATTCTCTTCCTTTAGGTGTCCTTTCACGCCTATCTCCTCTACGTCTCATCCTACTAATCATTTCTTTATTACTATCCCTCATCTCGTCAAACACCATGTTCATCTGCTCAAATTGTTGTTGCATGATTTTTAACAAAAAGAATTAGTTGTTCTCTTTCATAGGTGTTGTTTCTTCATTATTAGACATTTTGGGATAAAAAAATTAGAAATTAGGATTGAAAGAAAAATTTAACCTCACGTGTTTACACTCGTGTTTCACTCTATTTGACTTTTTCTCGATAATAATCTTACAACTCTTGTATTTTACCTCTCTTTGTTTTTCTTGCCAAGTTTTCTAAGGAACTAACCAAACATAATCAAGAATTCTATCTCCGCAACGTTCAAAAACAAGAATAAGGAAATAAAAGACAGCAAGAACGATTAAGAAGAAAATTACAACAAGAATAAGATTTGAATACTTAAACACCAGATGACATTATGGAATGTGTGTTTCTTGCCAATTCTAACACAAATATCTCAAAGAACTACGTTTCTTGAATGTTTGTTTTTTCTTTTTTAAACTTTTGCGACCCGACGCAAAAAACTAAAAAAAATTATCATAAGGCAAGAAATAGAAAAGAATTAGCTTTGTACATCAATGGATCGTGTCCAAACAATTCTTGAATGTTCCTTGTGCAAGAAAAGAATATTTTTTTTATATCATTCAAGATGAATCTGATAGAAACAAAAAAAGAAAGAAAAAGATAGAACCTAATTTTAGAGCCCAAAGCTCTTATACCAACTGATGCGAACTCACGAAGAATTGAATCTCGGTACCCACAAGAAAGATTGATATGAACCCTAAGAAAGCTAAAATCAAGCCGCAAGACTTGATTCGATGATTACTTGAATCAAATAATCAAGTTTGAACGCCACAAAAATCTACGAAGTCTTTGATAAGTTTTGGTTCGTTTAATTAAGAACACAGAAGAAATAAATGAATCTCACTTAATCTGAATCTCTCAATAAATCAAAGTTGTTAATTGTTTACAATCAAAAGTGTTTATATAGTAAAAGCAATAAAATCCTAATCTAATTCGAAAATAATTAAAAACTGAACAAAATTAGAGTTCTAATTGAAAAATAAAACAAAAATTGACAAAATTCTGGATTTGCCTGAAATAAGCCTGGGCAATCACCCAGTATATTTTCGAGCGATTGCCCAAGCGAGGAAATTACTCTCTACCTTTCGAAACATGGCTTGGGCGATTGCCCCGCCCAGGCCAATTTCTAGCCCCTCGTCATTTTGGTCTCCGAACTTTGATTCATGCTTATTTTTGTTCTCCAATCTTTTATTAGCCTCCGATATGCCTTCAATATAGTCCTTATCTTAAATCAAATGTACCAAAGTTGGCACTTCATTTGTCATACTCATTGTGAAGGTAGGTGTCGCACTTTGAATGTCGATTTCGGCCCACGTAGCTTGAACAAGACATTGTATGTCGTCCTTGATCTTCTTGGTTCTTGATCTCGTTAGGGGTCCTACCGGAATATGTATCGAATCCTTGCTAGCCGGTTCGTGGCTCGCATGACTTACATAATTATCATTAGCGTCTTGTGTGCAAGCAGTGAACAATGTTCCATCATAACTAATTGTTAAGAATGTACCATCCACCACGAAAATCGGTTTGCAATGTTTTCATCCTTCTATTGATCCTCCTAAAGCAATAAAGCTGAACAAAAACTTGTTACTTTTATTTGTTTCAATTCTTGTGTACGATTCTAGATTTTTTTGCTCAAGCATATATAGGTAAGCCGATAGTCTGCTATACGGTATCTCTGGATTACCTCTTATTAACTACAATACACGTTCACGTGCTCTCCAAGCTTTCTCGTAAGTAATGGATACCCCATATGTATTCATTATGTCCCTACCAACATCAACTTGTGTAATACCGTCCTCGCAAATATAAATTTTTATTTTATGCAACATACAATCACAGAACAAGTTGCTTGTCTATGACTATCTAAGACCATGTCCAGTAAACATGTGTGATTGTCCTCCCGATAATCGAAGCGCTAAAATTTTCCATTTGCAGTTGTCATCTAAACACCTTAATACATACTTATTTTTTATTTGATTATACGCCTTGAACTGATAATAGTAATGGATGGTAGGGGTGAACGTGGGTTGGGTTGGGTCAGTTTTCGGCCCAACCCGACCTGAATCGAACCAACAAAAAATTGGTTTGGCGAAAGTCAAACCGAAACTACCAAAAAATCTAAAAAAATGGGCCCGAAACCGACCCGAACCGACTCGGGTCGGTTCGGGTTTTCGGTTTGGATAGTTTGAAGAACAATTTTTTTTTTTTTATAAACCGACCCTAATGGATGGCATGCAAGGCTAAACTTGTTGTTAACAACTCTTTATTCTTGTAAATCGTATTTTTTTAACACTTTCAATACGAGGCTAACTTATGACATTGCTTTCCGTTTCTACCATGATTTTCTCACCATAAGTCACATTTTGACAAATTTCCAAACACATTATTTCTATCGTTGGCATTCTCGAGTTCATGGAATTTTCTGAACAGCTAAAAATATATCGTTCTGTATTCATAGTTGCAAAGATCCTGAATGTATCAGGTTCTGAAATTGAAGAACCCAAAGTCATCAGATTGTCTCCATTACAAGCCACTTTGTCAACATTGACACATAACTAAAATTTAGTCATGTCCGATTCATTCTTCTTGATCTTTATGTAAAAGTTAACAGAACTATCGTTGCAAATATTTATCAGTAGGTTGTTCAAAAAAATTTGGTATTGCATTATTATCGTATAATGTGACTGGTCCTTTTTTATCTCCCTCATTATCATCTCAATTAAGTTTACATAACTACAATCTAGCAGGACAATCAATCCAACAAACGAGTAGTCCCTGTATATACGTGACTCATTCCAAAATCTATCGAAATAAATCAAAATACTAATAACACTCATATATGCATTAGAAATTTACACAATTAGTTCTAAATTGTTATAAACAAATGTGAGTAAAACAATTTACACATTATGTAATATAATTTCAAATCCAAATTAGACACATATATAGTATCCATAACATGGCATTTAATGGCAATATGACTTGTTAACAAATAAAGATAAGAATTGACAATCAATCACATGCAAATGCTTTAATTGCATTTCAATGTAATTCATTCAATTTACTTCACTAGAGAATGATTTGAGAAACTTATCAACATTCTACAAACATAGATACCTGGATAATAAATCAATACTTTTCTCAAAAAAAATTATGGGTTCGTGTTAAAAGAGACAGATATCTAAATTTTAAATATATTTAAACAAACACTGGTTTTCTTTCGTGTTTAATCAGAATGATGCCAAAATTTATAAATCAAAACTTACCTTAACATTTTTCTGATGATACTAGTTCTGAATCTTCCAAATTTTCCATGTTCTTGATGGATCTTCAATAAAGTCAAAATCGTCACAAATTAGTACTACACAATTTCTTCTTCGAAATTCAATCAACGCGTTACTCAATACCATTATAGATTATCCGACCAGTTATGGATTTAATCCTTCTTCAATTTTGAATTTTGAATATCCCCTCTTTCTCGCTATTCACGTGTAACAGACAATGTTTATCCCCAACAGTAACATATCATTAATTATGGAATGTGATATTATACAGTCTGTTATTGGACATTTGATCAAGTCTAGTATAAAATGTGATGATATCTAGTATAACTCAACAATCCCAAGTATCATTCCAGTATTTTTGCACTTAATATTTTAGTCTAGTAAATATCACTATGTTACTTAAATGTAGTGTATATATCTAAAAAACCCTAAATTTAACCTCATGGCCTAAGATAATGGACTAATAGATAAGACTTTAGTCTTGCTTGGCCAATTGATGGTCTAATTTTCACCCAATCGTCTTATGTAAGTACTAGGTTATTTGTTGTTTTTTTTTTTTTTTTTGGGTTATGTTGTCAACAAATTACTCTTCACATTTTGTGAGTATTGGTGTTTTTTTATGTTTACTATGTCATGTTTTATAATCTAACTACGTCAAAATTATTGTTATTGAAATGGCTTTAACATTTATATTTTTATACATTTACGCAGTAGACATTTGAATTAATGTGACAACTGTGTCATTATTAGTTTTTAATATTTACTAGCAATTTTTTAAATATGACATTCTAGCCATTAAAATTTAATTTCATGATTAAAATAATATATTTTTTAAAAATTTATAAAATTTTAATTTTAATAAAAATGAGGAAGTAGTATATGATAACACATATGTTACCGGTGTAAAATAGTTTTTTAAAATGAAAATGAAAATATTAATTTTAAATTAAAAACATATAAAAATAAATAAATTATAAAATAATGATTCTAATGAAAATAAGGAAGTAACATATAGTAACGCATATGATAACACATGTTACCCGATAAAAAATTGAAATATTAATTTTAAATTAAAATAATATATTATTTAAAAATTTATAAAATTAGATAAATTATAAAATATTGATTTTAAAGAAAATAAGAAGGTAACATATATATGTTACCCATGTAAAAAATAAAAATGTCATTTTTATATGAAAAAATAAAATATTGATTTTAAATTAAATTAATGTATTTTTAAAATTTTTATAAAATGAGATAAATTATAAAATATTGATTTTAATGAAAATGAGAAAGTAACATAGAGTAATATATATATTATTCATATAAAAATATTGTTTTTAAATGAAAATTAGAATTAATGTATTTTTAAAATTTATAAAAATATATATATAAAATATTGATTTTAATAAAAACGAAGAAGTAACATAGGGCAATGCATATGTTACTTAATGTAAAAATATTATTTTCAAATGAAATATTGAAATATTAATTTTAAATAAAAATAATGTCTTTTCTTAAAAACTATAAAAATGAGATAAATCATAAAATATTGGTTTTAATGAAGACGATAAAATAACATATAGCAACACATGTTATCCGTGTAGAAATGTTGTTTTCAAATTAAAAAAAAAAAATTCAAATATTAATTTCAAATGAACATAATGCATGTTTTTAAAATTGGATTAATTTCACTTATGGTCACTGAAATTTCATCGAAATTACAAAATCGTCACTGAAGTAACAAAGTTTCAGCGGTGGTCACTAAAGTTTGCACCAAAGGTCATTCGCTGAAATTCTCAAATTAACTTGATGACGTGTCACTTGTAAATGTCCACGTGACTCACATTTGGATGACATGTGGCATAATTATTGACATGTGGACTTTACCCACTAATTATAATAAATTTAGACTTCAATAAATACCTCTATAATAAAAGGATCTAGCTGAAAATACTTCAAAATAATTTTTTTAATAAATACTTCAAAAATTGCATCTAATGTCCTTTAAATTTTTACATCTTCAAATTTTGGTCCCAAAATTTTTAATTATCTTTCAGTTAAGTCCTTCAAAAATTGCATTTTAGGTCCTTCAACTTTTTACATCTTTACACTTTGGTCCTCAAATTATCAATTATCTTTCATTTAAGTCCTCCAAATTGCATCTTGGATCCTTCAACGTTTTACATCTGTACACTTTAGTCCTCAAATTTTCAATTATATTTCATTAAGCCCTCCAAAAATTGCATCTTAGGTCTTTCAACTTTATACATCTTCAAACTTTGGTCCCCTAAATTCTTGATTTTAGTAGTCAAAATAAGTACAATTTTAGTGGTCAAATTAATTATTTACAATTAAATCCTTGACTTTACACTCGAATTTTTACCTAAATGAATAAAATAATATAGTTAAATAATAATTTTTCACCTAAACGAACAAAATAATATAGTTAAATAATAATTGTACTATAATAATATAATTAAATAATAATTTTGACCACTAAAATTGTACTTGTTTTGACCACTAAAATTAAAGATTTAGGGGACCAAAGTTTGAAGATGTATAAAGTTGAAAGACTTAAGATGTAATTTTTGGAGGGCTTAAATAAAATATAATTGAAAATTTGGAGACCAAAGTGTACATATGTAAAAGTTGAAGGACCCAATATACAATTTTTGGAGGAGTTAAATGAAAGATAATTGAAAATTTGGAGACCAAAGTGTAAAGATGTAAAAAGTTGAAGGACCTAAGATACAATTTTTGAATGACTTAACTGAAAGATAATTGAAAATTTGGAGACCAAATTTGAAGATGTAAAAATTGAAAGGATCTTAGATGCAATTTTTGAAGTATTTATTGTAAAATTTATTTTGAAGTATTTTCAACTAGGTCCTTATATTATAGAAGTATTCATTGAAGTTCAAATTTATTATTATTAGTAGGTAAAGTCCATATGTCAATAATTTTGCCACGTGTCATCCAAATGTGCGTCACATGGGCATTTACAAGTGACACGTCATCAAGTTAATTGGAGAATTTCAGCGAGTGACCTTTGGTGCAAGATTTAGTAAACTTCAGTGACCACCGCTGAAACTTTGTTACTTCAGTGACGGTTTTGTAATTTCAATGAAACTTCAGTGACCATGAGTGAAATAAACCCTTTTAAAATTTATAAACGAAGATAAAATTATAAAATTTTAATGAAAATGAAAATGATGAAGTAACATATGTTACTCGTGTAAAAATATTGTTTTCAAATGAAAAATTAAAAAATTGACAAATTTAAAAAAAAAAAAATATATATATATATATATATATATATATATATATATATATATATATATATATATATAAATATATATATATATATATATATATTAAAAAATTATGAAATGAGATAAATTGTAAAATATTGATTTAATGAAAATGAGAGGTAACACCTATGTTACCCGTGTAAAAATGTTATTTTCAATTGAAAATTTGCAATATTGATAATTTAAATGAAAATAATGTATTTTTAAAAAAAATTATAAAATAAGATAAATGTAAAATTTTAATTTTAATAAAAATGAGGAAGTATCACATAATTACACATGTTACCCATGTAAAAATGATGTTTTCAATTGAAAATTTAAAATATTGATTTTAAATAAAATTAATGTATTTTTAAAAAAATTATAAATGAGATAAATTTTAAAATATTAATTTTAATTAAAATGGGGAAGTAACATATAGTAAAATATATGGTAACATATCCATGTAAAAATGTTGTTTTTAAATAAAAATTTGAAATATATATTTTAAATGAAAATTTGATTTTAAATTAAAAAAATTATAAAATGAGATAAATTATAAAATATTGATTTTAATTAAAATGATGAAGTAACATATAGTAACACATGTTACCCGTATAAAAATGTTGTTTTCAAATGAAAAATTGAAATATTAATATAAAATAATTTTTTTTTTTATTAAATTATAAAACGAGATAAATTATAAAATTTTAATTTTAATAAAAATTAGGTATTTTTTGAAAAGTTACAAAAATGTTATAAACTATAGAGAATAATATAAGAGAATAGAAAAAAAATTGTGTATTATAACGATGAACACATATATATAGTTTTAAAGACTTGTAAACTAGGTATGAGATATATAAATATAGCCCTCAATATTATTTTCCATATTTTACAACACATCTCTTTTGATGACCATTAGTACAATAATTGTCTCATAAAAAAATTGTTTGGTTAAAATTCAATGGAACAAAAATAACAAATGAAAAGAAAAAATAATTATCAACAATTTGGAGTAATTAAATGCTGCATCATTAAAATCTTGTCAAAAAAATCCAATAGGACGAAAACCTAAACAAAAGAAAAGAGTACATCTACTCTACTTTACTTCAATCAATGAAAAATCTTTGTATCGAGCAATATTTTTTTCAGCTATTTAATTTCTCTTTAATGTTAAAAAAATTGTCTTATCAAAATGAAAATCGACAAATCATTTTATAAAATATCACCATTTAAGATTTAAGATATTTTATAAAGATTCAGACTAAGCATATATTATCAACGTTCTTTAATATCCATCTCAATGCACTATGACGGACTGATTGTAAATATATTACACTATCAAAAATCATTATATAAATAATATTATGCTCTGACCATAAGCCAGTTATAGGAGGAATAATTTTGATGTTAAGATAATGCATGTAAGTGTTGCTGAATACAAAATAACATTAGCTAGAAAAAATGAGAAACATTTTGTTCTTAATAATAATTGTCTAGAAATTAATTGAATGCATTTAACAAATAATAGTGCTAAATTATTTATCATCTCAACTACCATTTATTAATCAAATATCCACAACTTACTACCCACTTAATATTCGCACATTCTATAAGACTCACAACTTATAAACACTTAAAAAACAATTTCAGTACTACCAAACATACACTTGAATATCTACTAATGAAACAATGTCAAAATAGAAGTCGGGATTGAAGCCAAAGAGTTCAGCCCCAGCATATTTAGAGACAAGGCTAAAACTGACATAAAATTACAATATAACAACAGCAAAATTAAGCAAATATTGGTCAAAATCAAAACTTCCAACTGTAAAACACACCGTGAACTAATATTGTTGGGGCGCAAAAAAAAGCAAATAATGGAGAAAAAAAAAAGATTGAAACTGTAAACCAAAATTCGGCTGAATAATGCTTTCAGATGAAGAACACTTCAAAGCCCTATTCACCTCCTCATTCCCCGTCCACGACCTCGGAAAGCAGCCCCACCTCGCCCTCTGCCACCCATGGCACCTGCAGCAGCTTCTCCTTGTGCACTCTCCGACTACATTCAAAGAAATCAAAGTGCAATAGACATCAATACATGAGGACCACATTTCAAGTGTACGTGACAGGATATTTAATATTTCAAAAATGGAGAAACAAATTTGTTTTAAATAACATCGCATATGAAATAATTTGTCAAAACTGAGGATCAAGGTTAATAGTTAATTAGTACAATTAAAGGTTGCAACTGCTATTTGGTGTATCCACTAATAAATGGTATAGAGCAAATGCTGACACTGACGTATATGCAAAATTCAAATCACGGCAACTATGGTCTTATCTGATGAAATGTTTTTTATTCTAACACCACAACTTGCACAAATTCCGAAGATAGAGTAGTGCATGCACTCATATATAATGGTTACTCTAATGAATAAAAAGACTTTCATGGATTTAACGGACTTTGAGTTCCAAGCCATATATCAAAGGGTAAAGTGCTTAGCTCAGTACTTGGGTAGAATCCAAGATATTATCATTTTAACACACAATTGAAATTACCTTAGGATTCTTAATGGTTTCATCAACGCTTAACACAAGGCAAGCTGCTTCAGTAGCCGCATTTATAGCATTAATCTGTAAAAAGGAAGGATTTGAAAACATTGAAGGTGTTAGAAAGTGTTAGAAAGTGCACTGAAAATATCAAATAATCAATGTCCCACTAAGCACAAATGAAAGATACCTTCACAACTGCTGGCTCCCACACAAAGTTGGCAAACGAATCAGCAATTCCACCAGTGTTGATATCTACACCATAAGGTGCACCCTCTCCTGTTCAAATCTCAGTATGAGTATAGTTAACAAACTTATGCCTCCTTAGGTAGGTATCAATCAAGTGAATTTTGTTTTAATGGGGATCAATTCAATAAAAGAAATTACTTATAATTGTCACGAATTGAATTATAATCAAATTGCTTAAGGTCGGTTACCGGTGTCAATAATTGACGATAACACAATTCGAACAATTTTGAATTCACCTCAAACAAAAAATGGATCAAATCCGTGATTCAAAAACCATTCCATCGTTTTTGGAGTCTCATACACTATGGGGATGGTGAGAAGAGATATATTTTACATCCCAGAGGGGCTATGATTGGAGATACCATTGTTTCTCGTACACAAGTTCCTATAAAAATGGGAAATGCCCTACCTTTGAGTTAAGAAAGAAAAAGGAGTTAAATTTTTTCTACAAAGATGACAACGCATTTCACCTACTTGAGCAGACCATACGCCAAATATGAAGTAGGGTGTACTAATAATTAAAATGGATAGTGGCTAACCAGATGGAAGAGCATGTTTTTGTCTTAGTTTGTTCAACACATCAGTTGCATCGAAACCAGCATTATCACACAGTTGCCGCGGGATAACCTGAAACAAATGGTTAAATGAAGCAGATATCGTAGATGATCAAATGTTTATTTCCATCTTGGAGGTCTAGTTTCTTGTCGTCACAAATGTAATGGGCTTTTCCAAGAAAGAACTAACAATATAAATTTTGCAATAACCACCTCAAGAGCTTTTGCATAAGAGTTTATAAAGAGCTGAGACTTCCCAGCTATTGTACGTGCATGCTGCCTCAAATATCGGCTTATCTCCATCTGCATGCGCAATACATCTTGTAATGATCAAATAGACAAGATTGAACATCCTCAAATACAAAACTCTTACAAGGTGGGAAAGAATTCATACGTCAATAGCACCACCACCAGCAACTACGGTGGAGTTTTTCAGAGCCCTTCTGACAATCATAATTGCATCGTGTAAGCTTCTCTCAGCCTCCTCAATGAACTGAAATCATCAAAGACAAATGTTAGGGGGACAAAGTCTAAATCACGCAACAATGTGCAGAATAGTATAGTCACCAACCTGATCTGCTCCACCACGCAGAACTATAGTGGCAGTGCGACCAGATGGGCATCCACTAAATATATTAAATCGCTCATTTCCTACTTGACTCTCCTCGAAAAGCTCACAAGTACCGAGAACCTTATCCACAGGAAAGAAAAAATAGACAGTTGGATCAGCATATATTAATAGACATTTATCATAAAAACGTAAAAAAAAAAAAAAAAAACTGTAACATCCTCAAGAGGAGGGCAAATGCATTTGGTCAGTTTAAATCAGTGTGATAAAAATTAAGACCAACCTCATCAATAATGTTGTTCACGGTCGTCTGTACTGTTCCACCAGAAGCAGCTGCTACCCGTTGCAGATCTTCTTCAGTAACACGTCCTGCACAGAATATATCTCGATCTGCAAAATACTGCAAACAAACAGCAATTAAGATATTTTTCCATGTGAATAAAAAATATGGACTCAAATTATTATTCTTTTACAATAAAGCCTGTGTGATACATAACTTTCTGCCAAAATGATTTCCTTAGTCTCTTAAAGTCATGCCTAGAGAACACAAATTACATTGCCTAATAATGCTATAACGCCAAAATATGAATTTGGACATAACCAATCTGTT
Organism: Forsythia viridissima; assembly: GCA_030279155.1. Taxonomy (NCBI): domain Eukaryota; kingdom Viridiplantae; phylum Streptophyta; class Magnoliopsida; order Lamiales; family Oleaceae; genus Forsythia; species Forsythia viridissima. The sequence goes on along the minus strand of CM059041.1, from coordinate 2,735,035 downwards.
TCAACCCCCACGTGCACTTATTGCATGGAATATCATTTTCACTACTATTATAAATAGTTGACTCACGTAAAATCATCATGCAACATCAATGTAAAAGTTGTAAACAATGTTTGTGTCAGAGATTGGATCAATAAAGTGTCACAAATACGCAATAAAATCCCATTCAAGACCTGTGCTTCTTGAACAAATCAATGAGCATACACAAGGTAATTGATTCTTTGAAAAACTCAACATGTTCGGGTAAAAGCTTGGATTAAGGATTTTCTTCAAAAAACCATATGAATTAACAAGTAAAAAGAGAATAGTTTAGTCGGCACCTGTGTTGCCAGATCACCAATAGCAAGCCGTGACAGAACAACTTTGGCTCCACTCTTAACGCATTTGTCCAACTTATCGTATATGATATTCCATTCTGCGTCAACAATTGATTGATACTGTAATGGATCTGACAACCTGTGAGGTGCAAAAAATTGTCAGCCAAATTCAGCATTCTCTGTACTTACCAGTGGTCAAATTGGAGGAGGTAAAATAAATCTAATGAGGTCAAAAACTCCTACCTTATCTCTGCATTTTCTTTCTCCGATTTTAGCTCCAATTCTATGTTTAACAAAAGTATCTTGGGATTTTCAAATTTCTTCGGTTGCTGTTCAAAACCAGCATATGAGAATGTCTTTTTGAAGGCAACTCCATTTACAAGAAAAGAATCCCTCATGTTACCTCCAGGAACCTACAAAGCAGTGAGAATGAAAATGCCATGCATTAGGGTACAAGTTCAAAGTAGGAAGGGAGAAAGGGCCAAGGTATATTATAATTTAAGAACAAGTCCATTTGATAGTAGCATTGGTGAATATATTAAATATAGCAAATATAAAGTTTTCCAACCAAACACCAGATGTGCTAGTGTTGGTTTGTGATCAGAACCAAGATACTCCAAAACAATTAGGTTTTTAACCAAGGAACAGCAGCTGCCAACTAGGTTAAAGAGTCTGCTTTTCATTTAGAGTAAAAACTAGTAATCACAATAATTTCCACTGGTTCTATAACAGTCTCAGAAACACTTCATTGGCTCAAAATGTTAAATGATATATTAGCACATCGTGGATCAAGCTTCCAGGCTTATTGGTTATTCTTCTACCTAAATAATACATGAAAGAATTGAGATATTCAGAATTAAGATTCCTGAGCCTCAAAACAAAGCTCATCGCCAGGCATACACCATACCATAGACTCAAAGGTGGCACAGGTCCATATATAGAGGAAACCATATAGATTACCTTTTCTCTACTAAAATTGGAAGGAAATAAATAAGATGAATTCAATTAAAACACCCATTTTCTTCCCCCAGATCAAACTTTCTTTGCTTTTATGCTATTTAGTTTACCCAAACTTCCTTTCCCGGCAGACCAAATACAACATACTTGTTCTTATTTTCTTTTTTCTTTAAATGTTACCCGTGTATATATAAATCAAAAATCTGCAAAAATTATTTAGACCTTGTTTCTCAGAAGTCCTTTTTTCTTTAATTGAGTTTTTTTTACAAATCTTATATACTGCATGTTTCTTCCATTATTAATAACATATTGCGTAATCTTAATTATGAAAGATAAATATTTCTCTGACAGGGCCCTAAGACAGTGCACCGGCACCCCTGTAAATCAAAGAGAATTCATCCATCCATATGACCATATACATCAGCCAAAAGCTCAACAAAAGACATTCTATCTATCTATCTATACATCAACGTCCATAACAATTTTGAGATAAACACACATTAACTAAGCTTAACTGCCTAAACTACAACAAGATATGCATTGAAATGATCGGTAATGCATTTTTTTACCATTCAAAGTTGTAATATCACAGCAATAATACTAAAAGAATCATCGAACTTCCCCAAGCAACATTATTGACAAGAGTTCAGGATGCAAAAATTCACCAATGAGAAGATCTATAGTGTTTTTGGCTTAGCTTAAAACCCCCAAAAGAAGCCAGTTTGGCTTCTTTTGAGGCTTTTTTGAACAATATCACAAAAATGGTGGCTTCTTCTACAAAATAAGCAAAGCCAAACATGCTCCTGATACCAAGAAACCAAACATATGTTACCTAAAAATTCGCATGCTTACAGAAAAATAAAGGTGATAATCAATAGAAAATGAGCAAGAAAGACTCATACTAATTTAAGATTGAACATCAGATTCTTATACCTTCTTCATTCCAATCATATTTAGCCTATCGTCATTTCCAATGGCAAGGACAGCATCCACGACCATGGATGCAAAGAACTCCTTCTCACCACCAATAAGCTTCGAAGAGAGTGTTGTAGCAGCACACTTAGCCAGTAAATTCTTCTTTTCTTCTAAGCTTTTTCCCTCTATACTAACAGCTAATTCTTTGACTTTCTCAATGGCCTATTGCGGAACATGTTACATGAGAAAGGCATAGAGCTTAGGTTATGCCCAATTCAAGAAGACCAAAACAAGGTTCTAGATCATTACCAAATGACTAGCTGTCCGATAACTCCTTATAAGATTCTGAGAATGAACTCCATCCTCAATGAATGGCTTTGCTTCCTTTAGAAATTCTCCAGCAAGCAGAACTACTGTAGTGGTTCCATCACCAACCTGCAGACCAGAACAAAATAAAGAGGTGAAAATTTCTTTCTAAGGTATATAGCAATGGAGAGTGATTATGGACAGTGTATAGGGCAACTGATTAAAAGTTTCGTATGACTTTCAAGTCAAACGGACAATTGTATGCTGCAAATTTCAAAGAACAGCACACACATTAACTGACGTTAAAAAGAACGGATATTTTATATCTACTTCTCAGCTTGCTAGTTTCCCAAACACAAAGCATTCAGACAAACCAACACAGTGAGATAGCAGGTCGAACCTCAAAATAATAACTAATAAGTCAAGGAAATTGTCTGCAAAAACAACAGTAAGCCTCTTTTACTCTCACGCCTAATTTATTGATAGTCAAAATTTACAAAATATTACTTACTCAGAAAAATGAATAAAGCACTAACACATTTATCTTATAGAGAAAGCATATAAGCTAGTAGTTCACATTTATTTGAAGGGAACGGGAATATTGATGTCAAGGATGAGAATGCAACAACAAAATTCCAAAGATATTGATACCTCGGAGTCTTGTGACTTGGCAATATCCACGAGGATCTTTGCAGCAGGGTGAATGATGTCAAGAAGCTTCATTATGGTGGCCCCATCATTCGAAATGGTAGTGTTTCCCTTCTCATCATGGATTAGCTTGTCCATACCCCTTGGACCGAGAGTAGTCCGCACTACATCAGCCACAGCCATACACGCATTTATGTTGCTTATTAACTGTGGTTTTCCTTGGGATGTGTCGGTCCCTTCCTTCAGCAGTATGATTTGAGGTTGCTATTGTTTGACAAACAGATTTAACTTTTGTATTTAGAGAACCAAAGAATATAGAAAACACAAAAGATTACATTTGTACTTTTTGGTAAAATCGGCTACAGTTGGTTTAGGGATTCTAAAAAGGAAAGAAAAAAAAAACAGGAATAAAGTGGAAATGCTGCTTACAAAAAATCAGAAACCAGGAAACTAACAAATAAAAAATGAAAACGCTAACAAGTGAAGGGTAACTTGTAAATTGATCCCAAGTGTTTGCTTGCACTTCACATTTATTTCCAGAGTTATCAAAACAGCACTGTCGATTTATTATCCAAAGTACAACAGCTTATTTTTAATACTTAAAAGTTACAGCACTTACAAAAGAAACAGACGAAGGAAAATGTATTCCCCAGATGCTGATGTATATGGAGAAGGTTGTCAAAATTATTGTGCAAATTACATTATTAATGTGTTATGATTCAAAAATTGATGCTGATCTAATTATACTGTCTTCTTTCGAGAGGGGTCATTTTGACATTCGGATCTTAAGTTTATCTGGACTACAAAAGGTGTTCATGTTCAGTTTTTTACTCCTAATTATAGCATTTCCTTGCCATCAATAATTAAACAGTAACATTAAAAAAATAATTTCACGATCCATAAAATAAGTAGAACCGGAAATATAAATTTCAATTTTCAGAATTTTCAACACTCCATTTTCAGTGAAAATGTCCAGTAGGTAACATTTAATATCGATCTTTTTCCCAAAAAGAAAAAACAATAAATGAACTGGGTACTAATAGTCTAGACTATACTAACTGATAAATGGATAATTATACAACATCAATGGGTACAGAGAGTAATAACACAAAAGCGCACAACTTTGCAAAAATGCACATTACAGAGACTAGGGGACAGAAATTTGACTTACCATCATACTCGCCATTGTTAAATGCAAGTATTTAACGCCTGTGCGATATAGAGGGTATGGAACAGGGAAAGAGAAGAGTGTTCTAGGGTTTTAAAAGTCTCTTCTTTTG